>CM074449.1:25413459-26013459 GCA_037101425.1 Elopichthys bambusa
CTATTTATCTATTGTCTATCTATCTATCTATCTATCTATCTATCTATCTATCTATCTATCTATCTATCTATCTATCTATCTATCTATCTATCTATCTATCTATCTATCGCCTGTCTCTCAACCTATCTATCGTCTGTCTGTCTGTCTATCTATCTATCTGTCTATTTATCTGTCTATCATCTATCTATTTATCTTTCTGTCTATCTGTCTGTCAGTCTGTCTATCTATTTATCTGTCTGTCAACCTATCTATCATCTCTCTATCTGTCTGTCTATTCAGACAGGCTACAGTCACATAGATATACACGTCTTATTGATAGGTATTTAAGTAGGACTCAGGAGCAGACATACAAGTGTAATTAGTTTTTTTCATGTACATGGCATCTGACATAAATAATAATAAACAAGACACTTACCTTGTGCAGCAAAATCCTTTGATTAGCTTTAAACCTGGTCATATAGTCAACACCAATTTGAAAAGGGATGCCACTGCATGGAAGATGAAAGGAGCAATTTTTTTTTTATTATTATTATTGTTTGCATTTTTTGACACAAATGGCAAAATCAGTTGCCATTGAAAATGAAAATGATTTTTTTTAAAAATTCAAACAGCTGCAGCCATGCTGTCTGCTAGATATACAGTAATTAGAGAATCATATTAGCTTCTCTAAGATGTTTCTTCAAAGAAAACCATTCCCATCATTAAAAACCATTCCACCCAGAGAATGTCATGTAACATGTATGCTGATCAATGAGATGATTCAATCAGCAATGAGTTGGGTTGACTTCTGTAATCACAGCTTGAGTAATTAAACCTGTAACTGTACATTTTAGATCAGAGCTGCCTTAGATGCCATGGAAGCTGTTATGTACTAAGGTTTCATGCATGCGTTTATGTAATATTGTTTGCTTATACACTTTCAAATGCCCAGAGAGCTACTAAAGACGTATTTAAAACAGTTCATGTGACTACAGTGGTTCAACCTTAATGTTATGAAGCAACAAGAATACTTTTTGTGCCCCCAATATGTAGTGATGGGTGATTTGAAAACACTGCTGCATGAAGCTTCGAAGCTTTACGAATCTTTTGTTTCAAATCAGTAGTTCGGAGAATGTATCAAACTGCCAAAGGCACATGATTTCAGAGGCTTTGTTACATGATATGTGTTTCGAAACATTTAGAAATTTCAATGGTTCACGCGACTTTGGCAGTTTGATACACGCACTGAACCACTGATTCGAAACAAAAGATTCGTAAAGCTTCGAATCTACGGGTGTGAAACGACATTTGGGCAAAAAGTACAATAAAAGAATTTAAAAAATAGAAATAATTTATTTAAATGAAAATGACTCTAGGCATTTAAACAGTCTTTAATGAACAGTTTAGAGGTTGATATTCTTTGTATCACATTAAAACAGCATACTGATAAATTATGATAAACCTCAGTAGGAATTTTTGTAATGTTCATGGTCTGGATTTGTGGCTCTTCAGAGATCTGTTTCCTTCCTGTGTACTTGCTTGTTGCGGAGTATTGATTTTTTTTCTTCTTCTTTTTTTTTTTTTTTTTGATTACTTCCATTGGCTCCTTTCCAAGCTTTCAGAGGTGTGTTATCTAAGGCATTTGTAAGACCAACTCTCGTTGTCTTACTTTTACATGCTTGCAGTGAAACCTGGTGCCATACATTTAAATAATGCTTTGCCCAAACTTAAATTTCTGACAATCAGTCACCCTCACAATCAGTCCCGCATGACTTACTTTTTTATGTGTGTGTGTTTGTGTGTGTGGAGCACTTTCCACAGTGAAGGTGGCAGGTGACCATGGGCTATAAAGCTCCAAAAAATGACAAAGAGGAACTCTAATAATTACTTAAATGTCACTCTTTTCCTCACACAAGGCTGACTTGTTTTCAGTAAAGTTGGAATATAGCGCACAAGTTGTATAGACCAGTGTTATTTTAGCAAACAAATGATACTGAGGTGTCTGTTACTGACTATTTAAATAGGGTTTGGTGTCTCGTGTTTCAAATCCACTGATGCTGGTAGTGACGATTCTGTTTGACCAGTCAGTGATCTGCAGTGTTTACACGTCACATTTAGTATCGGTACGGCACGCTTGGAACCTTGTGGTTCGTGAACTGAGGTGTTACTATTTAAGCGAGCCATGCCATTCCGTACCAAGCCGTCCCATGCAGTGGAAAAGCGCCAAAAAGTGAGCCGTACTGAGCCGTACGGAACCATACTATGCAGTGGAAAAGCGCCAAAAGATGCATTTTTAAATGTATCCTGATTAATGTAGATGTAGGCTTGGAGACTACATAATCTCTATGCTGTGGTTCTCACCTCTGCTGAAGCAGAGAGGAATTTAGGTCACAGAAACTAAGAAAATAAAAGCTTATTGGTCTAGGGTGCTATTTGGCACAGCATTTGTCCCAAGTTCATCAGTGTTATCTATGCTTCTGTCTGAGTCATGCTCAGTATAAAAGGGGCCCCACAGCCATGAATCTTTAATTGGAACACAAGATAGTTGGTCTTTCCTTTGAAACCCTGCTCGCCATCATAGGCCCAGTTGCTAAGAGAGCCCAGCTTGCCTCGGTTTAATGTGTCAGCACTTCTGATGTTACGTAAAGCCGCACAAATGCTATCAATCTCTAATTCATGAGCGGCAGGCCAGAGATGGGACTTGAAGACACAAGCCCAGATGCAAATGGTCGTCGTCACAACACAGCAAACCAATTACACAAACTTTTACTGTAGACTTGACCTTCATTTGCTCTTCAGACTATTAACCTTTGTGTACCGGGACAGTATATTTCCTACGTGTCTTCCTTTGTAAATGAAGCATGGTTTAGCACCCCTGAAGAAAACCCATTTTGTTCATAATCACTGATCTGTGTTGCAGAATTCATGGTGTCGATTTTGTGTAATTTATATTCTAATGTCTTCTTCTCATAACTTGCCATTAATTTCTGGATCAAGGTATGTAGGGAGGAGAGACCGGTGGAGAAAAGCCAGTGGGTTGAGACCGGATTCGTTGCAACAGCAAGCAACAGCAGCCGTAGATCTCGTCTTGCCTACCGTGAAGGAGCATGTTAATCAAATCAGTCACTCAAGGACTGCAGCGTAGCACTGTCTCATTGCTTGCCACTGTAAATCAAGAGAGTAGATAGTCAGTTCCTGCAATGCTGGGGTGAAATAAAGCTCACAGGACTTAAAGGTGCAGTAGGTGATCTGGGAAATGTTAACATTAGCCTGCTAGCATTGAAAGAATACAATCCCACCCTCCCTGCAAGTCGCCATCTAAAGCCACGCCTCCTCCAAAATACATGATCATATGAATTTTGATACATACCCAGCTGCTCTCTGCAAAGCGTCACAAGACAGCGTTAAACTACCTCATGTCTCAAATCATATAATATTACCATAATAATGAACGTAAACAACTTAGAGAGCTCAAACTCGAACTGACTGGTGCAGATTCATTTTGGTGTTGATGCTGTTGACATGGATACGCACAATTCCGAGTCTGAGAACATGAAAAGCTCCAGTTAGAACATCACGGGTTGCCATCTCTTAACTTTATGGTCCTACGCCTTCCACAGATGATATATATTTATAAAAACACATTTAGACCGTTTAACATAGTGATTGCTATTAGGATATGAGGAGACTTTCAACCAGTATAACAAAAAATGTTTCTGTAGAAAATCACCGATTGCACCTTTAAGCAAAATTCAGGTCTATGTTGAAGCTTAAAGCAGAATTAGTTGGATGATGTTTAATGGTACATGGAAAAGGAAACTTCACGAGTTCATACCTACAAATAATTAGATAAAAGAGTATGAGTATTTGGTGTGCTGTCCGAGGGGAGGGTTCTGAGCTCAGAATTTGGCCCAAACCCAGAGTACTCCACCCGTATCCCTGGTGTAACCCCCCTTGTTCGAACCGCCTGCTCTAAGCGCGACTCGAACACCGGTCTGCCGGTATGGGAGACAGGCATTCTAACAAGGAGGCTAAAGACCGCAGTCGCTAGAGCGCCTCTTGAGATTAGGGGAGTGAGGTTTACACGCACACATCTTACCGGCCTACGTTCGTTACATTCACCCCCCTAAACCTCACTCCCATCTGGGTCATGGCACCAATGTAACCCTTCCTGTTCGAACCGCTCGATTTAAGCAGGTCTTGAACCCTGGTCCGCCGGCGTGGGAGTCAGGCGCTCTAACAAGGAGGCTAAAGACCACAGTCTCTAGCGCCAGTCTCTAGCGCCAGTCGCTAGAGCGCCTCTCGAGATCGGGGAGTGAGGTTTACATGCACACCTCTTAATGGCCTACGTCCGTTACACCGGCTGGGATAGTAACCAGCCGAGAGTGAGGAGTTAGGGTGGTGGAGGGATGCAGAAAGCTGTCGAGGGTACATAAATGAGTCGGCTATGTATACATATATGCCTCCTCTTATGTTGTGGAATTACTGTAGGAGATACTTTGACGATTAGAATTGTGGATTTAGGAGATACAACATCTTGCTTTCCCTGTTAAAAAGCTGTCAGTTCTTTTTTTTATTTTTTGCTGCCACTTTTGACAGTGAAATTCAAAAGTGGACTGTACTAGATTTTAATGTTTCCCTTATCTCTTGTGTAACATCAAGATGCGACATGTCTGAAGAACATTTGCTAATGGCAAGCCAATGGCTCTGAAAAATGCAATCACTACTGTCAGGAACAATTATATTAATGTCATCATATTGCACTGATGTATAAATTGCATCAGACTCAAACTGTTTGCAACCCATTTTGCTGTCAAGCTGTACAGTGATTTGAACAAATGGGACATGTTTAGGATCATCATCCTTGTTGGTCCTGGAACAGAATTACTTTGACCATTTGGGGGTTGGAGTGTGAAGAACTTTCTTATCAGTCTGTCATTTGATTTTAGAGTTAACGTTAAGGTTGTGGTTGGGGCTGTTCTCAGTCTTGTCAACCAGAAGTTTAAGGCTGGGGTCATTCTTACCAACTCTAAATTTTCATCTGTTTTTAGACTTTGAGTTAATGGTTAAGGTTAGGTGAAGGCATGTATGGTTAAGGGCTTTATTTGTCTGAAAGGAATTCTGTTCTAGGACAAACTAAAGATAATGGTATGGGTACATTTTTCCCTAAGTGGCTAAAAATCATGGCCCAGGTAATTTGTGACCACAATTTGTTGGTATTGGAACACATTTATTTATGACTAATTGGATTTTAGATTTGTAGTACAAACATACGATCTGGCAAAACATCCTACTTGGTAAAATCATGGACATCTTGAGGTCCACCAGAAAATAAATATACTTGAATGAACAAAACTTACTCTGTCCATGTATATGTCTCTACTCTTTGGTTATTTTCTCTGTCTTATCTCATGAGCATTGGAGGAAAATTTGATTTTGTGCTTCTTTTTCTTTTTTTCTTCTCTCTCTCCACACCTTTCTGTCACTCCATCATTCTCCTGCTCTCTGCCGATGACACTATCTGTGACTCCAGACTGGCAGTATGAGGGTAAGACGATGTATCTTATCTTTATGTTACTTCTTTTGTTCTCTCATCGGGCATGAGAGCACAACTCTATTAACCCTTCGCAACCCCAGTGGTAACAGCTCTCTCTATACACATAAAGAAATCATTTTGTAAATCTATCTTTGACTTGTGGCCCCGCAGTCCCGGTAGTAGATAGGTTACAGTACTCGTAGATCTTTTTTTTTATGTGCGGGTTGTGTGACTTAATGTGAGCTGAAATTGAAATGTCTTGTTTAGTATGAGTTACGTCGAGGTCTAGACTTGATGAAATTCTGATGTCTCTTTTTTCCATTCCTGTTTTCCATTTATTCTGTGTCCTTGCTTTTCAGAGTGCAAGCTCTCCAGAACAGGCCCACCTGCCACCATTGTAGCCATAGATGAGGAGAGCCCTAATGGTAAGGCTATATTGTTGGTTTCTTTTTTTTATCTGCATTTCATTAAACTAAAATGAAGGACAGTGAGTTTGAAAGTGTGTGGTCAGAATTCAGAACAGCACTTGAAATTCAAATTCAAGTCTGCCAGTTTTTGGTTTGGCTCAGATTAGCTGTGGTTGAAAATTCACTTAAAATGAATTGTACGGCTTTTTTTTTTGGCTTTTTTTTTCTTTTGTGCTGATTAACCAAACAAATGATGCCAATCAGGTAATGACACAAACTTTCTCATAAAAAATGAATGCAGTTGCATGGTGTAATTCCCAATCTTGTTGGTCTGTTTGGAATGCTGGGTTGTGGAAAATTCTGGTTTGAAAGCTCTTGATTTTTTTTTACAAGAAAATGGGCCGATTCTGATACCAGTTGCTTTTTTTTTTTCCTTTAAGTTTATTTGAACTATTACCAACCAAAGTGGCCTTAAACAAAAAAAAAAAAATGTCTTTAGCCTTTTGAAATTAGAGGCAGCCATTACATTTTAATCACAATCCAAACAAAGATGCTACAGACATGTAGCATGAGTTGTTTTTATTTAAATTAGATGGTATAATTTATAGATTTAAAGCTAAAACAATGGTCTGACAATAGCTTTGTGAAATTATTGTACATAAAACATACCTGCTCAAAATAAAAACAGCTGAAGTACTGAGTGAAATGGCGCTTATGGAACAAGCGGCAATATAGTATTTCCTTGGTTACTTCTGTACACAAAGCAGCGCTGCGCTTATAAACACTACTTTTATATAGGCTACCTTATGTAGCCCCGCCCCTTTTCAATGCTGCACTCGTTGTGTTCTGTCTGTATTTCCACAGCATGAAGGTAAGATCTTATGTATTTATGAATGAACCGCTCATTTTAAAATCTTTCTAGTCTACTGAAATTTTGTTAAGACATCTGCTTTAAACATTACAGTGCTCATGAACTTTCGTTAACTCTACAATAAGTAAATCCACTTACCAGCTAATTACTGTTCGAAAAAGAAATATACAGAGCTATCGCAAAAATGGAAGTAAAAAAAAAAAAAAAGATATTCTCAAGATGGCTGCGCGCTTGTTTCTCTGGCGCATAAGGTCTATAGGCAATATATAGAGGTAAAAGGAAAAGAACATGGCATTGACGTTTTTCTGAAGTCAGTTCCCTTCAGAGATACATGCAAATAAACTCCAACAACCAATTCAATATTTATATTTTTTTTCCAATATCTGGAGAATCGTGAACAGTGATCTTACAGTGCCTGGTACAGTATTTTCTCTGCTGCACGTCTGTGTTCTCCTCTCCTTTTTGTGTCCGTCTTTAGCATGTCCCATCTCTGGTCTGTTTACATTTCCACACAAATTACATTTTGGGAATTGTTGCAATGCAGTTTGTTTGCAAGTCTGGAACAGAGATTGGCCTAAATAAAAAAAATAAAAAAATAAAAAAATATCAGGTTGTTGTAGATTGTGTGTTTGGAGCAAAAACTGTCTGGTTCCGATTGATAGCCGGTTGACCAGTGCATCTGTATTTCAATTTGGATTAATTTAAATATATTCCAGTTACAATGTCCATTTTGCTTATATGAAAGAAATTCTCTCTCCTCTAGCCATCCATGCTATATTCTATTGTATCACTGAGAGCAACTTTCATATTCATTCAGTAACTGCTTTGACAGATTCAGTGAGTTCATTCATGAAAAGAACATGCTCAAAAGAGTCATTTGTGTATGAATCAAACTACACTGACTATGCAAGGACAACTCTATAAAAAGACCTGTTTTCTTGCCATTATGGTTTGATAATCTGGTAATGATCTTTTACATATAAAAGAGGTGAGCTTGTGCTGAAAAAAAAAATAAAAAATTACAAATTACTTAATTTACATAACCGCAACTCTCCTGTCTGGTTTCCCTTCGATATGCGCTAATTGACAGTGATGGATGTGGACAGATTTGCTTGAATCCATTGGAGTTCATTTTTGGACAAAATGATGTGTTTGTTGCACTGATGAAAGAAATTTTTGTTCTTCACACTTATCTTAGACCTCCCATGGTGCACCTCACCAGGGCGCAGATGCACAGATGGTGTACAGTACGTTGCTACTTTGATGGGCTTTTTCAAGTACTGTCTTTTCATCCTCTCTTCATCTGCTCTCTGTATCTGTGTGCTCAAATACTGAGGTGCTATAAGAAGGTTTCAGGAGAAAGTTGACAGCTACATCTGCCTTTGAACATAATTGGAACAGCTTACAGGTGTGATAGAGGGTCAACACTTTTGCTGACCTCCTACCCAGATAACAGGGAACGTTCTTAGAACGTTCTGGCAAGATTCTCTCAAAGTTTTAAGCAAACATTCTTTCGGTAATGGTAATAGAAAGTTTGTTCAGAGATATTTACTCTTTAATAAATTTCTCAAAATGTTAACACAAAAAAGTTATTTATATATAATTCACGGAACGTATTTTTGGGTTGGACGTTCATCTAATGTTTTGTTTAATACTTTTTTCAGAACATTCAGAGAATATCCAAAACTAACATTCCTATAATGTTTGCAAAATAATCAAGTAGAATTTTACATGAATGTTCACATTATCCCCCAAAATATAAAAAGCTTTAAAACATTGTCATTTTTAATGGTGCTGTATGTCATTTTTGACTGTACTAAAGCATAAAAATACCATAATATGATATTTATGAAAAATGCTAAGTTCATTGTTGAAATTGGATTGTTTAAAGTGGCATTAAATACCAAAATGAAGAAAAAAATTTTGATTTCATGATTTAACAAATCATCATACCATACTTTTGCATTTTTAAAATAATATTTTGGTATTCAAAGTGGTACTACCCTTTGGTTTGAGCTCTTTAAGTACCTATATTTGCATTGCAGAGAGTGTTATACATTTGACAGTTTCGGTCTGTGTTTTCTGAAGTTTGGAGATCATCTCAGCGTCCAATTGTATTTTACTATGAGTAAATCTCTTCTCTCTGTTTGTCTTTAATACCATATCATGGCAGACATAGATGAAATAGTTGAACTTTTGTCCAGAAGTTGGAGAAGTGTGTGCTTGGTCAAATTAAGAAAAATCTCTTCTCTTAAGCTTATTTCAGAGCTTCTATAAGTTGGCAGGATTTGTGGTAATCTCCCTTTTGCAATTTACCTTGAAATTTCTCTCCTACAGCTGTGAATCTCTACGCAATTATTAGAGTAAAGAATAATCATATTCATCCACGAGTATTATCCTTCTTAATGTATGCAATGCGATGCTGCCTTTACCCCAAATTACAAATAATATGCTGTTTTCCTCCATTTTCACTCATTTCATACTCCCGTCTTTGAGATCCATGCATTACCTTTAAAACCCCTTGAAAGCTACGCCACATTATGGATCATCATTTTGGATAAAATGAAAACTTTTGAAAGCTCAAACTGTAATTAAAGTTGTCACAGGGAAATAGTGATAACTGTTTCAGATGTAAAATGTTTTCTCTCTCTTTCCATCTCTTTGTCTTTTGTTTAATGCACTTAGTCACACTTTACAATACATGTTTATAATCACAATAGTTACATAGGCGTGTACTGAGTAAAAATATTTAATAGTATCTACTTGGGATGGGCAAGATGGCCAATTAGTTGTCCAAAAAATGACTAAATTATTGCTGAGGTTGACTAGTTTTGGAGTTTTCAAGCTGATAGCTGTAGAGGTGGTGCATTAAAGGGAAAGAATTAAGAGAAGCAACTTAACCCTGGTTTCATAGACAAGGCTTAAGCTAGACGTAGACTAAAATGCTTTTGAGCTGTTTTAACTGAAAACAACTTGCACTGACATATCTTAAAATATGTCACTGCCATTGTTTTGTCTCAACATTCACACCAGTAATGTTTTTTTTTTCTAGGGCACGTTTATAAAAACTACTTAAATGCCCTAATTGAACTAAGGCCTAATCCTGGTTTAGTCTAAGCCCTGCCTGTGAAACCGGGCCTAAGCATGCTTTTGATTTATGCTATTCGAAAGGCTGCATGTTCTCATTTTGCATGTTTTTAATTGTTAGTCAATGTAAACGTCCATTATTGACCATTTTGTCACATCTCACTGTTTTTATTTCTCTCACGCCATGAGGAAAAACGAGTAAAGTTTTAAACATACATTTTGCGAATACCCTGCAATCCATTCAATTTTGTTGTGCTTTATCCAGAACATAGAATGTTGGGGTTCTGGTGGACCCTATTTATGCAGGTTCTAAATATATGCATGAATGAATTATTAATTCATAAATTTCATTACGTTTTTTGGGATTCACACCATATGACCATATGACATTGTTTGCCATAAAAAGGTGATATTATCTGATATTTTAAGAAACATGTTGACATGAGGGTCTGCAGGAGTCCTCTCTATGACCTCTCATTTTATTTATTTATTTATTGCATGTTAGTTGCACCACAAGGAAATATGCAAGAATATTTAAAAGGTCTTTTCAAGAATTGTTTTTTTTTGATGATATTTGGAAAGTTTCATAACCCTGGTATTTTTACATTATGCACTCAAAATATTAGTCTACATGTTAGTCAGTTGGAGTTTTAAATATTGAATTCAGATGTATTACAACTGAGCATGACTCATTCCAGACTGTGAGATTTCAAACCTATACCCCTAGTCTTATGGGTACGTAACAACAACTATTTCTCAGGTTGTTGCTATTATTGTACTTATCTATGAATTACATATTTATGACGTGTGTATGAAACTACTCACATGCTACTGCATTTCAATCAAGATACACAAAATCTGGAATGTACCTGCAATTACGGGAAGCGATTTTTCCAATGGCAGGAAAGAAATCAAACTGTAACCTCAAGGACGATTCCACTTAACACTTGTCTCAGCAATTTCTTCAAATGGCTGGAGTTATGATACTGAATAGCCTTCTACTAAAAAAAGGAACAAGAGACTCTCACCATTATTTAGTCCTGTAAGGCATGGAAGACCATTACACTTTGATCATTATTACATTAGCACCTCATTATTGTTCTTGTGCTCCTTTTCGTACAGTGAATGTGAGGTATCGGGGGTGAGGACCCTGGTGTTGATCGAGTGTATGTTTAAGGTTACCGCATTGGTTGCAGGATAGATTAATTGTCAGAAACCAACAAAGTTGGTGGCTCAGCGGATGACCAAGACAAACCTGGTTTAGCATCCCCTTAAGTGTCCACAATAGCAGAGAAGACAAAGGTGGAAAGCGTGGATTAGTGGGTAATTATTGCTACGTTTTGAGTGACGGTTGGGCAGTTGGATGGAGAGACTATTGATCTAGGCAAGATGAGTCTTGAAAAAGTGTGGGATTTTGGTGTCAAGGTAGAGGTGGATTTGTTGGAGGCTTTTGAGGACTCTTGAGAATAAACTGACCTGATGTCTAACTGCAAGTGTAGTGATTTTTGTATTGATTTTTGGTCACGTGTCACTTAAGGTGTGGTTATGAGTGTATCAGATGACCCCTCCCCCCTTTTGTAATACGGGGCACAAGAATACTATTTAACAACTTAAGTACACTTCAAAAGAGCTGTTCAATAATTCAGAATTAATATAAACTGAAGGGAGTCGGTCAGCTGATTTATCTGAAGGATTTTTGAGAGTCTGGTCAACTAGTAGAGTCTTTGATCATCAACACAAGGAAGACACAGTTATAATAAAATCAATGAAATTTATTAACAATAGACATGCAAGAGTAAATACCACAATGATTAATAATGAAATAATAAATATGCACTTCTAAAAGATAGTAAAATAATAATCAAAGGAGAATACTGAATTAAATCAAAGAACAAATAAATGACGTGAACACAGAATGGATAAATGCAATGCTGTTGAACTGTGTAGAATGAAAGAAAATTGTATGGGAATGCTTCTTATGGAAGCCACCTAATGGCTCTGTTAAAATGGTGATAAATAATTGCTTATTTATCATTCAACAAATAATATTTCTATTATTTGTAACAAGCTGACCTCAAGTAACTGTTATCTAAACAGGTTAGAAAAACATATGCTGCAGGTATAAACTAATGCCAAGGTCTCTAGAAAGAGGTTTGGTAAGTTTATATTTACGTTCAGCATAGTCGGGTGATCAGTCCGGTAGCAGAGACGTCTTTCACTGATGATGCAGGCTGCATGTAGTGGGAGGGCGCAGAGTTGCGATCCAGTAGTCGTGCCCCGCTGGGCCGGAGGATGCTGAACTTCGGTTGCGCCAAGACGGTCCTTTAGGATGGACGGGTCAGCTGGGTCAGATGAATCTTCACAGGTTCCTTTGCAGGCTGGCTGCGTCGCTGAGGAGCCGTGTGGTACAGGCAATGTCTGCCAATGCAGAGGTCCTTTGCGGACTGGGCTGCGCTGCTGTAGGAGCTGTAAGGGTCAGATGAAGTCCCTCAATGCTGCTAGAGTGCAGCTGGAAGCAATGTAAAAGGTTTTGCTTGCAAAAGCTTAACCTTAACTGTGTTGTAGTCTCTTTCCTTGTCAGGTCAGAAACTCAGGACGTGGAGTGTCTGTTAATGTCTCCTTCCCCGTCGAGCTGGAAACGCAGAACAAGGGTGTGTCTACCCGGGGGACATATTTATCCCTTTCTGATGAGGAGGAGATTGAAATGGGGCGCCTTGCTGACCCTGGAGTGTGATTGGCCACTGTTATCTGAAGCAGCCCCGGTGTTGCCCACCCTAGTGTGGAACTCATTTGCATAGCATAAAGTACAGTGTTAAAATAGTGTCTTTAACATTTTACCCATGCATTATTTCTTTACCAAACCTCTTTCAAATTATTAAAGGCATCGTAGGGAACAGATAGACACCAAACACGATATGAAATGGTTAAGTCATCGTCCATGCATTTGTTCATCTGTTAACAGGTCTGTCCCATGACCTGTTCTGTTAACAGTCAGTAACCATTAACATAAACTGTGCTTAATTAATCAAATTAAGGCCTCCAAACATAGGTATGATATTAGATAGATCTCTGTGGCCTCTCTTTATTTCAGTCACTGCTGCTCCATCCAGGGGGGCCTGAAGGAATTTTTATGGCAGTCCTTGTCTAAACCTTAGGAATGAGTTTGGTGGTTAGAGTCAATGTGTCGTCCAGTGAGAAGTCCTCTCCTTGGTTTTGGTGGGTGCAGAAGGTTCCCCTTCCTGCTCTGGAAGAGGTGTCTGGCAGTTGTCCTAACATCTTATCTGATGTTGCTGAACATTTGTTTATGTTCATTCACCAAAGATCCAATCACGGTGTGGCACATCTTCTTACACACCAGCAGTTAGAGAGGGGCCCTGTCGTAAACTGGTCCCTGGAATGCCATCTTAACTGTTGTTCACAACACAAGGATGAAGGGTGGAAGGGCATCCATTTATATCCTGACATGCGACATGTCTTGCATCAACTCATCATCTTCATCTGACCGTGCTCCCCTCTGGCTCTTGTTAAATGTCCCCCATGCTCTCTGATCATCCTCTCTGAGTCCAATTAGAGCCACAAAACTGACCGAAGTGACCCTTGCTTGATGATTAGATTTGCTCATACTTCAGCCAACTCTGTCCATTAGTAGGTTGCATTTGATATGAGTTGAATTTGATTAGTTTTGTCCTCATCTTTAAATTAGGACCAGCATCAATTTCTGTTTTTGAAAAGGTGTTTTCTTGTCTACCTACTGAGCTGCCCAAAGTCTATCTTGAACATCATCTATGCCAGTGGTTCTCAAACTGGGGGCCGGGGCCCACTAGAGGTAGGGAATATGTTGCTCAGTAGCCTCAAACTTCAACCTGTGTTCTGTGTTCCATTAAACTATCGATTATTTTCTGATTATTTTCTGATTATTTTCTGGTTAGTCGATTAATCCTTTAGTTAACTTACCAATAAATTACTACAACTTCTCCCATTAATCTTTAAATATTTTATTCACAAATACAGTGCCAAGAATTAAAAGGCATCTATTAGTAACACAAGTATCTATGATGTTCACAGCCACTGTTTTGGATTGGCAACAACATGTACATATTTATGGGTGTGAGTCTAGAAATGTTTTGATCATATTGCATATTAAAGTAGCTGCTTGAATACATATCTGTATGACCGAACAGCAGAGGAGGGGGCAGGAGAAACAACTCTCTTGAATATTTTGAATTTGGACTGCAATACCCATTACAACCACTAGCTGTTAATATTGTGTACTACACCTTTAAATATTCAGCAACAGCTTTAAATGCTTTCTTTCTTTCTTTTTTTTTTTTTAAAGGCAGCTCCTTGGTGAACTTGGATGAACGCAACTAATTTTTCTGCCTCTGTGAATAAACTAATCTAATTAAAGGCCTGTTCACACCAAGGACGATAACTATAACAATAAAGATATAGTTTTAAAAAATCAGAGTCCACACAACAACTATAACTTTAACAACACAGAGGAACTGGAATCATTGGAGTCACTTTCAGAACAAAATTTTTCCAGCTGATGAACGCTTGAGCATTTAAAGTGCCAGACTACAAAGTTGCATTTCATATTCACAACAAACAGAATGTTTTTGTGTGTTATTGTAAATTTTAATACATTATTGAAGCTCTGCACTGCGTTCAATGCGTCAACTGTGTAGGAGACTGACAGGGAAGAGGAAAAATTGTTGAATAAAGCCATTTTTTTTGTTTTGTTTTTGCGCACTAAAAGTATTCTCGTCTCTTCATAACAATAAGGTTGAAGCACTCTAGTCAGGTTGACTATTTTAACAATGTCTTTACTACTTCTCTGGACCTTGAAAGTAATAATTTTGTTTCTTTCTATGGGAGATAAAAAACCTCTCGGATTTCATCAAAAATATCTTAATTTGTGTTCCGAAGATGAACAAAGGTCTTGTGGGTTTGGAATAACATGAGGGTGAGTACTTAATGACAGAAATTTCATTTTTGGGTGAACTAACCCTTTAACAAGGCTAATGAGCAACAGCTGAATGTAATGAGTGCTGATAAGTCCCGGCAAAGGATTATGGGGAATGTAGTCCATGACTGAATAGCAAAAGTCTGGGGAGGAGTGCCCTTTGATGGCTGTCCTGGAGACACTAGCTAGTTACTGTGACATTGGTGTTCTTGGTATGAAGGGTCTTAACACAAGACTAAAGATTATACAGTTCAGTGTGGCTTTTACGTCATGTAGAGAAGTGCGGTTCCATTTATACACTGCGGTTGTAAGACCTGAAAATTTGCCAAGTGTCAGTTTGGTTTTCAGAATTCTGTTTTCACGGTTGTAATAAAAACAAAATGCAGCGTTGCAATGCTAGGTATTAGCATCTGCTCTATGGAGTCTTGTTTTGTGTGAAACATGACAGGGATTGGGGATGAACATAAACAGTGTGACACATTGTACGCAAATCAATGTTTACATAATCAGCGTCATTGATTGCATCAGCATGTTGTTTCAGTCCTTTCCCAGCTAGCTTCAGTGTTTCCCCCCAGTGTGGAGCATATCTTGGCACCAGACCACCTCCTTCCCCACATTCATTTCTTCTAATGACAACCTGCCAGGCCATATATAGGTTTATAGGGGAAATAAGCCTGTCTCAGCAGCTAGAGTCCTTCCCAAAACCACTTTATCACTGACATCCACCAAACACTAGGGTTTGCATGGCCCCTTATATTTCACTAGCTGACTATTCATCCAGAAATGCACTAATCAACTAGTCAATGTAAACTGTAGATTCCCAACTTTTTTGTCTTACATTTTAACATTTCTCCACTACACATTTGTTGTTTGCACTGTTATGTAACATTTGCAGTCTGAGAGGCATATTATACAATTTTCAGGTAAGATTTTTTTTTGGTCTTGGGTTACGGAGGTACTGATGTGATGGTAGAGGTAAACAATTCTTGAAGACTGCTTGCGTGGTTTGGAGGACAAAGACTATTGTTGACATGGGTCAGCCAGTGTGGTCACAGAGAAATTGTTCCATAAGTCAATATTTCTGGCTCCAGCAATGTGCAACAGGGAATTTTAGCTGTATTATATATGACTACAGTGAAGTAAACAACGCGTAGGTACTTGATATGTGCATGTTGTGAGAAGAGCTGGTGGAAATCATTCCAAAACCATATTACTTTCCTTGTTCCATCTACCACAAAAGTTATTATATTATATTATTGTAGTAAATTAATAATTAAGAATGAAACTTGTCCTGTTGAGGCTCCAGTTGATCCTTGCTGATATTGTCTTGATGAGAAAGAACCAGTTGGATTCAGAGGATCTTTGGTCTTTGTTCAACTGTTGTAAATAAACAGAATCAAGAAGGAAAGTATGCCTAGTTACTTTTGTGGTTCTACTGGGAAATTAAACCACACTAGAACAAAAGGAAAATGTAAATAAATCAAATAGATGAAAGAAATAATACTAAAAAAAAAAACAAAAAAAAAAAAAAAACATGAATGGCTGACTGCTATTATGATTAAAATAAAATAAAAAGATTTAAAGAAGTGATTAAAACAGCAAAATGACCTGGTATTGGGAATAATCAATAGCACTAGTGATTAACAATTAGACTAGCTTTGGGAATCACTATATAGTTGGTCACAGCTGCAGCGTGTTCAGGGCCACACTATGTGTGTATCCCTCCATGAAGTTTAGTCAACGTGCTATTTAAAAATCTAAATAAATCAAAGAATTCTTTTTTAGCTAAACAGTTTACATGTAATTAAATTTAGTTTGAATTAAACTATTAACTGCAAATTTAGCTGAACAGCGTTCAGGAAGGAATGCATCCAAGTGCATGTGAAGCTGAGAAGAATTAAAGGTAAGGAAAGAGCAAGTCAAAAATAAGAAACCAGGAATGGGGTTAAAGGAAAATGGTTTAGATCAGTTCACACTGCATACACACAAGCTGTAGTTAAAGGCTTCAAGTAAATAATGCTAACCGCTAACTGTAGAAGTTATTAGTTAGCTTAGCCTGAGCTGAAGGGCCGCTAGGTGGGGTTAGCTTAGCCACCTAGCCTGGTTTACAATATGACGTCAAAAGGTGATGAGTCAGCACTTCCTGTGACAAGTCGTTGTCATGGGAACCTATGCACATCAGAGCAATTCAGACAGTTCACGAAGAATTTCTGCTCATTTCAAACGAGTTATGCACCGAGTTAAAATGTGGCACTCATACCATCAGATATTCACATGATGTCACATTCAGTAAAATGCAAATATGGTTTGGCATTTGCAGATATTACTCATGTAAACCCTTCTCTCTACTTTAAAAACTTGTGCATGAATACTGACATTTCTTTCGGCGAATGAAACATAGTTTTGGTCACCAGGTAGCTATGCTTGTAGATGCAGCTAAACTTTAGATGAATTACACCAATCTAACTATAATTTCTGAGGCTGTTACACTGTAGAAAGGGGAGCATCGCCCAAACTACATTTATATAACACTGTACTGAGATTCACTCATCAGAAACAGGTTAAGCAATACTGTAATTGGTATTTCTTCAACCAAAGCAGAATAATCAATTCTGGTACAGTTTACATGCCGCTGAGCTGACATTCCTTCATCAAAACAGACTCATGCTTTAATACTGAACTGAGGTTTTCTTCGCTAAAATCAGATTAACTTTACTGATTAACTTTACTGACTGGAATTATCAAATGCACACTTTTAGGTTGACAGTGGTTTAAGCTCATAACCTTTGTTTAATCATGCCCGCATTCTCCACCATTAATGTAGCAAATTAGCTCAAAAGAAATATGAATAATTAATCGTAACTAGTTATAATTTATTATAAATATTTGGATCAGTTAATAAAATTAACTTAATGTAATAAAATTAATATTACAATCAATTAACCTGTTTGGCCAATGAACACTCAGTATTAATTGTTTATTAATTCTAAGAAATGTTAATTTCCAGGTTATGGGAAATAACAATCTTATTGTACAGTACTACTCAGAGCATGTAGTCAGGATCGGCATAATTAGGGACTCCATTATATGAGCATGAAACACGGACAACTTTACGTGTGACATGAACAAGACTTGACTAAACACTTAACTACTCTAACATTCACACACATACATGCATAGTTTACCAAGGGAAAGAGAGAGCCAAAGCAGAATAAAGGAAAGCAAGAAGTTTAGTTCTAACACGCCCTTCTTTAAAAGGGGTAAGGATACTTAATTTATCAAATAATGAGACTTAAGTTTGATACTTGCATGTCTCGCCAATTGGAATTAAACTTGTCCTGATGCAATTTGTTGATGCTCCAATTGATCCTTGCTGATGTTGTCTTGATGAGAAAGAACCAGTTGGATTCAAAGGATCTTTGGGGAATGGAAGGACAAGGCCGAAGCCTGGCACAAGCTTGGGGTTCCTTAGAAGCTTCTAACTTCTTAGCATCATCTTCACATCAGCATTTCTCAGTAAAAGAGAAGAAGAAGGAAGAAGAGGCCGTGGTCTTGTGATCAGTGATTTTAAAGGGTGACAATGTCACACCCTCTTGATGTGTCTGAGCCAATAAGGAGTTGTCCCTTTAAAGGGAAGTGTTACAAGTCTTTGTTCTGTAGCAAGATATTAGCATAAGATATTAGCATAGACATTGAATGGCTTGAATGAGCTGCTTGTCTGTCCTTCATAGTCCGTTCTTTTCTAAGCCATATTATTCTGTTGTCTTCTTCTTTGTTCTTACTATTACACTCAGTTTCTTGGTCTTAGTGATCTGACTATTTAACCTTAGGTGTTTGTCCAACCTCTTTGAGAAGTTCTGACCAATTAGGTATAGTCTTGTTTCAAAGGTGGCTTTTCTCCACCACGATCGTAAATGAAGTGTTATCTCAGGCCTCTGGAATTGCTGGTCTCGGCAGAGAGTACAGTTTAGACGTAATTACTATTAAACAGAATATGATACATTTTACACAGATTTCATTCAAGCCATGATCTAAATTGAAAACAGAGATTTGCGTTCATATCAGACAAGACATACTTTCAATCAACCGTTCAAAAGTTATACAATTACATGAATTGTGAGTGTTTCTAAGCATACATGGTCACATGTATAAGGTGTAGACATTATATAGTGTTATGCAGTTGCAAGATGTGTGATAAGTCCTTTTCAAATTGTCTTGGAACAGTTCGATGCAGTTTTAGTTGTAGAAACAGTCTCTGTGGGTTTTTCTGTAAAGTTTCAACAGTGTCACTCATTGGTCACTCAGAGAAACAGGCTTGCATTGTCTATCTGTCTCTTTTCATCTGGAGATCAAAGACTCTTTATCTTCTGGTGCTTAATTGTGTTGTCTTTTCGACCATTTGGTTTTCTACAAATGGCTTAAAGTTTGCCACCTTTCTCCTCAGTCAGGAAGCATGTGTGGCCATAAAATTACTTTACAGAGGGTTATTGATAAACTCACTGGAGTCGCTTGGGGCCTGCAATGTTAAGTTTAAGTTTCTGGAATTATGTTTTGAAAGAATCATCTGAACGATTCATTTGTCTGGTTCGTCCACGGTTCCTACAATTATATTATATTATATTATATTATATTATATTATTATATTATATTATATTATATTATATTATATTATATTATATTATATTATATTATATTATAATATATTTGTTTCCCATTAATTACAGTTTAATTTATCCTGCCACAGTTTCATAATGAACCAGAAACACTTTCATAAAAGATTTCTAACGTTGCAGCGTTTTTGTGGCAATGCGGAAGTGTGTTGGCTTAGTGTGTTTATCAAATCTCAAAAGGCTGCATTTAATTAGGAGTTAATAATGAAACAACAGTCTTATAAAGTGATTTTTCACTATTATTTACAACAGGATCTGCATTTTCATGAGTTTAAATATAATATTTATTTTGTTTTTATTTGTTAAAAGAGACATTAAAACCCACTCCTTTCCTGATAAAGAAAAAAAAAAGAACTTGATATTCAAAAGTCAATAAATTTGCAACAGCTGAATGTAACAATGTAACATCAATCACTTCACTGAATACTTGACGGCTAAGAAATGAATAATTATCACCTTACGATCCATCTGTTTTCAAATTCACATCATTTGAATATCACAACATCGTTGTCTGTCAAAAAATAACTTGCACAATACACTGTAGTATTTACGAGAATCAGACAGTACACGCATTTCCTGAAAAATCCACACTACCGAATGTTTGAATGCATCACCGCCTTTCAAGAAGAGGGAGAAAATGGCAGCCTGAGCGGCTTCAACATAATGTTAGTCAGAGATGATAACATACATAATACATAACACACGTAAGTATAAATTTGTTCTTCACTCACTAAAATTTAATCAGGATAATCAGGGACCTGAGTGAAATACTTCACACTACATGCTAAAGAGAATAAATGCCAATCCAAGTGAAAAACCTGGCTAGGTTAGTTAACATCATTCAACATGTGTTGTATGTTACATTTTGACAGACAAAAAAAGATCAATCAAGAATATAAAATTATTGAAAATACTCAAATCAGGAATGTCAGAATGCACAATTGTCAGAATGTGCAGTTCATGCATAAAAGCATGAACTGTGCTTTCTGACATTCCTGATTTGAGTATTTTCAATAATTTTATATTCTTGATTGATCTTTTTTTTGGCTGTCAAAATATAACATACAACACATGTTGAACGATGTTAACTAACCTAGCCAGGTTTTTCAGTTGGATTGGCATTTATTCTCTTGAGCATGTAGTGTGAAGTATTTCAGTCAGTATTTAGTATTTTCAATAATTTTCTATTCTTGACTGATCTTTATATATAATTTAGGCAATAGATGAACTGTTGAATGAGTGATCTTGAGATGAGTCCCTGTAGTCGTCTAATTTGACTTTCAAATGCTGATGTAAGATTTAGAAACTTGCCAGGTGATTATTATAAAATGTAGCTTGATCACTATCTCCTCAGTTGTTTAAAATATTAAGGCAATTATCAAAGTTTGATAAAAAAAAAAGTTGTTTAATTTTCCAATAAAAGATGATACATTTTACATGATTTGTTACATTTAATTACCCCTTAGCAGATTTTGGCTCATATAGTCTGTCGCACTGTGCGTTTCAAAGCTGTGTTCACGCAAACAGCTCATGGTGTTTTCAGCATCTCGGAGCGGCTCCATCTTTGCATGTGCTGTAAATTTAACATACATTTGAGAACCCAACATGCACTCTATACAATTTATTTTTACAGTTAAATAATTTCCAGCATTTTTTTGTGGACGAATGATTACAGCATTTCACTAGATTTGTGATGAAATACCTTTGTAAACTCT
Source organism: Elopichthys bambusa (assembly GCA_037101425.1). Lineage (NCBI taxonomy): Eukaryota > Metazoa > Chordata > Actinopteri > Cypriniformes > Xenocyprididae > Elopichthys > Elopichthys bambusa. The sequence goes on from CM074449.1 coordinate 25,434,691, forward strand.
TAAAGGGATCATGAACTATGTTGTTTTATAATGTTTCCTAGGGTGCACTTATAATGTTAGTATGATTGCCATATTTTAGAAATAAAAGGAATTTTTTTCTGCCCTGTTTACTTCGGTGTAAACACCCACTGCTGTGATTGGCTAACATGTTTCCATTTGAAATAGCCAAATTATTACTCTCTAACAAATGCTTCCATTATCACTAACAGTGCAAACGCGATATAACTAAGAGATTCGTTAAATAAAATGGGAGTTTTGGCACGAGTCCAGAACTCAGTCACTGATAAACTTGCGCTGTTTGATTGACAGCTCCAATGATTGCAAAGGGATTCTTTATATGATTTAATCACCATTTGAATAACAGATTATTTTCATCCTACCAAGAGAAACAACGTGAAGTTGACCATTTAGTCACTGGTTTGACATACTGACACATAGGCATAGAACATCTGACTGTACAAGAATCATTACATATCAAATCAGGCATTACAATTAACACAGTTACTTACATGTTGTTGCATTACTGTCAAGTCCATATTGTAAAAGTCTGTTTGCAAAGCCTGTGCCGAAATGCGATGGGTTTACTAAAGAATCCACAGTGAAATACTGAATAGAAATAAATAAAGCTCAACTGAGACATTCACATTGTTGAAAATAAATAAGCATATTCCTAGCATAAAGATCCTTTGAAAGGTAATGTTAATTTTGTCCTGTTGTATCGCTCTTCTCTCCTCCTCATCTCACTACCATGCCAGTAGGCGGGGCTAACGTTGCAATAATGAAGTAGGCGTTGATTTCTTCTGCGGAGGCAGCATTTCACTTCATAGATAGGCATATTCCAGGATCAATCGTTCAATGGCCCAGGTGTCAATAAAATATTTCTTTAACTAACAAGGAAGATTTCAGTTCTGAAACGTACAGGATATTCTTATAGTACAATGACCTCTTATATATCAAAATCTCAAGGAAAAGTTGATTTCTCAATTCATGACCCCTTCAATTTAACCCTTAAAGTGCACCAGATTCACAAGATTCATTGGTTAGGTTAATCAATATAAGCTTTTTACCATTTTTTTTTTTTTTGCTGTGTATGTGTGACATTGGAGGACTGAGCCAAATGAAAAGCAGCATTTTTGTTTGAGCACACTGGGTAACATAAAGCTGCCTCTGGGGGTCAAGGCTATTAAGCATCTTCTCCAGTTCACACCCCAGCAAAAAAGTAAAGGATGTTTTTCTTATTTTATTTCACAAGAAGACAACAGTTTCAGCTTGCTAACGTTTCAGAAATAAAGCCTTGCAGTCACAACTCGAGAAGCTGTGGAAGTACAAACAAAATATGAATTCTGAGATATGAGTTTCATGTTTTTGTTATAAGTAGGGAATTGGAGAACAGAGTTTGCTGTGCAGCTTTGTTAGGATGCATAACTTTGGAGATGGTTTAGTATGTCTTTGATCTTGACTGTTATGACAGGTTTAGTTGAGTCACAACTAACTGGATTCTTGCATACATGTTTATCTGCCCTACTGTGCTAAATCTCCTGGATGCTTCACAAACAGTATATTGGTATAGACAAGCATTACAATCTTTATGTCAATTCTTTGTATGAATACAAATTGTGCTGTAATGAGAATGAATATGAGCTAACAGAAGTTTTAAAACTAAATTTTACTGTTTATGAAGAAAATGTGACTCTGTATGCTAGTGCAAAAGTCAGCACCACAATTTTGGAGGTGTAGTGGATGGTTCCCAGAGTGTTGCTAGGCAGTTGCTTGGGTGTTCCTATAGGTTGCTAGGACATTACACGTCTCTTTCAACATACTTTCTTTTTTTTTTTTTTCCTGTTTATTGTTAGCCAGGCAAAATCTGACAATATGTCTGCTTAGATAAGTAATCACTCACACTTCCTCAACAATACACACAATTTGTGATATTCAGGTTTGTAGCACAAATAGTGCAGCACCTTAAAAGGATAGTTCACTCAAAAATGAAAATTTGGTCATAATTTACTCACCCTCAATTTGCCCCAAATCTGTATGAGTTTCTTTCTTCTGTTGAACACAAAATAAGACATTTTGAAGAATGTTGGTAACAAGACAGTTGACGGTAGCCATGGTAGGGAAAAAAAATACTATGGAAGTCAAAATATCTTCTTTTGTGTTCAACAGAAGAAAGAAACTCGTACAGGTTTGGGACTGAGGGTTAGTAAATGATGAGAGAATTTCCATAAATTCAGCCTTCAAGAGACGTTAAAATTATGAATAGTTTAAAATAAGTTCCAAGCAATTAAATGACTAAAGTGAAGTCATGAAGTATGCATACATATAAAAAGTTATAGTCAACTAATATAAAGTTAATCACCCACCTTACATGGTTTTTTTTCATGCAAAATAAATATTTTAGCCATACATAAATAAATTATAACAATGAAACAAATATTAAAATATGTAATATAAAATATTATAAAGTATTTTTAAGAATTTGTTAAGATCCCCAACCCTAAGTATGAGAAATAGCAACTGAAGCTGGTATGATGTTTTAAGTATTTCCTATTATATCCGATTTGTTTTTTGACATTTCTGTCAGAATCGTGGATAACGTTAAAAGTTTGAGAGCTGTACATGCATATAATGAACATTGTTCTGCAGTGTTATTCATCTTTCATTTTGTCTAGTAGAAAAAAAAAAAACACTGAAAAATATATTACAGTGCCATTAAAATCCCTCACTGAGATGATTATCTCATAATATATGTATTATTTATAAAAAATAAAAACATGAACACGTTTACTGCTATTTTAAACACTCTCACGCTACAAGAACACCAAGTGAGACGTGTGCTGAGGGCAGTGAACCCAAACAAGGCCGCTGGACCAGATGGAGTACTCGCCAAAGTACTGAAGGCTTGTGCAGACCAACTCTCAGGGGTCTTTACAAAGATTTTTAACATCTCCCTTACACAAGCCTCCATCCCCACTTGCCTAAAGTCTGCCACAATTGTCCCTGTTCCCAAAAAACCCATAGTCAGTAGCCTTAATGACTACATGCCTGTAGCCCTCACTTCAGTAGTCATGAAATGCTTTGAAAAACTGATCGCTGAGAATATCAGGGCCAGCCTCCCTCACAGCTTTGACCCCCATCAGTTTGCATACAGAGCAAACAGGTCGACAGCAGATGCCATCAACACAGCCCTTTACACCGCACTGAGCCACCTGGAGCTGCCAGGAACTTATGTTAGAATGCTGTTTATTGATTATAGTTCAGCATTTAATACCATCATACCAGGTACACTGGTGGATAAACTGCTGCACTTAGGATTTCCCCTCTCTACCTGCACCTGGATTTTGAATTTCCTCACCAACCGCCTACAAACAGTGAGAATTGGTTCCCACTCCTCTTCCACCATCACAATTAGCACCGGCTCCCCACAGGGCTGTGTGCTGAGTCCACTCCTTTATTCCCTGTACACCTACGACTGTGCTCCTATCCACTCCTCCAACACCACTATTCAATTCGCAGACGACACAACAGTGGTTGGCCTAATGAAAGGAAGAGATGAGTCAAAGTACAGGGAGGAGGTCCAGGCACTGTCCAAGTGGTGTAGCAACAACAACCTGGAGCTGAACACCAAGAAAACCAAGGAAATGGTAATTGATTTTAGGAGGAAAAGGAATGTTTTAGTCCCACTCCAGATCAACGGTGATGAGGTAGAGCGGGTCTCCACTTTCAAGTTCCCGGGGACGACCATCTCCGAGGACCTCTCCTGGACTGACAATACAACGGCCATAGTGAAGAGGTCCCAGCAGAGGTTGCACTTCCTGAGACTAATCCGAAAAACCAATCAGCAGGGAAATCTGCTGGTGACTTTTTACCGCTCCACCGTCGAGAGTGTCCTGGCATACTGCCTTACAGTGTGGTACTCTGGCTGTTCAGCTGCAAATAGGAAGGCTCTGCAAAGAGTTATTAAGACTGCTGAAAAGATCATTGGCTGCCCCTTGCCCTCTTTGGAGGACATCGCAAACAGCAGGTGTCTCCACAGAGCCCGCAACATAATAAAGGACAACACCCACCCTGGACATGAACTGTTCAGCCTCCTGCCTTTTGGGAGGCGATACAGGAGTCTTAAAAGCAAGACAAACAGACTAAAAAACAGTTTTTATCCATGGGCTGTAAGGACTCTGAATGGGGACAATACTTAATATATTCTATTCTGCTTTTAACATGCAATAACATTTTAAGGTGCAATATACTTTTTAACATATAATTTAAATTATTATTCATTTATTGTTATTTATTTAATTTTTATGGTTCTTATGGTCTTTTGTTATGTGTGCTAGTTTTTTTTAGTTTCTTGGCACTGATCAGATGGGGCACTATAATTTCGTTGTACTTCAATGACAATAAAGCTTCTAATCTAAATGTAAGTGTATGAGCAAAATTCGCAATGTATTGGCTGAGATATCATATGGAACATCCTAGCCTTCAGAATGTCATTCATCAAGGTGCTTCTAAGCCACTACATCCGTTCTAAAAAGAAAAAAGCTGACCCTTTTGTTAAAGGGTTAGTTCACCCAAAAATGAAAATAATGTAATTTATTACTCACCCTCATGCCGTTCCACACCTGTAAGACCTTCGTTCATCTTCGGAACACAAATTAAGATATTTTTGTTGAAATCCGATGGCTCAGTGAGGCCTGCATAGCCAGCAATGACACTTCCTCTCTCAAGATCCATTAATGTACTAAAAACATATTTAAATCAGTTCATGTGAGTACAGTGGTTCAATATTATTCACGAGTTCACATGTACATATAATTCAATAGAATAAAAGTTATGTGTATTTGTCGTGCTGTCTGGGGGAAGGCTCCAAGCTTGGAATATTGGCTCGAACCCATAGTACTCCCCCTGGTGTGGTAATAATAGATAGAACTCGAAGTGAGGAGATGGGGTGGAGCTAAGGGTCAGTTGCACCAAGATAATTGACTCTGACCTCACTGGGCATCATTATCCTCTTACAGCCATACCAAAGGACAACGACTTTAGCCTGGCATTAACTTTAGAATTGAAATAGATTTGGCTTTGCACAGTAAAGACATGTCTCTCCCACAGTTGATTGATACAGAATTATAAAAACATTATTTCAATATTTCTACTGAATTTTTTTTTTTTTTTTTACAATTAGATTACAGACTGTTTGTAATATAAATATTGTAATTTTTGTGTTGTATTTAAATTATTTAATACTTTTTTTTCCCCTTTATAAATTAAATTAACAGTTACTCTGGGTCAGGGGACACCAACATGGTCGCCCGCGGGCCTGTTCTAAAAATAGCTCACCATAGCGCCACTTACCAGTGAGCTGCATATCTTTTTTTTTTGTTGCTATTCTTTTTTAAATCACACTTGCATTGGTGTGAATTTGAAAATGAAAAAAAAAAAAAAAAAACTTTAAAAAATGTTTCATATTAGATTAGAGCTAGCTGGTCTCCAAGGCAACCGTTGCCGCAGTGAAGGTGAGGAGATGATTTACCTCCGAAGACATGGCAGAAAAAAGAAAGAAAACATATCATGTTCACAGTGAATAAGAGGAAGAGTTCTTTTTTACCACTGTGAAAGATTCCTGCGTGTGTCTCATTTGCGGGGCGACTGTGGTGACGGCAAAGCGGCACAATGTGGAGAGACATTTCCGAACGGGTCACGCAAACTACCATGCTAACTACCTGCCGGGCAGTGCACTATGAGCGGAAAAAGCCCGCGAGTTAAAGGCGGGTTTGTGCAAACAGCAGTCTTTTTTCAACCGAAGCCTCATTTGATTAAGAAAAGGAAGGCATTTTCAGACGGGGAGGTTTTCAAAGAAGCAATGATGATAATTGCAAAAACTGTGCTTAAAGGCGAGAAATACAGATGTAATCTCCAATCTCTCCGATGTCCAACTGGGGGCAACTACAATGGTTAGAAGATGCAATGCCAGGCTTCCCACTAACAGACAAAGAAACCGATACCAGATGTTCTCAGTGGCAACATGGCAGTTGAATTCAGCTATTGAAAAATTGTGACAAATGTGTTTGTTAAATGTAAGATATAATAATTGTGTTAAAAATGCTGTAGATTTGGTGATACGTTCAGTAAAATCTTGATTTTTGTATGTTACATAATTGATAACATAGTGCATGATTTGTTAAAAATTGTTAGTGGCTAGTGAAAATGTTGTAGAAGTGATCATTTGAAAATGTAAATACTTGCAGAGATTTATAGAAATAAAGTATTGCATATTTGTGTTGTATTTAAATTATTTAATACTTTTTTTTCCCCTTTATAAATTAAATTAACAGTTACTCTGGGTCAGGGGACACCAACATGGTCGCCCGCGGGCCTGTTCTAAAAATAGCTCACCATAGCGCCACTTACCAGTGAGCTGCATATCTTTTTTTTTTGTTGCTATTCTTTTTTAAATCACACTTGCATTATCTCGTTCCTACCTTGTGAGAAATCATTAACATGATCAGTGTCTTCACATAGATGAATATCATTAATTATTAATAATGACATACAATTAAAGGCAAATTGAGCAAATTTGTTATTTCAGAAGTGTGTATCAAACTGGTAGCCCTTCGCATTAATCTGTACCCAAGAAGTAACTCAATTTCAAAAAGGTTGGTGACCCCTGCTCTGGGTTATGTGTTAATGGGTTAGTAGGTTACTAGGGTAACTAATAACCTGGTTACCAAGGGCTAACACATTACTCTGTGCGAATTAAGCCTTGTTTAAGCCTTGACAAATTCACTCTGGTGTGAGCTGCTGAAAGGCAGTTGTGCAGAGAAAATATCCGATGAACCAGTTAGAAGCAGTTTGACAACTATAAACATTTTCCAAAGTCAAATAAAATATAAATTGTCTTCTAGTAGTTGATCATGTACAAGAGGTGAACCAAAGTATCAAACAAAATACTTTGACATAAAACAAAAAGTATCAAACACTAGCAAGTATCCATTATTGAGGGTAATGCATTACAAACAATGTGAGTTACATAATCAGATTACAGTGACTTGTAAAGTAATGCATTACTTTTCAATTTACAACCAAATGATTGAGTTACTTTTTCAGATAACACAAGCTAATTTGTTTTCCCATTTATTGACTGACACCTCTTCCGTCCCCATGTTAAGATAATTCTGTAGTAAGGTGTAGAGGTGTTGTGTGCGCTGTGTAAACATGATGCTTATTGTAGTTCTAGAATAAATGTGAGCATGCGTTTACTCATCTCACTTGCACAAAACAGACTATTCTTCAAAATAAAAAATAAAAAAAGTATAATGCAAACTCGGAATATTACACCAACCTGCAATAATTAAATATGTTAAATTATACAAATGTATAAATTACACATATGTATTTAATCTCACTTTATGAACTATTGTCTTTGCTGGTGGCCTTTGAAAGTGAAAGTGATGGACATGTGGCCAGTGGGAATTTGTGCTCTGCATTTCACCCATCCAAGTGCACACACACAGCAGTGAGTATTGAACACACACCGGAGCAGTGGGCAGTCAGTTTTGCTGTGGCGCCCAGAGAGTGATTGGGGGTTAGGTGCCTTGCTCAAGGGAACCTAATGAGAGTGGAGGAGAGCTCTGTTCATTCACTCCCCCCACCTTCATATCCTGCCGGTACTAAGACTCGAACCCGTAACCTTCGGGTTACAAGTCCGACTCTCTAACCATTAGCCAAAAAGACTTTAGATAAAACACATTTGTGTTTAATTTTTTGTTTTTTATTGCTATAAAGCAAGAGTGTTGAATTTTCTTCTCCTGCGTCCTACTTTTCTGCAATCCAGAATGGCTGCACAGCTGAAAGGTCTGTTTGAGCCGCGCCCTCTACTGTACAGTCATGGATTTGCATTACCTTCAGCCTGAGGCGTAATCATTTCACTTTTGGGGCCCTTTCATACACCCGACGCAATGTGGCACCAGGCTCGACGCACGTGTTTTTTGCTAGATTCAGCCCGGTGCAGTTATCATTTTCACTTCCTGCGCCACGTTGTTTAAATAGCAAATGCATTTGCACCCATTTGTGCGCCCATGGGCGTTGCTGGTCTGAAAACGTGGAGCGTTGACGTTAGACTGCGCATTATTTATTTATTTTTTGTTATTTAAAGAGTGCGTTAGTAATATGCACCTTTAGGCGTGCATACACTCTGCTTATTACACACACAGGGCATGGCAAATATTAAAAATAAAAGGATTACTATGTGAAAGATTATTATTGTGTGTATAAAGATAAAAATGCTTTGGTGGAATCCAACTTGTCCCGTAGATGGTCTGCTCACGCACTTTAACCTCGCGCATGAGCAGATCCGGTTCCTCGCTAGAGAAGCGTTCAGTTTTTCCGTTTGCAAATTCTATCATCTAAATAGCAAATCCACCATGGCGCGAGCACAACTGGCTTTTAAAGGGAATGGGAAATGAGACTCTGATTGGTTTATTGCACGTTACGCCCAAAACATACCCATTACTCATTAAGAGAATAGGGACAACCCTTTTAGACCATTTTTCTCGTTGTTAAACTAGCAAAAGTGGATTCGGATACGCCCTAAGTGCACTTGCACATAGTCAGTTTTTTTTTTATTATTAAATTATCAAACTAAACCCTAATAAATAAATAAATAAATAAATAAAATCAACAACAAATTAATTATGCTGTAAAAATAACCAAAGATTGGCTATTGCATTTTTTAGATTAATTTACTATTTTCACAATACGAGTCTCTTCGAACAATACAGATTTTTTTTTAAAATACCCAATGTCGATATCTTAAAGAACAGGATGGCTGATGGCTAATAAAGCTGATATGACACTACACTATTAAATTTAAAGATTGAAAACAACACATGCATAACAACTGTTGATATGATTATTATTATTATTATTATTTTTACATAACAATTACTAAAATAATTTAAAATCATTGGAAAATTATTAATTAATAATAACTTAATTAGTAAAAGAAAAAATAAAAATACTGAAAAATTTCACATCAAACTTCACATTACTTTGTAAAGTGTATAGTTTGGGAATTTGTATATAATATATAAAAGATAGTGTTCAAATACTCAAACACTATAAAACAAAGAACAGGTCAGTGGTAACAGGCAGTTTCTCTGTGAATCTGATGAAAACATGATCTCCTGTGTAGTTTGATTGAGTTGTAAATGTCCTTATCAATGTTAAAACCAATCCTACGAATATATAAATGATATTCATGGGCTTTAATATCAAGGTCAGGATGTAATAGCCTGGCTCCGCTTAACACGAATGGCTGATAAAACTGCCATTTGGTCACCAACTGAGGGAATGAGAACAAATGTGCAGTATATTTCTTTTTTATACCGTTATCTGGGTGATAAAACATTCACAGAATGTCAGATTCCCCATGCCCAGAGAGTCCCTTTACACCATTGCAGTTCAGAAGAACCCAGGAAGTACATTTTCAGGCAGGGAATGATAAAGCTGGATGAACACGGTGATTTCTGATTAGGGTGGAACCCTGTAGAGAGAACAGTGAGAACAATGAAGGAAAGGAGGAAGATACACATTGATGTGTGAGCATAGAGAACTCAACATGTTGTGCCAAGCATCACCCAGCTTGCCCTGCACAGGTGTGCTGCCAGCTTGCAAAGGTCTCGGCCTGCTGCAGACCAGCTGCCAAGGGACGTCCAGGATCAGGCACATCGCTGTTTGAGACAGCCGGGAGAGGGAATGGCGTGCCGATTCCCGAGATCGTCCCAGTGCTCGCCAAAAACACGTTCATCACCCATCGGTGTGACATAGAAAACCATCTGGCCGCATGCTGAGAGATACGGCTTTAGAGAGAGGGGGAGGAGAAGCGGTTACGTGCAACCTGGAATAGTGCGAAAGAGCTGTAGGTGTACGCAGAGAGGAACAAAAGAACACATTTCTAGTGCTTTGACGTGCTGGGGAATATCAATAGTATGTTGTTAAAGTATGATTTTTCTTTTCTTTTTTCTTCTTTTTTTCATTTAAATGTACAGGAAACATGCTGTCCCTCTCATTGGACTACAAAATAACAACAACAAAAACTAGGGATGCACCGATGTATCGGTCGCCGATATTTATCGGCCGATTTTTGCTCAATTTACAACCATCAGCATATCGGTTGTAGCAGGAAAAAGGCCGATATAACAAACCGATGGTTTATAAATTAACTGCGTGAAGGCACTGAGCTGTATAATGACTGTTGCGTAATCCTAGCATTGCTGTCTGCGCTTTAATGCTAATCAAATAACAAAAGATTGCACACTATTCTTGACTAAATAACTTCTGTAACTTTCATAAGTGTAGCGGACCCCATCCGAATGATGACCAAACCTTTACTGATGTTTTATTAAGTTTATTGTATCCATTTTCACTCCAAACAAATCACCACAAAAGCTAAACATTACAGAGCACATGAAGTGCGCATTAAACTCTCTCACTCTCTCTCTCTCTCTCTCTCTCTCTCTCTCTTTCTCTCTCTCCCTCTTTCTCTCTCTCCATTGCATTATCCTCAACATACAGCGAATTACTCAAAACACTTATTACAACTAACAGTTAACAAATACATACAAATCTTATGCCTTTTCGGGGATGCTTAATAAATGGACAAACTTTAAATCTGCAAAATATCTCTGAAGAACTGTGTGCTCTCCTTGTCAGTCTGTAGAATAAAACACCTGTCAAAATAAGAGTCCCGCCTTAGTAAAGGAGAAGTGCAGATCTCATACATATTTAAACTTACAAAAAATATTAAAATGTATACAAAAACAAATTAGAAGATTAATCACAATAAAGTCTGTTACAATAAAGAAGGATTAATATGTATTTAATTTATACAGTGAAGAATATGCAGTGCTATTTTACATAGGCTATGTTTACTGTATTTCTGTACCTGAAAACTATTAAACCTACCTGTTTAAAAGCACTGTTTATTTCATATGTATTCTTTTGTCTTTATGCAGGCCTGCTGAATGTTAAACGGATCCAATCCATGTTCATTAAAAAGTATTTGATGATGCAGCAATACACCTGCTAGTATATTTTAATGCAGCTGTTTTTGAACTTTGTTTTATTTAAAACATGATCAAAATACTATCTATTTTGATGACAAAATTTCAAATAAGAGAGGAAGTGACAAATATCGGTATCGGCCAATAATTGTTTGTTAATATCGGTATTGGTATCGGCCCCCAAAAAATCATATCGGTGCATCCCTAACAAAAACATATTTCAATTTATTCTTATTTAGACGTTCACATGAACTTCATACCCAAAAGCTAAACATATTTTTGATCTATCTATCTATCTATCTATCTATCTATCTATCTATCTGTCTATTTATCTAGTGTGCGTATCATGCGCACAGTCGTCCGCCGGAAGCTCGTTACTTGAATTTATAAAGTTTTAAATATGTATATTATTCTTACAAAAACGCACCCCTTCGCTTCAGAAGGCCTTTATTAACCCTCCTGAGTCGTATGGATTCATTTTTTTATGGATGGATGCATTTTTTCTGTCTTCAGTATTTAGCCTAGCATTCACAACCATTATAAACCTCGGAGGACTAAATTTAAATATATCTCGAATTGTGTTCGTCTGAAAGAACATAGTCATATACACCTAGGATGGCTTGAGGGTGAGTAAATCATGGGTGAACTATCCCTTTAATATGATTGAGTTGCAACAGATTTCTAATTCCCAGCATGCTTTGTGTTAGACTGTACAGTATAAAGAAAGTAAATATTAGGGTTGTGCCGATCCTAGTCTAGTCTCTTCTATAGACCTAATCCTAGTCTCTTCTATAGACTATAGTTAACCTAAAATCTTTGCAGGAATTGCTCTGTAAATTAAACTGAGAATATAACTAATGCATATATGCTATTTTAAATACTGTAGTCTATGCCAGAGACATGACGTGTGTTAGTCTGTGAAAATATAGTGTCAGGCATTTGATCTTGACATTGTTAGAATCTTGTCTTTTTTACATGTCTAACACTGTACATTTAACTTAAAATATTTAATTTTGTACAAGAAAACAGCTCTCGGGAGATCGTGCTCATTGTTACATAGCTCTGAAATTCTGACATAATACATCTGCTATGTTGTCATTGTCATGTGACCTACAGCATCAGTTGCCTCACTTTACCTCCATTCACAACTTCTCTCCTTTGGCCTCATGGGATATTAAAGTGTCCATCGAATGCACACTTCAGAATCTCGCTGGAAGTAGTAGGTCATCTGGGTACTCTGTTTAATGTTTTATGAATACTATGAATTCGGACATACTACTCGGCTCACATACTGTTTTTTTGCCTACTATATAGTATGGAAGTAGGCATATTCGGATGCAGTGCAAGTCTGCTGATTTGGGACAGCACATCAATTTCTATTGGCAGCATAAAGAAGGAAATTACATTAGCATTATAGTGTTATGGTGTTCGTACTGTTAGATGCACTTGGCCTTTTAAACTGGACTTGTGTTCCCGGGCTATTTTATGCACAGTAATCATTGGGACTTATGACTTCCAGGGAAAAGATGACTTATGAAACCATATTAGTTTATTTTCCATTGCTCAAGGTTTGTTTTTTGTAGACCCTGTGTCTTGGTGCACTGACTATAGAAGCTGTTTTAGACAGACATTGTCTGTCTTACAATACAAACTAAGAATATCAAACAATATTAAACAACAACTCAGTGTGGAATTTCCTCTAGGATTTAGTTTAAATTAATAATGTCCTACAGCTGTTTGAAAAGAAAGGCTGAAGTGAGCGTGAGATGAACTGCTGCTGTAGCTCACACAATGTGTTCTTATGCTGTCAGCTGCTTTAAATGACCTGCTGCAGTCAGAGAGGTCTCATTAAACCCACATGACAACACCTGGATACTGTTGTACAAAGGTTTTGTTTGCATTTTATGACATACCCCGTGTGAAAAGAAGTGTGCTTAATGTGCACTTGTTATGTACTTATTTCAAATCTTAAGTATATATATTTATTTATAAAAACTGTACTTGCCGATAATATAACATTTAATAATTGCAATAAAAGGCCACTTAAATGTATCAAAGAGAGTACACTTTCATTACTATGTTTTTTTTTTAACATAATGAAGCAAAAATTCACAATGTATTAATGTTTAATGAAAAGTTTGAAGGACAATTTAAATTGTTTTAATAATCCTTTGTCATGCTTTAAAGAAGTACACTTTTTTGATTTTGATGTGTTGACTAACATACTAAAAGACATGTAAAATACTTGATTATTTGGTATTTCTTTTAACATATGCTTTTTTAAATAGGGCTGGGTAAAAAATATCGATTTCTCGATTTTAATCGATTCTCATTTTTTAGGAACCGATATCGATTCTTAAATCCCAAGAATCGATTAGTCTAGTCTGTTTTCAGTTGATGGATAGAACATTGTAGCGCTCTTCCCCTCCGATAAATGGCAATAATAAGCTTTGTGCTTGGTAATGTGGCGTGACAGATGGCTGTAGCCTCAGATCAAGAGAGGCGGCAACGCGAAGCGCGAGCGTGAACTGATCATCTTCTCCGCTTTAATACCAGTTACAGCGCGAAATAAACATGAATGAACACCCAGAGGTATGTTAAAAGATACAGTACACAACTTACCGAAATCCGTATCCTGTCTCATGGAATAGCTCAATCAGTAATTAAAACGCGAAAGACGTCAATAAAACAGCTTGTAAGCAATGTCACCTAACGTCACATTTACCTCAGGAAAACCATATTCAGTGACCATAAACTCGTTAGTCAGCTATAAAACTGAACTCTAGAGAGGAGCATTTTGCTAAATATATGCACCATATTACACATTCGTTATAATTTATAATGTTCTTCAATATTTAATGCATGTTTAAATAAATCCGTCAAGTTTTACAACAGCCACCATTTAAATAATGTATTTCAAAAAACGAATTGGAGTAGAAATAATAATGGTAAAGTTAGCATTTTAACTTTATTATTATAAAAACTTCCTTAACTTACACTAATTTAAGTGTTTGTATACAAATCCGTTAATTTTAAGCATTAGATTAGCATTAGAGAGAATTTTTTTCCTTGAGAAAATTTGCCAAGTATTGTTCCAAACATATATATATATATATATATCAAAAATAATCGATATTGAATTGAATCAAATTTAATCGAAATCGAATCAAATTGCAAGCTTGTGAATTGAAATTGAGTCAAATTTTGAAATTTGTGTCAATACCCAGCCCTAATTTTAAATGTACTAAATTGCAATCTCATTATTACACATGTGTGTAATAGAAATGACATTAAAGTTTATTTTAGTTAAGTGTCCAAAAACATTACATTCAGTTGACAATTAAGTATGTATATTTTAAAGTATATCATTTAGTATGCTCATTTAGTGTTTTTCTTTTTCGCAAGGGAAAGTGCGATTATAGAACTATAAAATGAATGTGGAAATCAGAGTTCAGGTCATTTGATCTTGGAAGAATTTGGTGAGAATTTTTTTGTGTTGAGATCTGACTTTTGCAAGCCTCACTTTTGGTGTCTGAAACTTTAGGTGTCTAAAACTTTAGAAGATACATGTGAGAACACTGGGTCTATTACTCAGGAGATAATATTGAGAAGCAAAAGTCTCAGTTTGTACCCTGTTTAATCTCATTGCTGTCTAGAAGAACCGCTTGAGATATTAAACTTAGAATTTTCTTTCAGTGGTATGTACCTAAATAATAGTATTATATTATATTAGGTGAACCAGTTTATTAGTGGGGAGGGGGGTGGGGTGAATAAAATACGCATCTGTTCATCTGCTCTAAATCTTAGGTCTCTAATTAGCTTTATTGTTTCGTCAGAGTCCCTAATTATATTTGCATATGTGCCATTGTATTTGCATGCATATGGTAAGAACAAGTAATTCATGCATTTTTATTTAATAGTATAATGAAATGATTATGAATATGCCACAAGTGCTTTTTGAAAAAGAAACAGTGAGCAAATAAGAATGTTTGCTTGTTATTATCACAGGAACCCTTCTGGTGGAAAACATGCAGATAAACGGGAGAGCAGAAGATCCTGACAGGACCATCTCTTTATCTCTACGGGACAACCATGACTACTGGGTCATTCTGGACCCGATCAAGCAGCGCCTGTATCTCAACAGCACCGGACGAGTTCTGGACCGAGATGTGATTATCTGAAATCCTTTTTCTATACAAGTCTGAGATCCCCATTGAATGCTAGTGGTGCAGAAATGACACACTTCACCTATAAACATGAAAATAAAAACATGGAAATATTCCGGATTTTTTACAGTGCCCCTATTATGCTATTTTAAAGGTTGCTAATTTTGTTTTGGATTTACATGCATCTCATAATATAACATTTCTGAAAACAGTTTGTTCGAAGTTTCAGTCTCTCTAAACCCCTCCTTACAGAGAGCCTGATTGCCTAGTCTGTTGTGATTGGTCTACTGCTTACAGCGCATGTTGGAAACAAAACGCTTATTACCATAATCTGAATTTCAGCTCCGGAGGCTTCCACAGCACGTGATACAAACAATGACGTCAGTTTTTCCATCTTAAATTCCAGCATACTTTGGAAGTAGGGGTAGTACGCTCTGTATCCAACAGTTAAAGGGTTAGTTCACCCAAAAATGAAAATAATATCATTTATTACTCACCCTCACCCTCGTTTCACACCCGTAAGACCTTCGTTTATCTTAAGAACACAAATTAAGATATTTTTGCTGAAATCCGATGGCTCAGTGAGGCCTGCATAGCCAGCAATGACATTTCCCCTCTCAAGATCCATTAATGTACTAAAAACATAGTACATGTTTTTTTGGCGCACCAAAAATATTCTCGTCGCTTTATAATATTAATATTGAACCACTGTACTCACATGAACTGATTTAAATATGTTTTTAGTACGTTAATGGATCTTGAGAGAGGAAATGTCATTGCTGGCTATGGAGGCCTCACTGAGCCATCGGATTTCAACACACATACCTTAATTTGTGATTAACATTTAACGCATTTTTAGAATGCCCGAGACGTTGCAAGAGATGCAAGACGTGAGTGCAGTGGTCATATACATGTCCGTCTAGTGCATATTTACATAGAAAAACAATGGAAAAGTAGCACTTTTGAATGGAAAAATGTGTTCTGTGTGAACGGCCCCTTATTTGTTCATTAAAGACGTCATTATCGACTAGTCGATGTCGACTCGACTTTAATCACATAAATGACGACTTTAAGAAAATCTGAAGTCGTTTAACCCCTATTTGGAAGTGCATGCAAACTGTCTTCTCAACATGTCGACAACACGAACCAAACTGTTCCAGTCCTCAAATACAACAGTGTTTGAGGGCAGTTTGAAGTAGACATTGATTGCGAGCAGCTAATGAAGACCATAAGCTGGCATTATGCAAACTTGTTACATTGTTGCGTTTGTAACAGAAAGTGAAAGTGGAACTGCTGATGACAATACATTTATTTGTTGTGCACTATGATCTTTAAAACATTGCAGACATTTTACATTAAAAAAAAAAAAAAAAACCTAGTGGTCTCAGACTTTTGGACACTATTTACCTGTTCATTTATTTTGGTTCAGCCACAAATATGATATAACAAAAAGCTGGGGAAGCTGTTGTTCACAGCATGCACTTTGTAATGGGCTTCATAATGGACTGCAAGCAAATGGTAATTTTTAGTTTGGCCTGCTGAATGCACACCATGCAAATGAACTGCTCGATTTCAATCTTTTCTTTTTGTCTTTCAGCCTCCCTCCTACATTCAGTCCATTGTAGTGCAGGTTCAGTGTACTAATGAGCTTGTTGGCACAGTGATCCTACACGAAGTGCGGATAGTCATACGGGATCGAAACGACAACACCCCACGCTTTCAGCAGCCACGCTACTATGTAGCGATTAATGAGGTGAGTTTCTATTTAGCAGGGCTTCTTTTGTTCTTCTTCTGTAGTTGTAATGATTTTTTCATGAGTTACTTTTATACAGTTTCTGGAGAACATCGAAGTCACCAGCATTCTGATGCACACGGTATTAGAAGTTTGCAGAAGTGAGTTGGTTTAGCTAAAACTGAACATTTGCCAGCTGTAATTGGAAATTCAACCAGTGGATTGTGTCAGTGTGACGGTTTACCCACAATGGGGTTATTTTGCGGTAAATAAATTGCACTTGTGGGCTTTGGAGCTGAAGCATTTAGCTGTTAACGTTTCTCTATATGTGACTGCTGTGTAATTACCCCAGAAGTGCTGTAGCTCACTGAATAAATCTGCCAGTCACCTTGTGTGACTTATTTAGCTTCCCTTTGTATTGTGAATTCCCATTACACCATTGTTCGTTATACACAATATTGAAATTTTACCTGAAACCTTCTTGTGATACTCTGCCCCTCTATTTTTTGTGTCCCAAATCACAACAGTTAAAATTAATCTATTCTGATCCATACTACCAGTCAAAAGTTTGGTAATTATTTAAGGTTTTTGAAAGAAGACTTCAACCAAGTTTGTAGTTATATTTAGAAATATAATTAAAATTTGAAAGAACAACTTTCTATTTTAATATATTTTAAAATGTAATTTACTCCTGTGATGGCAAAGCTGAATTTTCAGCAGTCATTAATCCACTCTTCAGCGTCACTAGGGGTGGGCGATATGGCAAAAATATCATAGGGAAATCATGATTCACGATTTCATGATTTTTTTTCATGATGGTTTTACTATTTTGCTAAAGTGACTGAGCAGTACAGCCAAACTAATTTCCTTATTAAAAAAAAAAAAAGAAAAAAAGAAAAGAATGACATTTAGGCTAAAGTAGGGGTAGGCGGAGATGGAAATATTTATTTAATCATTTTGTCTTTGTTATTAAAAATTATGCACATTACAAATACAATATAATATATAAATGAAATAAACATAAAAAATTTATTTTTTCACAGTAGGTGTATTTAACAGTATCGCATTTAAGTGAACTGAATAAACAAATGTAAAAATAAAACACTGATTCTTATTAAAGCTACTGAAGATATTCAGTGAAGAGCAGTAAGTGATTTTCTCTTTGTCTTTTGTTGTTTAATTAACTTTAATGATAAGTGGCAGCAGGTTTATTAGGCTGCTGTCACTTTAAGACCTCATGCACGGATCTAATATACAGACACGTATCTGGTTTTCCAATTGTTTACGTCCACTTAAGACATAATCGACTGTGTTTATGTAAACCTTGTGCGTATTTGACAGTTTAAGCACAACGAGAAGTGAAAGATAACATAGTTCAGTACTCACACACTGTTAGGCAGGTTTTTAGTGTGCATGCACTTAGAAAAGCGCATGTCAGAACAGTGTGTGAATAAAATGTTTAACCGGCAAGGCTTTAAAACGCATGCAAATAATAAACTTGTGTGATTCTGAATAACTGCAGTGTTATGTGAGTGTAATCCTACCTATGCGTTAACATGTGATGTGAATGTATGTCGCGTCGTTCAATATGTTGGGATGGAGATGCCAAAACTGCCAAAATGCGCTGTAGCATCACATGATCCTTCAGAAATCATTCTAATATGCTGATATCTTATTTTGGTAGCTAAATGCATTATTAATAAGTCTAAATATAAGAGATATGAAAATGGCAGGATGTGTAAAACTTTGTGAATGACAGTCATGCCAGTTCTGTGGAGTTTCATGCTGCATATTTTGTGTGGGCCTGCAATTACAGTCACGAAACATTGCATTCATTGACTCAGACTTTACCGTTAAAAATGGTGTCCGTTTCTGGAAATCCATTAGCCCTATTTTTATTTTTTCCTTCACTTTGGATTAGCTTCCGAGAACATTCAACACGTAGTGCCATGGCGGGTCTGTAGGAATGCTGCCTCGGTCTCCAGAGATCTTCTCACATTGGATTGACTGCATGGAGAGTGTGTGGCTTTCAGCTAATTGAGAGTTGTTCCCCGGAGAGCTGTCAGTAGAGATTTCCCTCATTAGGAGGCAGCTTCAGTGGCAGGCAGCCTCCTCTCGAGTGGCCTCAAAAAACGGCCGGCTGTATTGCCCACCATCGATTTCAACCAGAGTTTGAAACGTCTGACTGACGCACAGATAAGGGGGACTAACACAGCTCAGTCCATCAGTCAACAAGCACTGCAGAGTGCACTATATAAGTCCGCCAAGTGCTAAAGTAGCATGCTGAGTTTAAGAGAGATGGCGAAGTAAATAATAATGTTGAAGGGAAAGCATTTGATGGACTTGTGGATTGAATTTCAAGTGGTTCTAAATGGCTAAGGGGTTGTGTGTGTTTATTGAGTGACTGCATATGCTGTGAAGTTATAGCGAAGATAAGTTCAGGTTAACTTTCCATTGATCAGTGTCACTAACTTAATGTCCTTTTGCGCTACAGCTATTGAGTCTGAGTAAGCTACAAGAGGCTGTGCTATACTGAATATTGTCAGGCTAACGGTTGTTGTTAACCATTTTTAGCCACGACTGTATTTGCTTGTATTATTATTATTATTATTATTATTATTTTTTTTTTTTTTGTCAGAGCCAAGAACCATGATTAGCTACTTGCTATTCGGCAGAAATATTCTATCTCCATTTTTTGTTTTTCGATGTTTTATTTTTTTTTCATAAATCATTACCATTTGTCACCCTTTATGTCTGTCTATCTTGGGTTTTAGCATATTAGCATATTTTACCAATGGAAAGTATTAAAAAGAGCTTGTGACTAAACCTATTACTTGGATCCTCAAACTGTTGGTAAAATGTCTCAGGTTACGTATGTAACCATGGTTCCCTGAGAACAGGGAACGAGACCCTGTGTTTGATTACGCATTGGGGAACGCCTCCTCGTGAACCGGTGTCTGAAAACAATTATCAAATCACGACAATCCTATTGGCCGGCGAGAGCCTATGATGTCATCATTGCACAACCCGGAAATATATAAGGAGCGCCTAGAGAAGCAGTCAGTACCTTATCGTCTAAAGGGACTGTTCAGCAAGCAGCCCCGATGCATGGCAGGTAACGCAGTGTCTCGTTCCCTGTTCTCAGGGAACCATGGTTACATACGTAACCTGAGGCGTTCCCTTTCAAAGGGAACTCAACATTGCGTTTGATTACCCATTGGGGAACGATATACCAATGCCGCCATGCTTGAGGGGAGTGCATGCCAAAAAATGGCTAGACAAACGTCAGAACTAGCAGTTTCAACTGAAATGCCAGAACCACTCCCCCGACGGGTCATTCGTAGACGGTCAGTGACAGCATTCCCAATGGCCAACAGCCCAAGCTATAAACCTCAAAGAGGCCTTCCACAGAAGGCCTACCAAGGCCGCTCAAAGGCTTCTGGAACCAAGCTTCTTTTCAAAGAGAAGAGGGTACATTTAAGGGAATGTAGCCAGGGGGCCCGAGGGAACCCTAGCCAGTCACTTGTCAGGGGAACGTACTCGACCCTGATTGCCACCAGGGAGGCCAACCTGGTCTAACAGAAACCTAGTCTTGGCCAACAACTTGTCTGATCACAGAGTCTCAATTCACATTCTTCAGAAAGATATCCAGTAAGAGGGACTGCAAATAGGCAGTAACCAGCTTAGACCAGATCGTAGAGATGGGCATCCTGGAGAGCAGGACTCAGCTTAGCGCTTTTTACCCTTACCAGTGAGGGGAGTAAAACTCTGCTTAATCCTAGGATCTACTCAGCGCTTGATTATTTGCACTGAGGAGGCTGTGCACTCTAAAGGGACCCAAACAAGGAGAGTACAACCAGCCTAGGGGCCGGTCTTCAGCAGGGAGGCCTCAGAGAGGCCTTTAACCACTGACCAGACTGACCGGGGAGCTAAGTACTATGCAGAACAACACTCTAGACGAGGGGGAGTACTGGGCTCAACCTAACAGGTAGACCATACTGTAGGCCCAAAATCATGGAGGCTCGCAGAGAGCCTGCAACATGAAGTAATTCTACACAATGTAGAATATATCACAGCAGCCTTGCAAAGGCCAGCCATGTGAAAACTACATGCTTAATCTGCTAAAAGACACCCAGATGTGGGGGATTCGTTTACAGGGTGGCCTGTGAAGGCCACGCACCTAAAAGCAACTCAATTGCTGATAATGCAAGAGCCCATAAAACATGGGAACTCGTTCTGATTGAAACCGAGTTTAACTAGGAGATAAGACTGTAGAGTGCCCACATAACACAACACATTCCAACAAGCAGTGTACTCAGTAAAAACACTTTTTACTCTTTAAGCAAGAGGAGGACGCCATCATGTTCTGAGGAAGGTCCAAACAGGACTTGCGACTTCAGAAAGACACGGGCGTCAGCCAGTGGCAGTGTCTAAGCTCTAAGGGAGCCAAATCTGAGAACCAAACTATCCAGTGAGGTTAACTAGTTTAACTCAACCTGAGCTTCATTTTATCCACACATTCCAACAGGCAACGTACTCAATAAAAACACCATTAACCCTTAAAGTAAGGGGAGTACAAAAAATATTACGCTACCATGTTCTGAGGGAGGCCAAAAAACAGGCCTACTACTTCAACCGATCACGGGCATAAACCTGTGGCAGTGCTAGTTTCCAAGTGAGCAAACTCTAACTAAAACACCTACCAACAAGCCTTGTAATACAACAAGCTATTGTGCTCTGAAGGAGGCCCAAACGGAGCCTTTTACTTCAAACAACACGAGTGTCAGCTTGTGGCAGTGTTCAAGCTCTAAGGGAGCCATATATGAAAACCAAACTATGTAGTGAGGCTAACTTTATTAAACTCAACCTGAGCTTATACATTCCAACAGGCAGTATACTCAGTAAAAACACTTTTTACCCTTTAGCAATAGGAGTACAAACTACTTCACCATATTCGTTTATTCGTCCACATTCTGCACAACTTCCCATTCTTTTCTCCTTTTATCGCTAGTAAAGCAGTAAAGACTTACATCGCTTCTCTTGTGGTTTATCGACTGAAAATTACAACCAAAAGATGCACAATGTGGCATCGTATATTATATTCCGAGTTGTGTTGTGGTAAAAATAGCAATAGGACAGTGTCAGTAGCTAACAAAATGGCGCCACCCATTGTCCAAATCGGTCCAAATATGTCATGGATTTTTTATATAATGCAAATCTTTCATGGGTTTTCTACTACATATTTCAGTAAGAGACATAATTTACGTTATAGTAAGCCATACAAGTCTTAATACCAGGGGTTCCCTTTAAATTGTTTTTTCACCTTAGAGATAATCACCATATTTATAATGAAACTATCATATTTAAAAATATGATATTATTCATATCATATGATAAAATATAATTTATTGTTAGTACTGTAAATTGATATTGAATTATGTTTCTGAATTTTTATTTTATTTTTAAATTATACATATTTTAATGACAGTATATTTATTGAAAAAAAAAATTATCAAAATAAACAGAAAATAGTACAACATTAGCATTTTAAATATAAATTAAGACACTATTTTTAATAGTGTCTTAATTTATACTTAAAATGCTAATTAGTAAATAAAGTTTTTACTTTATTTCAGCTAAAGTATTTGTATCAACCTGTGTGCCACTTTTATTATTTATTTTCACACAAAATCTGTTGCTCCATAAATGTTCAATATAAACATATATATATTTTTTTTTTTTTTTTTTTTTTTTTTTTTTTGTGCAATCAAACATTATGGGCGTAGTGAAAAGCAAATTTTTTCTTAAGATGTACCTTTAGCCCCGTTGTACCTTACAATGACACTTTTTTTTTTTTTTTTTTCCTGAAAAGTAGTGGTTTTGGGCATAAAAGTTTTCCATCCGACAGCAACATATTGGTGAGAGCAGAAAAGAAAACATTCTTAGTCTTGAGATCATTTGATTGGACAAAAAATATTTTTATCCTATAATACCTATTTTATATTTTATATATCTAAAATGATCAAATCAACATGATCAAAACCTGTTTTAGCAAGTAAAAGACATATTGTAAATGTAAAAATGATGATCTTTCAAATATACATCAGGATTTTGAGGAATGTTTGTTTGTTCATCTCTCAATCATCGTTATATTGCATTGCATTATATGTTTTCCCCCTACAATAAAAACTACAGAGCTTTGATCATAAAAATTTAGAATTTAAATATCGTCTTACTAAGATGTATTATTGGGAGACATACTTATAGTTTTATGCATTTTATGTAAGTACTCTGCTTTACTGTTATAAAAAATCTCATTGATTGCATTTAGTGGAACATATGCTAATAGCAATGCAATTGCGCTTTATTTGACCTGCCAGATTCACTCAGGATTTTGTTTGTATGAGCTCATTATGCATAACAGTCTGTTTAATTATTCTTTGTTCAGATAGCCTTACATGACCTCTTCATGACAGCAGTCGGAGAGTTTTCCTCAGATCATGATGGCAGTTATTTTCATCTTAAAGGCTGTCTGAAGCATAACTCTCTTTGCCATTTTTGTTGCCGGGAATTTGTCTTTTTTTCTGTCTAATATGTCTTGTCAGAACGTCAGAGTAGCAGCGCAGGAACTAACATCTGAGTTCCCAGGTGCCTCTAGCTTCCGCAGCAGACTCGTACCTATTACTTCCTATTTTTCCTCGCACTTCTGAGAGCCGCACCACAGCAGGACTTCGTTATGACAGCCAGAATGAGAGAGATGAAGAGAAGGAGCGCTGTGTACTTTACAAGAGCATGTCCATCAAACTCTCCCTCAAAGGAGTGCTGTTTAACACAACGGTCAAGACGCTTGAAGCATAAACTAGTCCGCCAACTTACAAGCACCAGGAATCAAGCACAAGATGATGAAATGGCAGTAGCAACTAAGAATGAAACTGCATTCACGCTGATAGGCGGCCAAGTGAGAGAGTTTTAAAGATGCTTAACTTACGTGTTTCTATCTTTTTCAGTTAACTCCTGTCGGAACCACCATCTTCTCAGGTTTTACAGGGAACAATGGGGCTGTTGACATTGATGATGGTCCTAACGGACAAATTGAATACACCATTCGGTACAACCCTAAAGATCCGGTACGTATTTTTCTCTTTCTTTTTCATACATTTTTTCTATATGGTGTGGGTGTGCTGGAGAGGGGGCACAGGGAGTTTCTGCCAGGTTCTTTTCAAATTATTTACTCCACAACCTTACAAATCCTAAGCCTTGGTGAATACATTGTTGTGCATCATTGATTATCACAGAGCATAATTTAGCATAATTGAGCAACATGAAAATATACAGACAAAATAGCAGTATGTATGAATATGGTGGTATTACACATGCAGATTGGTGACATTCTCTTACTGCTTCTTAATTAGTGCAGCATTATTGCTGTGAGTGGGGTGAGAGGAGCTAAACACCACTTAACCATTTCAGGAATATTTTATTCACAAAGTTCAAGTGTTTTGTGTGACACCTCTACATTCGAAGTCTCAGCCCCAAAGGAACGCCTTTACACCGCCCACAGCCTGGTCACTGACCATCTGATGCATATGTTCACTGGAAAGCACTCTCAATGTGACAAACGGAAATCTGTAATTGATTTTTTTTTTTTTTTTTTAATAAGTTTGCTTAGAAACAAAAAAAAGTTGCTAAAATGATCAAGATAAATAATTATCCTATCTAAGTGGGTGGTTCTTGGCCAGAGTAACCTGCGATGTGGATTGGATTTAATGCTGATAGTCAAAGGTCTAGCTATGCAAAGACTACTGCATTCACTTTCTATTTAAAGGTTAGGTAAAATTGTGATAGGCGGCCATTTACACATCAAACATTTTTATATAAAAAAAGCAAGGAACATCCTGTGTCCATGTCCCTTTTAAAGTGTTACGTATTGTATGTATTGCTAATAAGGGTGAGAAGGTTTTGAAAGTCAAGCAGTTTTGTCCTATCAGCATTCTCTTCTTATTGAAGCAGATAGATTATGAATTTCTCATGAGGCTGGAAGTGTGTGATCCTTTGTGTGTGTGTGAGTGTAAGGAAAACCCTTTTGACCTACTCTTTTCTTCTCCACAGACCACAAACAAGACATTTGACATCCCTCTCACCCTGTCAGGATCGGTGGTTCTGAGAGAGAGGCTGAATTATGAAGAGATCACACGCTACCTGGTCATCATTCAGGCCAACGTAAGTCTGCACAGGAGGAGGAGAAATATAGTACAAAAGAATGAAAAATTACTCGCCTCATGTCGTTCCAATCCTGTATGAATTTCACAAGCTGAGATGTTAAACAGTGTCCAAGCTTCTTTTGCCTATAAAACAAAAAGTGGATGGTGATTTACATGGACAAACTCCAAAATGGTCCTAAAAACACCATAAAAGTAGTCTATACAACTGAAATTTTGTGAGGAACAGACTGAAATTGAAGCTGTTATTCTTTGGAAATCTCCTTTGAAACCCTCAAGTCTCATTTGTTGTTGTGTTCAATTCAGAAATGGTGCCTTTAGACACGTAATGCTATGTGTTTGATGTTAATTGTTGCTAAATGGCATTGGATGGACTAAAATTTCAGTCTGTTCCTCACACAAATGCTTCAGAAGACTTATATTCTAAATATAGTGGAAGAGAGCTGTACAAACTAATTTTATGATACTTTTTTTGTCATTTTGAAGCAAAATTGCAGTCTTAAGGTGCAGTTGTAATCCACATTATATGGATTTTTGCACGAAGGCGAAAGATTTCCCCAAAGAGATTTTGCAACAGGTTCAACGTGGTCACACATATGTGCCGTCTTGACCAACAGAAAGCTGTTTAATTTGAAAGTGACTTCTTTGATTCATACATCGCAACACTATTAACAACAGGCAATGGACCTTATTGGCCAACAAAATTACACAGAAATTTCTCTAATGTGACCGCACTTTTAATCAGTATCTTGGTCTTGTTTGCGTGTAGAATTTTTTTATTATACCTAAACAGCCTTATAATACAACCAATTTCATTCACAATATAATCATGTAGGGCTTGAAGGGACTTGAAAGGGATGGAAAAACTACTCATACTATCAGTAAATTATCTTATTTTGACTACAAATTGGAATCTTGGAGTTGGATTCAAACATCTGTGTTTCCCTTCAGGACCGAGCTCCAAACCCAAAGGACCGGCTCACCGCCACCACCACACTTACGGTGGATGTGTTGGACGGAGATGACCTGGGCCCCATATTTCTACCTTGCAGCCTGGTAGACAACACCCGTGACTGCAAACCTCTTACGTACCGTGCCAGCATCCTGGAGCTCACAGATCCAGTGAGTGGTTCCTGATCCTGTGCTTTAAGTAGTAACGTTAAGTCTCCTCATACTGTATCTTGTAGCTCCAGCCTGAGAATTTAACTGGCAATGGTTTGTAGTTTGACTGACGTGCATTTTTCATGGCTGTTCTTGAAAAACATCTTTATGACAGTTGTTTATTCTCTATGACTTCAAATCTTAGAGGATCTTTTTCATTCTGGTTTCATTTCCACTTAACTATTCCAGTGTTTTGATTATTTTAGTATTTTCTGTCACTTACTTGTTAGCTCTACTTGAATTTCTTTTGTTCATACAACTAAATTATTATTTGTACAAATTACTTAATATTACTTAATATCATTTTTTGTATTTTTTTTTTTTTTTTTGTGTATGGCAAGTGGCATAGGCATTCTTCTAGAATGTCTTCTTTTGCACAAATATTTCCTATATAGATATTTTCTGTAGCAAGCAACAACAGCAGCACATTGAATTTAAGCACATATTTGATTTGCATTTCGAACGTTTCAGTTTATATGGTTTGTATAGTTTTTTCAATGATTTTGAATGGGACCAGAGTCCTGATCCTGAGCTTTAAGTAGTAATGTTAAGTCTCCTCATCTTGTGTCTTGTAGCTCCAGCCTGAGAATTTAACTGGCAATGTTTTGTAGTTTGACTGACGTGCATTTTGCATGGCTGTTCTTGGAAAAACATCTTTATTCTCTATGACAGTCCAAATGGCTTTGCATTGCACATGCTTCAAATGTTTGGGGATCTTTTTTTTTTATTCTGGTTTCATTTCCACTTAACTGTTCCATTGTTTTGATTATATTAGTATTTTCTGTCACTTATTAAGTTTCATGAGACTTTTGGCACAAGTTTTGGTTCATTTTGAGTCAGACATCTCAAAAGTAATGACTTGCAGTTCAGTGAATAAATCGAGAACTGATTTGGTGAGGGAGTGTCTCATGAAACTAATTCAAACAGATTAAACACTTATCATTTTGAGACTGAATTTTGAGTCTTTATGAATCATTTGTTGAAGTTTAGTGAATAAGCCAAAAACCACTCCAATCAATTTAGTAAGTCATTAGACTGATTTAAATTGATAACCTTTGAGATTGAGACAAGTTTAATTAAGCAATTAATTTTAAGCAATTAATTAAAAATAGCAGGCTCATTTTGTGAAATAAATATTATGGATAAATCTTTATCTCTCAATGGAAATGTCCATATACTCACATAAAAATCATTTTCTATCAGCTGTTTTAGAATTGTAACCAGTGATGCCGGATTTGCAAATAAATCAAGTTTCGATTTAATTGGTCAAATAGGTTGGCAAAAAGGTCTGAAATTTTAGCAATTCAGTTTGATTTATTCAGACAGTTCAATCATACACTGAATCATTCGCAGGGGTTTCTCACATCTAAATAGTAATGGGATACTTAATCAGACAGCTATTTATTATGCTGACAGCTTGACAACGACTCTGTACTGCAGGTAACAATAATTTATATCCATAACTCTGTTTAAAAAATATATTTATTTTTCTGATGTGGGTCTATGCCCCAGTACTTATGAAAGACTAGAAACTCTCCTCTTAACTCGCCATTAAAATCAAATATTAAATGCCATTACAACCATTGTGGTTCCAGTAGTTTTGAAAAAGCAGACACAATTCTGCATAAGAACAAGTTCTTGGTTCCAAACCCTACAAACAAGTCACTGTTGTATTGGAATTTCTTTTTAATTACCACTAAAAATGATTTTGTGAAGTGAAACTTAACATAATTTAGATAAATGAGGTGATTAAGGGATTATTTGTGAGTGGGAGTGAATGTGTAGGCGACACAATGCAAGTGAAAAGTGTAACTAATACAAAAGTCTTATATTTGTTCTAAACTTTGTCTGGCTCAAGGGCAAAGTGGTGATGGGGTTCTTAGTAACTCAGTTCACGGGTCACCCCTATCTACGATTGCACCTGCAATATTTGCAGCTCCAGCGCAGAGCCTTGAGCACTAGGATATCGCCACCCGGCTTATGTGATAAATGCTTCTTTAAAAACATGAAATTATGGCCATGGGGCATACAACCCTAAATCAGCATTTCTATTAGCTTCAGATTTGGTTGATGTATTGAAAACTTGATTTATTTTCAGCCAACTCTCAACTCTCAACAAAGTGAAATGATGTTTAACTTGAATATTGCACATTGTTGTTTTTTTTTTTTTGTTTGTTTTGCATGAAGCTACATCCACAACCTATTTTATTATTGATTGAAATAGGGTAATCAACCAAAAAAAGTGTAGGAAAGAGCATAATTTTATTTACTAAGAGTAAATGGATAATGAAATGTGAGAGTGACGAGAAAACAATGCAGATGGCCTAAGTAACATTGCTAGGAAGTTGTTGAACCTCTGTTATTGGCAATAACCTTAGCCAAGGTTACATGTGTTGGACGTCTTGCTCGATTGGTCTTCATCTTGTACCGCAACAACTTTGGCCAGATTGAGGTCTGGAAATTTCTTCTGTTTGAGTCACTCTGTTGGGGACGTACTACTTTATATTGAATCATTGTCATGTTGCTTGACTCAGCTTTGAAGTTTTACATCACAGACAGGTGCTTTAATATTCCGCTGTGCAATTTTCTGATACACTTTGGAATTCATTTGTTCCTCAATGATAGAAACCCTCTACCAGAAAAAAATAACATTCCTATACCATACCTTTATAGCATGCAGAAAGGTGCAAGAAATGTGTTACAAGTAGATCAAGAGCATGTAACCAAAATTTTTCTATCCACCTTTTTCCCAAAGACGGAAATTACTTGTGATTCATTTTAATACGAGACGCCTGTAGGCATCAGTTTTTTTCATTCATGTTGCTTTGCATTTTTATAAAATTGTAAGACATATACACTCTCTTTGCTTATTACTTTAAAGTAACCATGAAATCAAACTATTGACTATTCTTATTTTTTATGGAATATTGCTGTGTTTATTATAAATTATTTATCTGTGCTCGTCATTATTTTCTTTTAAATTCATGTGCCCTCGTAATTTATAATAACATCTCTTCTCTTCTCTGATGACGTGTTTACATGCGGGCGAGGGCTGGACAACCTGTCACTCACATGAGATTGACCAGCAGCATACCACAACCATCCAATTAATTCCCCATGAACAAAATCAAGTCCCGCCCTACATTTTCTCCTTGTTCGAGAAGCCGTTTCACTTGAATATATGTCACAATAGGGAAGAAAAGACTATTGGAACTTTTGTTTCATTCTGACTTTAACTGAGTCTTAACTAAAGTCGACTTTAACCGACTTTAATCACAATCACACTTGTTTCCTTCACTCAAAAAAAAAACTTTCACTATTGTTAGTTTCACTTAAACCATCCTTGTTTGCATTACTTAAAAAAAATCATGTAATTATATGTTTCTACTAAAAATTTGTATTGTCAGCTTTACTTACATGTAATACGTGTTTGTTCAACTTAACATTACTGAGTGAAACGCACAAATTAATGTTGACATAACTAACTGGGCAGTGGATCCATAGTTCCCAGCATGCTTTGCAAGGTACTGCATTAGGAGAGTAAATTTAGGGATTAAAGTATAATTTTGTTTTTCAGTAAAGGGAAAGATGTTGTTCATTTATGTTAAGTGTTTAATGTTCAGTTATGTTGGACATTTAGAGGAGTTTCTGTAATTTTTTTTTTTTTTTTTTTAATTTTGTGGTTACCATTATGCAGAAGAGTGGCGCCTGCAAATGGCAGTGAGCACTCATATACGCATGTTTGGGATGTAATTCTTGCTCTCAGTTCAGTTGAGTTTTTTTTTTTTTTAGTGTATTTTATAGAGCAAATAGTTAATTTAATAAGGTAAATTAAGTGTGTGTTCACCTTACATAATAAACATTATTAAGTAAACTGCACATATTAATATTATATAACAGTGACAAATTCAAATGATTTGTATTTACTCAAAGACATTTTGTCAGCTGTACTTGAATTTCTTTTGTTCATACAACAAAATTATTATTTGTACAAATTACTCAATATAGTTGCGTGGAACTACTTGACACTGCTTTTTTAAGTAAATCCAACAAATCATTTTTTTTTTTTTTTCTGTGTATGGCAAGTGGCATAGGCATTGTTCTGGAATGTCTTCTTTTACACAAATATTTTCTATATAGATATTTTCTGTAGCAAGCAACAACAGCAGCAGCACATTGAATTGAGCACATATTTGACTTGCATTTCAAACCATTCAGTTTATATGGTTTGTATACCTTTTTCAATGATTTTAAATTGGACCAGAAATAGAAGAAAACTAAAAAAGGGAGTCATCATTGTTTAGTCACGAAATATGAATTTTCTGGCTCTTAAATCTTTTGTACAAACAAAGATAAGAAATGCTATGAATGTAGTTGCATTTGATTGGAAACATTAGAGAAGCTACATTAAAAGAGATCATGATTTATTTATATTTTACAAGGATAAAAATCTAGCAAATCTCGATATGAATAACTTTTTTCTTTGTTATAAACCCCAGTGTGTTTATACAGTCAAGCTGTCAGTCCGCAAAGTACGTTAATAGTGCTAAAAGCACGGAAAGCTAAAAGCATTACGAGACAGATAATTCACAGGTAATTAGTTTAACACTTCAAACATGAGAGGTGACGGTGATTCATTGATTAAATGTTCCCAATTTAAATGTAAAACAGATAGCTTGTTAACAGCCTACTGAAGAAAAAGAAAAAAAAGGGGAAGAAAAAAAAAAATTCTTAGCCTTACTACTGCTTACTGAAGATGCATTCCCTTTTTTTGACAGTACAGTAGCAAGAGTAATTTCCTTATTGTTCCCACATTTCTGCTTTTTCGTTTGTTGATTAGGTTTGTAAAGTCCCACAACCTTCTATCTAGACTTGAAAAAGTTGCATAAAACACATAAAAGTTCTGAATCACAATTTTTTTCCCCCGACCGTAGTGAAAGCAACCTAAAAGCTTTTTGTTCATTGTGGGAGTGTTAGTACATTAGCGCTTTAGCTCTTTCAGCCCATTTGCCTTATCCGTGCTTGTCTGACAGCCAGAGTGAGCAAAGAGGTGCTCTAAATCATGTTTACTTTAACATTGGAGCCGTTTGACTTTGGGCCAACAGATGCATCCAAGGACACATTTTAGGGGAACCGTGTTGTGCTTTGATTATGTATTCCAAAGCCCAGTCGCCTTTATCAGCTGTCAGAAGAACTGCACTCTGCTCTGTGTCATTACTCAGGTGGTCGGTTTACTCCACAGCTAGCCTCTTTTTCACTTCGATGTGTTTCCCTTTGTCTGTACCCTCTTCGTTTTAAAACATCTACACTCCTCTGTGTTTCTCTGTCTTTTTTCCTTCAGCCTTTTTTCCTTTCCATCTCATGATGTGCTTCCTGGAGTATATTAGTACCTCTGCTACAGCATAATTCAAGTAGTTAATGTACTTAATTATTTCGCTCATGTTCTTGCTAGATTAAAAAATGGCATCTTCAGAGTATAAATTTAAATGAAAGAAAGCTTTACATATGAGATATGAGTGATAATCATATATCATGCTGTAATTTTTTGTGCAGTAATTTTTATCATGGCAACCGAGCGGTTAGTGTGTGGATATATACTATAAAATATATTGAAAAATAAGTAAAAAAAATAAGTATGCATATTATTTATAAAAACATGATACATTCACTATTAAGTTTCAATAATTATGTACATAAATGTATGTTTATGCATATATAGTCATCAATTTTACTAATTAATTCTAAAGTCTTACATTTCATCTCTATAAAAGAAAGATAAAGCAAATATGCATGATATCAGTTAGTTAATTTTAATATGTATATATATATATATATATATATATATATATAATTAAATAAACGAAATAATTGATTTCATGCATGTTTGCCTATTAAAAACACGCATGTTTATAATAATGTCGCAGCTAGCAGACGATCTCTACACAAAATCTGCGTGCGCTCGTGACTTTTTAGCTCTGCCCATGGCACTGACAGCAGGCATGCCTCCAGGAGCTCGGCTTTTTTCGGAAAGACTCGGTTTAGCGTATCTATCTTTTATAAATATGATAAAACTAAAGACTTTTCGGAGATATGAAGGATGCATTGTTACTCTATATGTACTCAAGATTAACATAAGATTGGCAGAAACTATGTGTGATACCCCCCCTTTAACTAATTATTATGAATTAACTGATTGATAATATGCGTATTTGATATTAATATATCTTTCAGAGTCGAAATGTAATGTATATACGTATATGGGTCAATGACATGACGGGTCATTTTTCTGTCCAAAGGTCTTAATAATAATAAAAAAACAAAGATATGACATCCAAAGTATGTAAGGTAGTGCAACTAGATCTCTTTTATTGAATCCAAAAGATTTTAATTATATATTGCTACATATAAAGGTATTTTAAAGATTCTGAAGTGTCAAAAGATCATTCGGTTTAACCATCCAAACACCAATACAGCCATTTAATTTGTGATTAAAATATCTTAAAATAAAATAAATGTATATAGTTTTTATTCTGGCATCATATATCAACATAGTGCAAAATGGTATTAAAATTATGTGTAGAAGTCGTTGCTTTGTTATGAGAAAGAATGTCCGGAAAAATGAATTTCATTGATGTCATTTGGAGTAACCAATATAAAGGGACTATTTTGGATGGTCACACCTGCACAGGACCACATGGTCATGAAGCAAAGTAACTAACTCTCTTTTCTATTGCTCATACACATGTCCCAAAACATCAGGTCATTCGGTACAACCGCTATAAAACATGGACAGTGTTATAATATTTTAAAAACTTGTACTAAATATAAGATGTTTGATTGTCCTTTTGCTAGCTATATATCAGCCTGTTAACATTGTTTGAAAATATCGTCATTTGGTATAACCAAAAGTGTCATTCGGTAAAACCGAAATTTTGGTTAAACCAAATTACTTTTTTGGTGTCAAATTTTGTCCATCTTGTCAAAACAACAATCTCATTGTTAACACTTAATAAAACTTCAAAATTAATTATGTCTCCATTATCTTTTATTTACACTTTTAAAAACCTTATTTGTCAATGATGTGTCATATGTTTATGTATATATTTATAAATTATATTAATAAAATATAATATATATATATATATATATATATATATATATATATATATAAGTGGTTTTATGGATATAGGTATTCTTTTATTTAATTTTAATTTTAATTTTTACTTTAAAACAAGAATACTGATTAATAAATCATTTTGGCAGTGTGCCTTCATATCGGCCAGCACTAGCTCCACAAAACATTTTGAATTAAGAAGTCATACAGCTTGCCTACCGTGTGCACACACGCATACACACCTTACCTCAAGTTTACCTCATCCTTACAGTCCTCTTTAAGGAATTATTAGAATCCTTATTTTATCAGATTTTTTATCAGAAAAAAAGCTTTATCCTTTAAGAGACAACATTTCTTTGATAAAATCAGCAGAAGAGAAACACATCTGTTGCTCTCCTGCACAGAAGAATAGCGTGTGGGAAGGTGTGAGGAGAGTAGAGGCTTTCACAAACTGATCATGTCTGACAGGTGTTTTATTCGGCCTCTGAGAGCCTCTCCAGTCCTAACACAACATGAAAGGTCAAGCAAAGCCAGCCTCAAGTGGTGACCGCCTCGCGTTTGCCATCTTTCGCCTGCGCAGGCCATCTGAAATGGATACTGCAGCTACCAAGTCAAATACCTTTGGGAAACCAATGAGTGTAAATGTCACATATGGGAGATCCAGGACTGAAGAAATTAATAGCTTTTTTCAGAGTCTGCTGCCCATTTTGGCTGAGCTACGGCTGCTATTTGAAGTCCTCTCCCGTTCCCACATATAGATGATTATTGAGCATACAAGCAGGATTCGCTGTAATGGCTTTTCCTCATTTCAACACACAGCTGAAAGGATGAGTGAGAACCTGCAGCAGCCGTTGTGATCCAGGTGCTGTTTTATAAATTCTGTAATGGCGATGATTAGGTAATCTTCTCCTTTTACCATGTGCGTTTCATGTGTCGAGGGCATCCATTATTGTATCACCGTCATAGAGGGTTCTACGGTTTTAAATGTTGAAAACTTACATTTCTTAAACTAAACATATTTCATTTTTATAATTATGAAATTTAGCAAGTTGATGTTGAATTTACTGTGATACAATAAAATATAAAATCATTTTTTAAAATTATTTTAAGTAGTTTTTTTTTTTATTTTTTATTATTGATTAAAATTATATTTTCCAGTCAACGGACAGATTATTTAATCTTTTTTTTAACAAGTTCTTTTTATCCCACCAGGGGTCTGAATGTGTTATATTGGAGACTCTCTGTGGAAAGCAGTATTGAAGTCAGTCCAGTCTTATCTAAAGGGCAGCAAACAGGGATGACACACTTTTTGATACTCTAATTTGGTTATTTGGCCAGTTTATTGCTTCAGCGGCCTACTGTTGGGAGCTCTTGGTGGGAGGTTAATAAAATGCCAGTAATAAGTCACATTCCTCATTAATTACTGTAATAAAAGACCAGGTTCAAAGATCCCGCATGGACCGAGCTCATCTCAACCCCCTGAACACTTAGGCCAGAGGCAAACTCTTTGCAGAGTCATAAATCATTTTTTTTTTTTTGGTAAGATTTATTTTTGTTGCTTTGCTGTTATTTAGATTGGACAGTGTGGAATGTGGACAGAAAGTAGGAAAGAGATAAAATTAGCCAGGATTGAGAATCGGGTGACCAAAATCTGTGATGAAGTTACAAGTATGCATGGTTACGCATATAACAGACAAAAGGTCAAACGCACATGCAAACAATCCCAATGAGCAATGGGCAGAAAACAGACAGAGAATAAAAAAACCCGAGACACAGGAAACCATGATAACGCTTATAAATGCAGTGTAACATCATACAAGACTTCACAAGGAATGACTAAATAAACAGGGCTTATATAGGTAGAGTTAACAAGGGTAATGACAAACAGCTGAAAGTAATCAGGCATAATGAGCTAATTATAATGGGTTATAATGGGCATGATGGGTTTTGTGAAATGCAGTCCATGATGAGATAACTAAGACAGAAGGAGTGCTCTCTAGAGGAAATCAAGGGTACTTCGGCTGTTGCATGTAGCAATAATAGACTTATTTTAAAAACATTGTACCAACCCCAAAACTTTGAATGGTTGTGTATAAGACTCAAAAATGTTTCTTAACCATGACAGCACTTGATATGACATTGAAAATGGAATGTTTTTCTTAAATGATTAGTTCACTTTAAAATGAAAATTACCCAAAGCTTTACTCACCCTAAAACCATCCTAGGTGTATATGACTTTCTTCTTTCTGATGAACACAATCAGAGTTATATTAATAAATATCCTGACGCATCCTATCTTTATAATGGCAGTGAACGGGACCAGCGAGTATGAAGCTCAAGAAAGTGCATCCATCCATCATAAAAATACTCCGCACAGCTCCGGGTGGTTAGTAAAGGCCTTCTGGAATGAAGTGATGCGTTTGTGTAAGAAAATATCTATATTTAACACATTATAAAGTCAAATATCTAGCTTCCACCAGACCGGCCTTTCGCATTCAGAAGGGCTTTATCCTTTTAAGCCCACTATAGTACCCCTTGTCTTAACGCTGAGAATTACATTGCATTATGAATTGCATCGTGACACCACTCAGGACACAATGCTGCATTAGTTTTCATAACGAGAAGCATTTGCATTTGCATACTTAGGTATATTACAGGTCTTGGGCTACATCCGAACAACAGCACTATACAGTTGTCAATGCTGTTTGATAAGCTAAATATGGTTCTGTTCATATGTGACAACCTGCAATTTTCATGGGTCATGACTGAATGTTTAGAGTGTGTTCAGTTGGTAAGTGCTGTATTAACGGAACCACAGTCGACAATTAGCTGCCTGTCATGTCACTGACAAACATGTGGCATAAGCGTTCTCTTCGCGGCTTATTGTTTTGCTGTCAATCATTAATATCATTGCCTGTGAGGTTAGGAAACATGGCAGAAAAATAGGCCTATTGTCTAGGTGTTGAGCAAGACCAAACTCCCGTTCTGTTTGGGTGAAGGAGGACATAAAAGAAAAAGAAAAAAGCTTTTTCATCACACACAGCACCTTTAGAGAATGAGTGTCGAAAAATGGTGGCAACAGAAATATTCGATAAATAAGTACTTTTTTTATAATCAATTATTCCACATAGCATGCTAGCCAAACATATTCATGTTTATGTGGACAAACATTGCTCTAGCTAATATAAAACAAAGCACACTGCGAATTGTGAGCTAGTTCGGCTTACGATGTCTCGCATAAGTAATATCAAATATATTACTGTAAATAAGTCATTTTCCCTTGTGTATTTTCTCCCAGGACTGTACAAATGCAGCATTTGTGTGCATAATGGATGACTGAGAGAGTATTATGGGTAATCACACCAAGCGAATACCCCACAAGCTTGTGATTTACTGCTGTCAGAGGCATTATAATTGCAGGGACTGGGAATTACAGGGCAACCATGAGAAATAAATCTTAACCATGCTGATTTTCTGCTGCTGCTTATTAAGTCTAGGAGGAATACATGTTTGTGTGTCCACTTACCATTTTTATGCAGCATAGCCGAGACCAGGTAATGTGTTTGGTTCTGTTGAAATGAGAAGTGAACTTTGAGATTGTATTGCTCTCCTTGTATTTGGCATTTCTGATCTGTGGGTGTATTTGGATTTTATTTATTGTGCTTCATGCTTATATCCTGTAAGGTTATATAAGCCTATCTGATTACACTCTAAGTCAGTTTTCATTTCAATCAGTAGTGTTTTTTTTTTTTTTTGTCCTAACAGTTCTGCAATTTATGCGGCTTGTTTCAGATCTTTGCTATTACATTTCTAAGTGATCCCACATTTTGATTTTTACCTGGTGGACAATAAAACAAGGGGAAACATCCCCCCAAATTACAAAAGCACATAATGAAATTAATAAAATTGAATCTAAAATTAAAAGGAAAACTGAAAATGTAAAAAAAAATAGCTAATTCAAAATATTAATAAGTAATTAATTGTATACAAGTAATAAAACAACACTGTAATTCAGTCTTTTGTACTGCAATTTTACAATAAAACTTTCGATTGAAAAGCCATTCATAAACTGCATGTGCAGGTGTTAAACTCAATAAAGACCTTCTTCATCTCTAGCAGGTTTGATTTCAATTGATTTTAGATAAATATCCACTTCATCTAGTGCTCTTACTGTTATTTTACAGACTGAGAAACCACTCCAAATTATTTAGTGTGTGAGTGCTTTTAAAACAACAGACTCAAACTCAATTTTTTGAGTCATTTGACCCATTCATTGACACAAAATGACTCAAAAGAGTGATTTATGCTTGAAATTAAACATCGCTCATTCAGATTATAAACAAACACTGGATATTATGGGAGACACAAGTTGATTGCTAAAGTATTGTCAGGAAACATGTAGACATCGGTGTGCACCGGTGTCTGAAGCATGTGTACAAACGCCAATGCAGTTGCCCACGGCAGTCATCTGAATTCACTGCCGTGCCGGCATGACTATAAAAGGGCGCATGCATAAAACATCATCAACTTCGATTTGTCTGAAGGAAGACATGCAGGCATGGCTAAAATTATCAGTGCCAAAATGGGCAAAACCTGGGAATTGAGGAGGAAGGATTTCTCCTTTCACTTTTATCCTCGAGAGACACCAACTTCCCCATAGCATTAGCAACTGAAGAAGCATCTTGTTCCCTTCTCAGGGAACTGGGTTACATGCGTAACCCTAAGATGTTTATTCAACCTTGCTACTTAATCAATAGCTTTGCCTCTGAAAAATTGCTTTGCCAATAAAACTACATGATTTAAAAACGAAACCACAAGTTATACAATTTGTGACACTACCACTTTGCTACAGGGAAATGCAGTTAAACAAAATGTCTCTGTTCTTTGTAGTGATGCTATAGTCCAATAATCTACAACAGAATGGCTGAAAAAAAAAAAAAAAAGAATCAATGTGTTGCACTGGCCCAGTCAAAGTCCAGACGTCAACCAGTCCTCAACCAGATTAAAATGCTGTGGTAGGACCTCAAGAGAGCTGTGTATAAACAAATGCCTGCAAACCTCAATGAACTGAAACAACATTGTATAGAATAGTGGGCCAAAATTCTTCCACAACAATGTGAAAGACTGATGAAGTCATATAGAAAATTAAAAAGTTATTGCTTCTAAAGGTGGTTCTACAAGCAATTAAATCATAGGGTGTACTTAGTTTGTCACACATGGCTTCTCCATTTTGGCTTTAGTTTTGTTAAATAAATAATGGCATTGTGTAATATGTCATGTGTTGTTCATCTGAGGTTGTATTTACCTGATTTTAAGGCCTGCTAAAACTAGATGATTTTTCGTATTATGACCATAGAATTAAAAAAGGGTGTACTTTCTTTTTCACATGACTGCAGTTAGAATTAGCATCAAGCTACATATGATAATTTATGAGAATAATACTACGCCTTTACTTAAAACGCACTGTAAACCACTATTGAGTGTATAATAAAATAATTTCTGATTGTGTTCTAATGTGAATTTGGTCATATGATGAGGCAGAGATATGTTGTTTGTAGCATTTTAGAATTAGCTAATCTCTACACCTGCTTAGCATTTCTTATGTAAACATCATTTATTCTCATAAAAATAGCCCAAATCACATGGTTTTCTTTTGTGGTAGTCTGTTAACTCTAATGTACGTCACAATATGGAAAAAAATATCTGTCGTTACTTCAATTTCATCGCAACTTTAAGCTTGTGTTAGGCACTTTGACTTTTTTAAGTGTCGTTTTCAGAACATGGTTTTGGCACAGCTGTCTTTAGGATCAGTTTCTCCCTGCTCTTTGCTGACTTGCAGAGCAGCTTTTTTTGTTATTTTTATTTATTTATTATTATTTTTTTTTTCTGGCAGCTTCATTTTCACTCGGTCGTCTCAGGGTTCACCCATGCCACTCACTGTAACACTGTCATTTTCCAGAGGCAGCTTGAATTATAGATGAGCATATTTACTGACTGGTGATATTATGGCTGAGACAGAGAGAGAGAGGCAGAGAGAGATTTACTTATCCCTCAGGCTCAGGAAACGTGGAAGACGGGTCTCCGGAGCTCATAAATGAGAGAGGGGAAATGTGGCCTTGAATTTTGCGGACAAACATCTGCAGCTCATTTGCAGCAAGTGACAGGAATGTTGATGCCGCTTCTCACATGTGATCATTGTGTTGTCGCTTTGTTGCTGATACATTTATGTAGCGTGGATCTCCCCTTGCCATCTGTTTTGTCTGTATTTGCATGTGAGTTGCAAATGTTGCATTGACGTAACATGACAATGCTAAAATCTTGTTTTTTAGTCAAAATAAATCCAATTTCACAACGTCCAATTATTTTGTATCTTAAGTGTCTAAATACATGTTTCCCTTTCGAAAGGGAACTTCTACTCTGCGTTTGCAATGCAGAGTCTCATTCCCTGTTCTCAGGGAACCCTGGTTACATTCGTAACCTGAGACGTTCCCTTTTGAAAGGGAACTTCTACTCTGCGTTGCAAACGCAGAGTCTCGTTCCCTGTTCTCAGGGAACCCTGGTTACATTCGTAACCTGAGACGATCTTTTGTTATGCATGTTTATTTTTACTGGAAAAATGACATGGTACATCTATTAATTTATTCCAAAATATATGACATATATACAATGAGTTGAATACACCTTTCTATGATGAGCATTTAATAAAGTTTTTGGGGGCGTAAAGTGAAAAGTTTTAGATGTAATCTGTCCTGATAAGATAATGAAGAAAAAAAATATTTAAAAAGTAGTTTGTCATAATCTGAATGATTGATTGATTGATTGATTGTTGGTTGGTTGGTGTAATTCTGTCTGGTCGACAGAATGGGGATCCATTTGCAGCTTTTATTAAGAATAGTATTAACAAGGCAAGGGCAAAGGCAGAGATGTAAACAGGGACAGGCAATGGTCGAGGCAGGCGGCAGACAAACAGAATCAGGAGGCAGGCAATGATCAGGGCAGGCAGCAAGCAAACACAGTCCAGTAAACAGGGCAGGCAGCAGAGAATCACAGAGGGTAAACAGTCCAGACGGCAACAGTATAGCAATCCACAGGAAAAACGCTTAGAAATTATCACCGGGGCAAATCAAGACTTCACTGTGTGTGTGTGTGTGTGTGTGTGTGTGTGTGTGTGTGTGTGTGTGTGTGTGTGTGTGTGTGTGTGTGTGTGTGTGTGTGTGTGTGTGTGTGTGTGTGTGTGTGTGTGTGTGTGTGTGTGTGTGTTGCTTAAATAGTGTGAGTGTGATGTGGTGCAGGTGTGTGTGCAGTCAGTCCCAGGAATGAAGAAACGTAGTCCAAATGATAGCAAGTTCAGTATTCCGGTGATGGCTCCCTCCAATGGTGCGGGGGAGGATGTGCGGGAGCCTCACTTGTGACAGTTGGTTGGTTGATTAATTGATTGATTAGCAGCAAAGCAGTTTGGGGTAAAATATTTGAAAAAAAAAATGTCTTTGAAGTCATAAAGTCGTGATAAAAACAGTTAATGATATCAGTTCTAAAAGTAGTTTGGCATAGTCTGTTATTAATATTATTTCTTATTAATAATTTCTTTTTCTTCTTCTTCTTATTATTATTATTTTAGATAATAAGCAGTGAAGCACTGTTGGTGAAGCATTCCTCAAAATCATTGTCAATCAACAAAATCAACAATCAACAAAGTCATGTGGTGCAACCAACAAAATAATTAAATAATGTCTTAGTTTTAAAGTTACGTTCTTTTTTAAATATTTTAATATCGAAATCATATATATATATATATATATATATACATACATACATACATACATACATATACATATATAAATTATAATCACACACATATATATATATATATATATATATATATATATAAATATATATATATATATATATATATATATATACTGTTTTTAGCTTCCTGGAATTCTGTACAGATCCTTGCAAAATGGGGCTGTGCATTATCATGCTGCAACAGGTGATGGTCATGGATGAATGGCACAACAGTGGGCCTCAGGATCTCATCACCGTATCTCTGTGCATTCAAAATGCCATCAATAAAATGCACCTGTGTTCGTTGTCCATAACATACGCCTGCCCATACCATAACCCCACTGCCACCATGGGCCACTCGATCCACAACGTTGACATCAGCAAACCGCTCACCGACACAACACCATACACGCTGTCTGCCATCTGCCCTGTACAGTGAAAACCGGGATTCATCCATGACGCCATTGAATGTGAGCATTTGCCCACTCAAGTCGATTATGACGACAAACTGCAGTCAGGTCGAGACCTTGATGAGGACGACGAGCATGCAGATGAGCCTTCCTGAGACGGTTTCTGACAGTTTGTGCAGAAATTATTTGGTTATGCAAACTGATTGTTGCAGCAGCTGTCCGGGTGGCTGGTCTCAGACGATCTTGGAGGTGAAGATGCTGGATGTGGAGGTCCTGGGCTGGTGTGGTTACATGTGGTCTGTGGTTGTGAGGCCGGTTGGATGTACTGCCAAATTCTATGAAACACCTTTGGAGACGGCTTATGGTAGAGAAATAAACATTCAATTCACGGGCAACAGCTCTGGTGGACATTCTTGTAGTCAGCATGCCAATTGCACGCTCCCTCAAAACTTGCGACATCTGTGGCATTGTGCTGTGTGATAAAACTGCACATTTTAGAGTGGCCTTTTATTGTGGCCAGCCTAAGGCACACCTGTGCAATAATCATGCTGTCTAATCAGCATCTTTATATGCCACACCTGTGAGGTGGATGGATTATCTTGGCAAAGGAGAAGTGCTCACTAACACAGATTTAGACAGATTTGTGAACAAGAGAGAAATAGGCCTTTTGTGTACACAGAAAAAGTCTTAGATCTTTGGGTTAAGCTCATGAAAAATGGGGGCAAAAACAAAAGTGTTGCATTTATAATTTTGTTCAGTGTATATATATATATAATGATTAAGATGTATTCAAAGTATAAGGAAAGTATATTGTATGTATCTAAATAATTTTTGCCTTAGGGTCATTCAATTTAAAACATTTATTGAAATGTTTTTCAAAATCAACATGAATGCTAAATGAACATTTTCTAAAAATATTTAAAACTACATATTTAGAAAGATTTTTTTCCCCAGTGTTAATAATGCAATAATCTTCTCTGTGTCTCTTTTCTAGAGCCGAGTAAATCCTGTCAATGTGACTCCTCCCATTCAAGCTGTGGATCAAGACAGAAACATCCAGCCACCATCAGACCGCCCGGGAATCCTGTACTCCATTCTCATCGGTAGGTCTCTGTCAGGCTCTCTGTACTCTATATTGAGTCGCTACCAGCATACAAGGCCTCACTGTGGAGGAAACAGTGGTTTTCCAAGGAAAGGCAGAGCAGAGTGGCAAGTTGGAAATTCAGCGGGAGTCAAATGCATTTATGCCGTGGGCAAGGTGCACCCACCCGCTGTGCTCTGAGATGAAACCTGGAAGCGGAGCAGTGGGCTCGGGAAACCACGCTGCTTGCGACCTGAGCTGAGGAACTAAAGTGCGCTGCCGGAATGGTTAGACCTCCAGTCAGGGATATGTCAGAACATATTGTAGGCCACAGCTGTGCCGGCTCAATCTGACAGCAACCTTGTGCTTTTAACTCTCAACAAAGCACTTATTATTGAATGTGGCTATTTATAGAGGAAGTGCATTAATGATTTTATTCTGCATGAAGTATGGCTATGAAAATGAATACAAAGTCAAAGTCATTGTGCCCCAGTGAGTTATTATGTTCAATGGCAAACACTTCAATATGAGTCATTAATCTTATGCATCCCTCCA
This sequence comes from Elopichthys bambusa, assembly GCA_037101425.1. NCBI lineage: Eukaryota > Metazoa > Chordata > Actinopteri > Cypriniformes > Xenocyprididae > Elopichthys > Elopichthys bambusa. The sequence continues at coordinate 25,477,971 of CM074449.1, forward strand.
TTTTACCCTCATTCTTCTGTTTTTGTAGGGAAACCTGCGCCATATGCAGAGTATTTCTCCTTGAATCGGACTACCGCTGAGCTTAAGCTCCTGAAACCCATCAGCAGAGAACAGTACCAGCATTTCGACTTGGTAATCAAGGTAATAATGACAACATCAACAACAAAATGTCAAACACCAGCAAATTTAAAATAAATACATACATAATAGGGGTGAAAAAATCAAACTGTACCGTTCTGCACACTCAGTTCAGCACACACTTGCACCGCGGTTCATCTCATATCTGACGACGCATACGCATCTATAATATGATTTGTAGAAAATAAATAAAACAGACAAACAGAGTTAGGCTAATGTATGTTTCTGTCGATGTATACACATTCTGGCTTCCCTTAAAATTTGTTCAATGCGAGTGCCGTATGCTCTACAATATATGACCAGTCATTTACGCCGTCATCACCCGGGTGTTGATAGAGCGTGAGCGCAGGTGAGACCTGAACAGCACACGTTGCTATCTGCGTTTAAACTAAACTCATTTAAGCCATGCCAATTTAAACATTTGAGTGAAAGGCGCGAAAAAGAACTTACGCGCGCACTGTGAGAAGATGTGTGCACTCGTCCAAAGCGCGCAAGCGGAAGCACGTGTACAGCGCGCAAACATTGAGGTCTCTTTCAAGTCTTGTGCTTGAACAGACAAATTCACACAAAATGATGTCAACATGCCGTCTTGACGACTATCCTAGCAAGCATAGTCGGTTATGTCTTAAGTGGACTTGTACACTCGAGAAAGAACGCATGTGTTCAGTGTCAGTGTACAGATCCGTGTATTATGTCTTAAAGAGACAGCAGCCGTTGTATTCCTGCTGTCTGAATGTGTTTTTAATGTTAATCAAACAACAAAAGACAAGGAAATCACTCATTGCTCATGACTGAATAGTAACTTAATAATTAATAATAATTGATCTTAATTTATACAGTGAAGATTACAATGCAGTGTTGTTTTACATTTTATTAGCTACTTTATTCAATTTCTGTACCTGAAAACTGGATACATGAAAAACCTAAAAATCTTTATTTATTTGTATCTTTGCTTTACTGTATTTATTTGTGCTGTTTGATTATTTGCTCTTATTTTCTTTATTTTTATTTGACAGTAGTCATTTTTTACCTGAACATAGCACATACCAAACCGTACCGAAACCGTGAGCCTAAAACCGTGATACAAACTGAACCGTAAGTAATCTGAACCGTTGCACCCCTAATACATAAATGCCTGGAAAATAAGAGAAATTAAATGCAAAATATCAAGAAATTTAAAATATCTTCACCTGGGAAGTTCCCATGACAAAACAGCACGGTGCCCATCAGCTGATTTGCTGTTCTTACCAGTATACTTCTCTGTTCTCAACTTTGCCGTCTCATCAACTTGTGAAATATATCAAGAAAAAACAAAACAACTTGAATTGCTCTGTTTGTAAGTTAACTTGAACTCTCCCGCCATCTAGTTTTAAAATATATCAGAAGTATTTGCGGGGTCACATGACCATAAATGATAAAATTGCTTCCTCAAAGTGACCATCGCATGTACCCTTCGCTAACGGCCTTGTGGAAGGGCCCTTCGTAAAGGGATTCAGTTGTTCACTTTCGTTTGGAACACCCCTACAAATGGTGTCCCCTTCTCCAAGTGCACTTCAAGGGCGTAAAAATGCTGTTTGGAATTTGCCCTATGGAAATGAACAAGGAACTAGAACACAGACAAACGGGAACAGGGAAAACTGAACTAAAACACAATCAAACAGTGAGCGAGCGAGGAAACAAGCAAGCAAGCGAGCGAATGAATGACTAGAAAATCAGTGAAATTAAATGTCAAACATCAGGGAATTTAAAATATCTTATCTTTTTGGTTAGATAAATAAATATGTAACACATACATACACATACATACATAAAAACATGCTTGGAAAATCCGCTAAATTAGACATCGGGAAATAAATAAATAAATACATAAATACATAAACAAACAAACAAGGCTGAGAAATCAGTGAAAATTAAATATTTTGAAGTATATATATATATGTATATATATATATATATATATATATATATATATATATATTTTTTTTTTTTTTTTTCCTAAATATTCTCTAAAATATTTCATTAGCTAAAAATTGTGATTAAAAATAGTTTTATCCAGTTTTAACATATACGATTTGTGGTGATTGTTTTGTTCAAAAAGTGTGGGAACCCTGTACATGGCAAAATGGCACCATGCAATCCAAAAATGATGATTTAAATATTATTTCCAGTATTTTAAGACATATATAACAGGGGTATGAAACTGTACCGCATACTAGAAATTACTCTAATCCAAGAGGCAAGAGAAAAATAATTTTGTGGAACTGAGCCAAGCGTGTTCATGAGTGTAGAAATTGAACGTCAGGCTCTAGAATGATAGTCTACGCAGGTACAGGGTGATGATCTGTAAAGAGTGCTGTGCATGCCACCAGCCTTTTCACAGTGAGAAGCATGGACTGGACATGGATTTATGTTGATGAAACAGGCTGGGTGTTGAACCTCGTCGCTCTTTTCAGGATCAAAGAGCAAAAAGAACAAGACTAGCTGCCTTCAGCAATACCGCTATGGGTCCATGAGTGTGCATAGATTAAAGGCTAATTGAAAACATTAATAATCCTGTCAATGTTTACTCACTCTCGTGTCATTTCAAACCCATATGCTTTCTGCTGTGGAAAACAAAAGGAGCTTGAACCTCATATGCTAAGTTTGAAGTTTTTTAGATTTACTGTTCATCACATAGAGCTACTGTACAATTTCAGAAGAATTTCAGAATATAGTGCACTAGTCATATGAAACATTTTCATGATTCTTGTATGTCTATTTGGTGCTTTTATATCCTTTTTGGAGCTTGATCCCTGGCCACTGTTTGCTTTCATTGAGAAACGTGAACAGTAACTATGTTTACATGGACACCTTTTGTTTCAATCAAAATAAAATTATTCTGATTTTTGAATTCCGAACTTAGTGTTCACATGAACACTAAATAAAGTAATTTGGTTGATGTGCGCATTTATATGTCACAAGCTTCAAATCAGAATTGATTTTTGATATGCGCACACTGAACGAATATACAGAGTTTGCCGCTGTTTACACATACCATTATCCTAGATAAAATAGGATAAATAAATAGAATAAAATTGATCCTTAAAATAGATAAATATTAAAGGATTAGTTCACTTTCAAATGAAAATTACCCTCAAGCTATCCTAAGTGTATATGACTTTCTTCTTTCTAAAGAAACAATCTGAGATATATTAATAAATATCCTGACGCATCCAAGCTTTATAATGGAAGTGAGCCGGATCAATGAGTATGAGCTGAAGAAAGTGCCTCCATCCACATCTATGAAGTCAAATATCTAGCTTCTGTCAGACCGCCTTGCCTATTCAGCTTATGGAAAAAAGCTTAACTGATGCGACGCCAGTTCGTTTTTTTTCCGTAAATTCAATACGGCAGGGATCTTACTTTATAGCCTGTTAAATATAGATGTTTTTTTACACAAACGCATTGCTTCTTTTCAGAAGGCCTTTATTAACTCCCCCGGAGCCATGTGGAGTATGTTTATGATGGATATACTCATTGATCCCGCTCACTGCCATTATAAAGCTCAGAGCGTCAGGGTATTTATTAATATATCTCAGATTGTGTTCATCAGAAAGAAGAAAGTCATATACACCTCAGATGGCTTAAGGGTGATTTTAAAGCTTGGGGTAATTTTCATTTGAAAGTGAACTAATCCTTTAATTTTTAACTATTTTGGGACCTAATTATGAGACAGCGAGCACATGAACCGCTGTGCCGTGCTGCTTATATTTATCAAGCAGTAAACACGCCTCTTCCCGTGGCCAAAACAAGGTGTCTGTGGATGAGAGTCCGAAACAAGGACTAGTGGGACATTGTCCTGTTCCACTTCACAGTCGATGAGTGGAAGGAGAATTTTAGAATGACACGACAGTCATTTATGACACTTTATTCAACAACAACAACAGCTCATTCCACAAGTCATACGTCATTGAGCCCTTTCTACGTCATTGCACATGCACAGTACTTTATAGTTTTGGTTTTCAGTCCTCTCTCGTTTGGATTAGAAAAGGTTTAAACCATCCCTTATAATCCAAGTGAAATTTGAATTGGATTTGGCCAGTTCATTCCCAATTGATGTGGTTACATGTCACTTTATTTATTCTGACTGTGCTACTAGTCTGATTACAATTGTATTATTAGGGTCCATGTAAACATAGCTAGTGTTTTAAAGTCTTACAGTTTTGAAACAGCATGAGGTGAGTAAATGATGACTGAATTTGTATTTGTGGGTGAAGTAATCCTTTAGAATTCTTTAGGTTTTGTTCTTTTATTCAGATTCTGTTGTCATTTCTGATTCACTTTACCTTCTAGCCTGTATTTAAAAGTGTCTGCACTTAGCAGGATCTATTTGGAATGAACAAAATGAGTAGAGTATACATGAGAAAACACTTTTTCCCCAGACTGCTCAAGCCAAACTAACCCCGCTGGCCAGTTGGTCTTAGTCTTTCACACTGGCAGTTATAGAATAATATATTTGGCTGTTAGACATGTTCCATGCTGTACAAACTAGCAAGTTGTACAATTAATCCATTAACAATAAAACCACACACTGTAGAGTATGCTGAAAACCATAGATACATAATATATGCATCATATTTGTAAAGCTGACAATCAAAATTGACCCTATTTGTCTTCTGATTTTATTGTAAACAGGTCTGTGCATATGATTCCAAAGTTTTCTAAATGTAATAACTTTGACTATAATAATAATACTATATGAAAAATAAATAAATAAATAAATAAATAATGTAATCAATATAATCTAAATATGCTCATTATTTTTTTAAATAAATATATAATGACAAATATATAATAATTTATTAACAATAATTAGAATGAGAAGTTGAAGTGAAAAATGTCGTGTTTTTCTAACCTTTAATGTTTATTATATACTTTTTTAATATTTCCACAACCAAAATGAAATGTTAGCTGGGATGTATATATATATTCATGAATGCACTGCTGTCATACACAAGATCAAATGAATGATATACTTCACAAAGTATCACAGACTGCCAGGTACAGTAGTTTTGCCTCCGCAAATCAGTGTAAGATCAGCAACAGAGTAACTCTTAGTTTTTCCTTGGGGAATTTCAGTTCTAGTACCACACAGATAAAAATCAGTCCTATTGTGACAACAGCTTGTCAACCTGCCAGTCAAGATCTCAGTTTGAAAGCAAAAGCAGCAAGGCTGAGCCCCCTTAAAATCCAATCATGTAGTCCGTGCACTACAAGATTCCCAGAATCCATCAGTTTACACATATCTGTCAGTTGGATTCTGTAATATATCAGATATACAGTGGCCCTCAACAATATTTTAAAGGGCACCTATTATGCCCCCTTTTACAAGATGTAAAATAAGTCTCTGATGTCCCCAGAGTGTGTATGTGAAGTTTTAGCTCAAAACATATTTTTTATAGCATGTTAAAATTGCCACTTTTTGGGGTTGAGCAAAAACGCGACGTTTCAGTGTGTGCCCTTTAAATGCAAATGAGCTGCTGCGCTCGGCCTAAGAGGGCGGGGCTTCAAGAGCTGATTCTCCAGTGACAGGATTCAGTCAGGACACACTATAATGTCAGAAACTGCGAATATATGCTGCATGGAGATAGAACAGGTATAGTTTAGTTCAATTACGGTTATAACTTATATTATCTTCTTGTTTTTATCCACTATATTAGTACAAGCCAGTTTACCGATGAGATTTATAATGTTTATTGTACTTCACACAAAATATGAAGCGTCTGTCTTCACTCTAGAAAATCACTGTGAGTGCTTAATAAAACACAGTGCAAGTGTGCATTAAAATATTATCCATAAATTCTCTCTCTCTCTTGCATTATCATCAACATACACAGCAATGTACACAGAAACACTCGTTACAACTAACAGTAAACAAATATATAAAGACCTTATGCCTTTTCAGGTGGTGCTTAATAAACTGGTTAGCTTTATATCTGTAAAACAACTCAGATGAACTGTAATAAAGTGCTCTCACCTTCATTACTGCTGTATCTAGTATCACTCTGGAGACTGTAAGATGGATTACAAACAGTTTACTGATCTATCCTTGAGTAACAACTTTTTAGCACAACCTCTGTTTTGTATTGTCCCTTTGTATTGACAGTCGTTCTCAAAGCAGTCCGGTGTGAAATGATTTGTGCAGACATAAACAAATTTCGGTAGAGTTGAGGGAGCATTTTCTTCGAAAACAAAATTAATCCACCTCGTCTTCAGCGGCTCAGATTCAGGGAGTAAATGGAGAGAACTATGTGGATTAATCCAACCAGCTACAGAACACCTAAAACACTTGGGAGACATTCTCATCAGTGCAATGATGGCGGACTGTGAACTCGCTCAGGGCGGTTCTATGTTAAAACGACAGTGTCTTTCAACATTTGTGGGCGGGGCCTGTGGCTAATGTGATGTCACACTGCCAGGGATCTGGAAACGGCTTGTTCAGAGACTCTGCTTATGATTATGGGGATTAAAAAAAAAGACGAGGTTGGATTTTTATCATTATAGGGTGTTTGTTTACACACACTGCCAACACACATTTATGTCTAAACACCATGCAAAAGTGAATTTTGCATAATAGGTCCCCTTTAACACTTAAGCCACACTTAAAAATTTATAAATGTTATTGCATTAGATCAAACTCAGTGTTGCAGCAACATTTTTGTTCAGTATGCATCAGACTGTCAGTCAGTCTGTGGGTGAACCATAGGCTTTCACTAGACTGAGTCTAGCTTTATTGACAGAAATATCTCTTTCTGTAGCTTTAATTATCTTTTTAATAATGCCTCACTGTGAGCCAGTATACATCACACCACCAAAATATTATACATCATTTCATTTCAAATTTTCATGCATTCCAAAATAAAAAAATGCCTGCGAGGTTTCAATTTGAGCATGAGAGGTAATCTAGCTGATGCAATAAACTTTATATTCTGATGAGTTAAATGTTTATCACACTGGATGCTGTATATTCATCCATATTTACAATTTTCGAATTTTCAAAAGTCTTATTGATTCTTAGTCTGTCCTCACTACCTTTATAAGCCACTCTGATCTTGCCCTTCAGCCTAAATTGTTGCTGTCTAAAAAATATGTGCTGTAGCTCATTTGGTTATAGCTATATATTTTAATGTGGGAGTGATGATAGTCACTCACATATTGCATCAGGACTGAGTTCATCTGTAGTCTTGCTTGAATAAGGCAGTTTACACCTACAACTTAATGACTTTTCTATAGTACTCAACTACTGATATACATATGTCCATAAACTGTAACAGAATTGATGATGCATTAGTCATGCACACAATTATGTGAAGATGTTTATTTTTACCATGTCATTTTCACTTAAAGTTTGAGTTAGAATAGTTTGCAGGTGAATGGCTAAGCTCCAGAAAACTAGTAATGATATGGCTTTAACAGTTACAAAACGGTGGGAAAAAAGAACCCTAAACTCTAACACAAAGAATCATTTCAGCATGTAAAGGGTTCTTCAGGGCCATGCGGTTCTAAATAGAACTGTTACTATGTGTAAAGAACCTTCAAAGAACCATCTTTTTTTAGAGTGCACTTGTTAGCAACAGCCTTTTTCAGGACAAGTTACATAGTTGAAACATTTGCCAAATACGAAACATTTATGCATATTAGCAGCAGCATAAATCACATTTGCTTTATGAGTCTTGATTATGGCAAATAAGTTCCATAAATAAGTTTGAGTGCTTGAAGTTAACCACAGTTATAGTTAACAAACGAAACTTACGGTGTTTTGTGTAAATGAATTATGGATGTCATGAATTTAAATTTGTCGCACTGTCATTCTTATATTCAGTAAAGTGAGTAAACGATCAGTAACAGCAATAGTGACACAAGGTAAAAAACAATGTTAATCACACTTGTGTGCTTAATTGAAATTTTGTAGGTGGCGCTATCGAGCCATTTTGCCACACCTAATTCTGAAACCCATATCAGACGTAAATTTTCACCACTTCTGACGTGTGTGCAAAGTTTCATGAGTTTTCGAGCATGTTTAGGCCCTCAAAAATGTGATTCATTTTGAAGAAGAAGATGGAAGTAAAAATTAAGCGAACACATAAACAGTGTCTTACTGGAACATTGTTAAAAATAAAGTTAATTCACTTATGTTAGGATTACAAGGAAGGCAATGCAAAGATTGTGTTTTTCCACAGCTTGGCACTGCAAAACACGCAGTGCCAACACGGAAGACCACGCCGAACGCTGTGAGTGCGTGTTAGAAATCAGGAATGGTGAGAGAACATTGTGCTTGGTACGTTTTTTTTTGTCTTCAAACCAAACTTGGGTCTTCAGCTGAAAAAGTTTAAATCCCGTCTAGCTAGCGCACTTCCCATAATGTTTATGCATTAGGTCAGTAGGCAGAGGGTAGGCAGTCTTTTGTGGCTGTTCAAATGCATTTGACCACATGAGCGTTTACGCTATGAAAGCAATCAAGTCAAATGCATTTTCGACTGCCTCTGGGAGTTGTCGAAAGTGGACAAGCTCAAAACGTTTTACACCTGTATTTAGCATCGTCCACTTGTGATCCAACTGACCAAAATGCATCTTAATACCAGGTGTAAACAGGGCCACTCTCTTGTATTAACTCACCTCCTACTACATGCACACATCAGTGGGCGGGGCTAAAGAGGCAATGATGTGGAAGTAGCTGTTGATCTTCTGCAGAGGCACTATGACGTCGTACTGAGACAAAATCCAAAACGAGTTGTTTTGGCACCTTGGTTCTAAAGGCTGTTTTTGGAGTTCTGAAACATGCAGGATATTTTTTATAGTACAATTTTTTATAGTTCAAAAGATCAAGAATAATTTGAATTTTCAATTCATGACCCCTTCAAGCTCAACCTTATTTCAAAATTTCAGAAAAATTGTATTCAGTATTCAACTTTCTTTATATCTACATGGAGACCGTAAACCAGTGGTTCCCAACCTTTTATACGCCAAGGCCCACCTCCTCTCCGAATCAACACTGCAAATTAATTTTAAGTTAGGTGCTGCTGGTGAAGTAGGAATTTGAGCAATAGTTACTACACTAAATATTCAGATGCTCAGAGCACTTGGGTGCATGCCAGGCTCAGAGAGAATTAAGTTTGAGAATGACCTGAATTAATCAGCCATAGTCTTTATTTAATTTAGAGGGGCAAGTCTGTAGATAGTGTTAAGCCCTTGTATGCCCATAGAGGCTTATCACATTGCCCTTCTTATATGTGCAGCATGAAGAAAAAAAAAGAAAAAAAGTCATGGTTTCACACCACAGTATCCCATCTTAAAGTCAGGATCTCTCAACTTATGGCATTCTTTTCTCTAGGCAGAGCAGGATAACGGACACCCTCTCCCAGCGTTCGCTAATCTCCACATTGAGGTGCTTGATGAGAACAATCAGGCGCCGTACTTCCAGGTGGCCACTTATCATGGATTCATCTCGGAGTCTGCTCCGCTGGGCACAACTATCTCGAGCAGTGCTAATCTCTCCACCCCCCTCGCCATTATCGCCCTGGATAACGACATCGAGGAGGTGAGGACTCTCTCTGCTCAGACAGCAATCATTTTCACATGTCCTGAGGGATGTGTGTGTGTGTGTGTATAGAAATGTTCCTCTGATGTTAACCAAAGCTCCTGCTCTATGGAGCATTTAGAAAAGCAAATTAAAATTGAAAATAGCATCAGAGATACACTCACACTTAGAGACTTATTGGGGAGGCGCTTACACTGCACTAATGTTCTCTCTTTGCAATTATCCCTGCTTTATAGATTGCAAAGGAAAAGTGTTTAGAACAAAGCAAATTCTGATAAACATCTAACTTAAAGGGACAGTTCACACAAAAATGAAAAATAATTTATTCTCATGTCATTCTAAGTCTGCTGAATACAAAAGAAGATATTTTGAGGAATGTCCACGCTGCTCTTTTCCCTGCTACTTCTCTCATAAGTCAAGTCACCTTTATTTATATATCACGTTATACAATATATTGCTGAAAAGCAAGCAGCTTTACAGTATTAAACATGAAAAAAAGTCAGTGTCACTTTTCATTAGAATTACAGCTTACTATTTTTTACTGTAAAGCAGCTGTCCGGTGTGTTCATGTTTTTATTCGCATCTGAGAAGAAAAAAGAAATGAACCGGAGAAGATTTCCATATCAAAGAAGGTGGAGCCTCAGAGCCACACCTACCCATTACATAATCACCACTGACCAATGGTAGTTCAAAGGTGTTTACTTTTCTGGAAAGTTCACTTTAGCTGTTTTGAACTCCCGAAATCTCTAAATTAGCTTAAATTTTGGCCTGATTTTGTTCGAAATGACTTCACACCTGTTCAGTTTCACCTGAAGTATTTTGTGACTTTTAATGGTGTATATGGAAAGTAGAAGTCACACAGGTCTGGAATTATATCAGGGTGAGTAAACAACAACATAATTTTCATTTATGGGTGAATTATCTCTTTAATCCCATTAATCTTAAAGTTGAAAAACACTCTAATGTCAAGCATATGTTTTGTCTCCCATCTAAAGCTGAATCCCAGTGATGTGCCTGTAGGTATTAATGAAATTAGTGTGAGTTGTGAGAAGTGAAGAAGCCCTTGTTTGCCTTCTCTCCATTTCTCATTTTTGCTGTGCTGTCTTTTTGTATTGTTCAATTTACTTAATGCTCTGCATGATTACTGCCCTGCGTCTTGTTTATTGATTTTCATTTACAATTTTGGGCGGACTGGCAGTTGATCTAATGTATCTCATTAATAATTTGGTAAATTTGGAGGACTGCATTCAGCTGAAAAATTTAGAGCATGATGAGGAATTGCAAACAACATCAGTGTTAAATCTGGAGTGTGTGATTTGTGTGCCACTAAATGTAACTGCAAAAATAATTACATTTTTATATTTATATTTAGCTAATATTTTCTGAACACTATTCCCATCTTGCATTAGTCAGATAGTCCTGCCCCAAAACTTTTGCACAGTTAACGGGCTGGTCAGGATGTCTGAGCAATATTTGGACAGTTTTACACTTTTCAGAGGAATCAGTCTATAAATGGTTTACTTATAGTTATTTCTGCACATTCAGATGGGATAGGATAAACTATTTTAACATAGAAAACTTCTTTAATGGAAAAGTTTGTTTTCACCTTCACCATGTATGGTAAATTAACTTAGTTAACCAGTTATTATTATTTTTATTGATTTACTGTAGCTTTTTTACAGTCTTTTTTAACTTTTTTTTTTTTTTAAGTATAGCATTGCCAAAGCCAAAATTCTAACTTTTTATACATAAAATCATCTCTGTTATGTATGTAACCTATAGGAACGAGACGCTGCGTCGGAAACGCTGTGGGAACGCCTCTGCATAAATTATGTTGTAAAGCACATATGAAATCAGTCCAATAGAGTGACGGAACGTCATAGGCGGGTGACAGGAGGCGGGAAACTATAAAGCCGACCCACAAACACATTAATTCAGCTTCTGAAAAACTGAAGCAAGTCGCTTACGGGCATGCCGGGAGTATGGCAGGGCGAGGCAGCGTCTCGTTCCCTATTCAGGGAACTAAGGTTACGTACGTAAATGAGACATTCCCTTTCAAGGAAACTCGAGCTGTGTCGGAAACGCTGTGGGAATGCTAATACCAGTGTTAATTTTGGCAGCCATTTTTGATTTAGTCTTAGTCTTTATCTTCAGATGAAAATGCTCTTTAGATGTCACATTTTAGTCATTTTTGTCTTTCATATTTCAGTCTAGTTTTAGTCGACTAAAAGTCATTGTATTTTTGTCAAGTCTTAGTCATTATTTTTAGTCAAACTACAGTTACCAACATTAATTTTGATAGCTATTTTATATGTAGTCTTCAGACAAAAGTCATTATAATTGTTCTCTTTTGACCAATTCATTTAAGCTTATGAAAAATTTGAATCAAGGTAATAGGCTGTATTGACACTGCACTCTTAGCAGTAGCACTTGTGCAATTCTACATATCCCTTTTAAGTGGTTCTCAAAGTTTTTAGAGTGTTGTACTCCCTGAGGGATTTAACATCCTTCTGCATACCCTCTCTTTTCCACTTAGACTGCAGCTACAATATTTCCCTCTTAAATTGATTTTTCCAGTGCATTTTTTTAAATAATTTATAATGGCTTTTTTAAAATAAATAATGCTTTAAAAAAATTCAATAAATACAGTGATGATGAAAACGAAGTGATACTTTTATATATTACATTAAAACCACCAGTAGGTAGTGGTAAGTCACTGTTTTTATGAGTGAGTCATCGAGTCATTCATTAATTCAGTATCAAAGCAAGCGATTCGTTCAAAGCCGCAGATTCGTTCACGAAACACAGTTCTGCAGTTCTGCTGCTTTTTTTGTCAACGATATTGCACGTGTTGATTTAGTCACAGTTATCGTTAAATTACATTGGTGTTGTCTCTCATCGTCTAGTCTTTGTCATGGAAAAAAAGGTCGTCAACGAAAATTTTTCTTCATAGTTTTCGTTAACGAAATTAACACTGGCTAATACCCATGTTGCCATATGAGCAAGTGATCATCTGTGTGAAATCGGAGCGCACACTTTGATGAGAGCACCTGCACCCCTAGAGAGCAGCCGAGGTCAAGTTCATAGAACCTCACAAACGTATGCAGCGAGGACCAGCCTGCCGCATCACAAACTTCCTGGAGAGAAACTCCTGACAATAGCACTTTAGAAGCGGCCATACTCCTGGTCGAGTGAGCTCGAACAGCCAAAGGTGATGGCTGACCAGCCGACTCATAAGCAAGTGAGATAGCCTTGATAACCCACTTGCTCATCCTCTTCTTTGATGCAGGGTAAGCTTTCGTAGGTGGCCCAAAACGAATGAACAGCTGTTCTGATTTTCTCCACAGGGCAGCTCTGTGGACATAAGCATCCAACGCCCTCACAGGGCAGAGCAGATTCAGTTTCTCCTGGTCTGATGTCCGAAAGGGAGGAGGACAGAAGGCCTGCAGTACAATAGGTCTTACAACATTAGTAGGGACCTTTGGAATATAACCCGGTCTAGGGTGAAGGAAGGCCTTAACCATACCAGGTGCGAATTCCAGGCACAAGGGAGATACCGAGAGGGCTTGAATGTCTCCAATCCTCTTAAGAGATGAAATAGCAAGCAGGAAGATGACCTTTAGGGTGAGAAACTTCTCAGGAACTTCTTCAATAGACGAATAGGCCTTGCAAAACAAAGGCCAAATCCCAGGCCGGCACCCTCGTGCAAACTGCAGGTCTAAGTCTCAGAGTGCCACGCAGGAAACGAGTAATGAGAGGTTGTCTCCCCAGAGATACACCACCCAAAGGAGCAAGGTAAGCAGGTAGGGCCTCCACGTACACCTTTATTGTGGAGGGGGATAACCCTGCGGAAATTCTTTCCTGCAGGAAGTCTAGCACTGCACCCACCGGGCAGTTAACTGGGTCCCACTGGCGGTTTCTGCACCATGAAGTGAATAATTCAACTTCAGGGTGTAGAGTTTCCTCGTGGAGGGAGCTCTGGAGTGGAGGATGGTCTCAACAACCTCAGTTGAGAGACCTGAGCTTATGAGCTGGGCCCCCTCAGAGGCCAAGCCCATAGTTTCCACAACTCCGGGCAAGGGTGAAGGATCGACCTGTTCGCCTGAGAGAGAAGGTCCCTCCTGATCGGAATCTCCATAGGAGAGCCGTCTAGAAGGGATATCAGGTCCGAGAACCATACTCGGGCCGGCCAGAATGGGGCTACTAGCAACAGGCGGACCCCGTCCCGGCAAACTCTCTCTAGAACTCCCGGGAGAAGAGCATTCGGGGGAAATGCATACAGACGTAGCCTTGGCCACACCAGCATCATAGCGTCCAGCCCAAGTGGTGCTGGGTTTGTCATAGAGAACCATAGAGGACAGTGAGTCATCTCTTGAGACGCAAACAGATCCACATCGGCCCGACTGCAGTTCTCCCATAGGAGCCCCACCACCTCGGGGTGAAATCTCCATTTCCCGGACCTCGGTCCCTGCCTCGACAGGATGTCTGCTTCATGATTCAGGTACCCTGGGATATAAACTGCTCTGATAGAATGCAGTTTCCCTTGGGCCCATAGTAGAATCTGAAGAACCAGTTTGTATAACGGGCGCGACCTCAGACACCCTTGATGGTTTATATATGAGACCACCGATGTGTTGTCAGGACAAACAAGTACATGATGACCTCTGAGGTCTGGGAGGAAGTGTTTCAGAGCCTGAAACCACGGCAACATCTCCAGGCGATTTATGCCAGGTAAGATGATGGTCCTGTCACAGACCCCGAGCAGAGCGACCAGTCATGATTGCCCCCCAGCCCGTGAGGTCGTTAGCATGACGCGACGACCGAGAGCTCCCAACACAAGTCCCTGGGACAGAAACCAAGTTTTTTTCCCCCATATGACTAAGGCAAGAAGGCATTGCCGCGTGACCTTGATCATACGGAACGGATTCCCCCTCGGCGAGAACCCCTTCGTTTTGAGCCTCCACTGTAATGGTCTCATGTTCAGCAGGCCAAAAGGTATCACGTTGGACCATGCTGCCATAAGACCCAATAGTCTCTGAAACTGTTTTACACTGAGTGACTGGCCTAGTTTTATTCCTGCCATGGCTGAGAGAATCGATGTTATGCGGGCAGGCGACGACCGGCTTGACTGCGACAAAACTCTTCTCAGAGAGCATTGTGGCGTGGTTTGGCAAAGCGCCCCCCTGAGGGCACCGAAGGAAGATGAACGCCGTCTGTCTTCGGAGGGGACCACCCTCAGAATCCTGATGCTCCTCCTGGCGTCAGGATTTTTTTTGACGAAGCCCTCTTAGCCACAGTGACGGTCCTCAGATCCACCTTGACCTAAGGACCAAAGGACTTTGCCTGCAAGCGTCGCCCCGCCTCCAAGCTCCTCGGAGGGGGAGCACGCGCGTGCTTCCACACCCTGAACCAAGACAGGTGAAGGCAGAGATAAGGCAGTGCCCGTCTTTAACCCCTCTGTCAGATCCATTTGTAAACCCCACGACAGCAGGCGCCGTTCTCGAAGAGGGCTCGGCAGGAGCGCAACATTCTCAGCAGGAGAAGCTCACAGTGCCCGCAGGCAGCCCCCTCGAGAGCTGCTTGAGCGTGCTGCACCCCCAAACAAACAACACACATTTGGTGTGTATCACCACTCGTAATGAAATGTGGGCAGGGATGAACACACTGTCTGAAATGTTGTTCGCTCGTCATAATGAAATATATGTTGTGCTTGTGACTAATAGACAGACAACAATAAATAGGACACACAATTTCACATATAGCGCTTGCTGAAGGCACAGAAGCTGAATTAATTTGTTTTTGGGTAGGCTTTATAGTTTCCTGGTCAGTGACGTCACCCACCTATGACGTTCCGTCACTCTATTGAACTGGTTTCATACGTGCTTCATGACACAAGGCATTCCCACAGCGTTTCCGACGCAGCTCGAGTTCCCTTGAGAAGGAAACATATATATATATATATATATATATATGTATATATTTCTGGAATTTACATTAAGTATTTAGTTTTTTATTTGACGACTCTTATTTACCATTAAATAATGGTGAATGCTCTCCATAATAGCTTATTTCTTTCTGAATCAAATTCAAATGGAATGTAAAGTCAAAGGAATAAGAAACAAAAAACACTTTAAAGTATGCAAGGTTAATAAGAAATACTGCTGTAACAACCATAAAATTTGTGACCCAGTCTGTGAAAACCCAGCTAAAGTCTTTTGTGTGTGTGTGTGTGTATGTGATATTCACTGTTTTCTACATAAAATCATCCTACATAATGTACATAACATTCTTTGAAAATATAACCCTGATATCTGTCTAATATTGAATGAGTAAGGCCATGTGAAAGATTTACTGAATTTCGGGCTCAGAAAATCATATTTTTGAGAAATTCCAATGTAAAAACAGGCTTATTTTTAAAACTGCAACACATTTGAACCATAATTCTCTGGAATGATTTGTATAACTTTGTTAGTAAAATGAAATATCAGTACAAAATGTCATTACTAAATTTATTCATCTCTTTCTGGGCTACTGTGTAACATTACACATGCCCCACCAAGTTAACAGGTTAGTCTCAAACTTTGTACACACAGTTACAACCACACATTCTAAAATCATCTAGATGCAAAATATTTGATAATTTTAGGGATTCTATTCACAAAAGTGTCAATTTTGGTATTAAAAAGTCGGAAATATAATACTTGGTCACAGCTAAGTGTCATGTAAGCAGTATGTAAGCAGATGTTCTAAGCCACTTTAATTCTCTTGGCAAGACCATGTGGGGTCTTTTTGGTCTTCCAACACCATGGATGTGGGGTGGAGCAGGGGTCAGCACCTTCGCATGGACTACATTGTTATTTTCATTAATTGGAACCTTGTTCTGCATGGTTGGATTAGGGCATACCAAATCTCTATATCTTTCTGACACAAATTCCCAAATCTCATTGAAGAGGTACATTTTCCCTGTCATTGCGAAGTCCTGGTACCTGAGTGCAGGTTTCTCACTGTGTGACTGGCTCTGACTTAGTGGCTTGATTTATGGGAGGTTTCTGAAAAACTGTGACAGGTAAGAATACCAGCTTTACTTGGGGCAATAACATTGCCAATCTCATCACCACAAAGTTGGGAAATCAGCACACCACCTGGAGAAGGCTGGCGCACAACATTTTCAGTATCAGCCAATCAGTCCTGTACTTGCGCTTAAACAGGCCAAACATAGAGTCAGGAGTAAACTTTGTGTGACCAGGTACCATGAATAAAAGAGTGATCCTCTGATGCTTGCCTGTTATAACCCGCCATAGAAGGTACTGAACAGGTGCATTGGCCGGATCAATTGTGTCTGCATGTAAGTGCAAGCTGGTCTCCTTCAAACCATAGTTATCAAAAAAAGTGGTTCAGGAGACTGATCACACAGTTGGCCCCTTTGCCAGTGACGATTGCCTCATCTACAACAAGGATCACCATCTGTGGAAGCCCTTCTGTTACAATAACGAACACAGGCAGTTATTTTAGTATAGAATAGTGTAGTGAAGTTCTGTTTTCTCCCCCAAGACTTTCTTTGAGGCCCTTACCAATAAAGCACTGTTCTTTTGGCAGGTCTAGCATAGATCTGACATCGGTTTCATTGGCAACACGTTTGGCACATACTCCTGCCAGAGACAATAAAATGTGCGTTCACTCATGGCTCGATGACCGATGGCCTCACAAGAGTCACTATACAGTTTGTGAATGGCAACTTTACAGTAGTTTTAGGTCGTCCCTTTTGCATCATGGAATTCTGCCAGGAAGCAGCACTGCATTTTCTTCCGCATAATTGTGGATGAATGTCACAACTCTCTCAATGTCATTTACATCCAATGCATGCTTGGGCAACTTGCCCTTATTTCCATGCATCCTAGGAGTCACATCATTCTGCAAATATTGCTGGACCAAGCTAGGCGATCCTTGAACACAGCATGCATATACTTCATAAAAATGTCACTACATATTTTATGCCCTTCATAGTAGTAATTAGACAATAACATTTACGCACATTCTATGATCCATTTTTTTTTAATTTAACAGTTTCTTCCCCACAGTGTAATTTTGTATTTGATCTGAAAAACTACCATGTCAAGTACAATATTGTCCAAATGCCTCAACCCGAGTGACAGCAACTAAAAAAAAAAAAAAAAAAAAAAAAAAAACTATTTTCAGTTTCACATCTGGACTTCCAGCATTAGAAGCAAATACTTATTGTTGGTGTTCCCTCTTCAGATTTGCCAGACTAATAGCTTGGGGTTTAAACACCAAAACTGGCTTGTCTTCATCTTAATGTTAGTCACTGCCTGAAAAAGCAAAGAGAAATTTTTCAATTCAAAGCAAGAGATCTAAAAAAAACATGATGGCGTAACATGCAAGGATGGGGTGGGGGCTAATTCCACATTTAAAGTGGATAATAAAGCATTTTCTTTCAGTCTTTGAGTTTAGTCAGACTGGATCTGATTGATTGAGGGGACAAGGAACAGATAAGAAAACTTTAATTCAGAGTGTAATCAAATTAATAAGCATCATGTCATAAACATAATTCATTTAAGACTCAATCTCAGTAAACAAATCTGTAATAAAAAATATCCACTATTTTTGCATCGTCATGGATGAATTCTGTGTTAGCATTACATTGGCTGAACATTGACAATAGCGTCATCTACATTTAGCATAAAACAAGTTTATCAGTTTCATCCAAGAATATGTCCTGCTCATCATCACCATAATTTTTCAGAAAGTAATCCTCTATAAAACTGGTTATATCATAATTTGGGGCAATTCCACCGATATTGATATCATACAAGGTATTTAAACAATTGGCTATCTTCTGTTCCTTGCTCTTCATGTGCCGCCATGTCAGATAGGGAATTCATCAACCCAACGCATCAGCATCCAAAAAATGAAACTTCTGTCATCAAGTTGTTCCAAACTTGTATACATTTCTTTGTTCTGCTGAACACAAAGGGATATTTTTTAAAGAATGTTTGTAACCAAACAGTTGTGGGGCACCATTATGGGGACTTCCATAGTCTTTTTTCCCATACTAAAGTCAATGATGAACTCTCTTTAACAGGTGTTGACCTGATTGCAGCTCATGCGGATTGATATTAAGGTCTGTTTGCATTTTCTAATGGTAGAAAAGACATTCCTGAACTGATTGATACAAGAATCAGCAGGTGTTTATGTGCCAAAATACACCCAGAGATGACTGAACTGTCCTGTGTTTTTTGCGCAAAATTATAAAACGTAGTGTCAATAAAATCATTAATATCAGTCTTTATCATGTTTATCTCGAATAGCATTGTATCTTGAATCCCTTGGTATAATCTAGCATTTACAGCAATAAACACACATTACCTATTTTTGTCATTTTTATAGCTATGACGACTTTGATCTTAATCTCATAATTAGATTCTGTGACTTTAGCTGGGATTTCACAGATGGGGGCACATATATTTGCTCTATATTTTGCAATTAAACCTCACACACAATTATGTGTGTTGTGGTCTTTTTAAGAGGTCTGCATCAGCATCTGTACTCAGATCACATAATGCACAGTGTGCCATGAAAAATGTATGTACTGCAAGGGCATAATGGCTGATTTAATAGTCTCCATAGATTGTAGTACTGCAGGCATTCTAGGGTCCGGCAGGAATCTGAGCAGGTATAAACCACAATCTGCTCTTTTAGATAATGGTTGATGGGAATGAGAGCACCACATGAAATACCAGCATTCGTATAGATGAAAAATTCCTAATGTGATTTCGGTAACAATTTACACTTCACTTTACTAAGAATCTTTGTTAAAGCAAATATTTCAATAAAAGATAGTAATGAAATATTGTAGATCATACATGATAATATTATGTTTTACCTCAGTGTGCATACAACATTATTTTAGAAAATTTTGCAAGCATGAAAGTGCTTTTTAGCTGCTTGCTGAGTCTTGAAATGATTTTGCTCTAGTATAAACTCTTTAGATATTTATCTTCCTTATTAATTTAATTTGATATTGCAGATATCAGTGTCTTAAACTTCACAAGTTGGTTCTTCTGGCTCCTGCAATTTCTTTCAGAAGGTCTTGAGTTGTTTATCTTTCATTTGACTTCTTTTCTGAGTTCTCTCTTATACAGTGTGTTTCTCTAATGTTATGAGTGTTTTTTGCCATTCATAGCAATTTGTGTAGCCATATTCCCAGCTTGCTCTATCTTCTGATGTTTCTGCCTTCTGACATGGGAATTTAAGGTGATTTATCTCCACTGCAGATGAAAGATCCCATGGTGCGCATCTCTCTGGACAACTACAACAGCATCTTTGCAGTGACGCCCAGTGGGATAGCACGCTACCTGACACTGCTGAGGCCCGTGGACCATGAAGAACAGCCGAGTTATGCCTTCACGGTAAGAGCTCTGTGCCACCTTTCCTTGACAAGCCTGCTTAGCTCTGTCTCTGTCACTGGGGCTCGCAGCTTTCATGTCAAGGACTTTGTCTAAACTCGCTTCTCCACACACTACTCGATTTTTCGCTCTGGGGTTATTTTTAAAACTGCATAGTGCACTAGAGGAATTCTGATCAACTGCAAGTGAAGTGGTTGTATAGATTCTCTTTGCAAGTGGAACTGTTCTGTCAAGTTCTTAGAAATGTAGCATTTGTATTCATGTTGTTTTCATAAGGTTTATTTATACCAATTTATACCATTTATTATCAGCAAAAGTTTGAATTTAAAGAGGACCTATTATGCCCTTTTACAAAGTCTTGATTTTATTTATTTTTTTGGTCTACTAGAATAGGCTGTCATTTGCTTTAATGCTTTAATGTTAAAAAAAAAAAAAAAACATTCTTTTTTTCCGTTTTCTTTTCACATTATTTCAGCACCTCTCTTCCCAGTCTGTCAGGAACTAAACAGAGAGTTACTATCTCTATGAATCCCCTGCTTCCGAAAAGCACAATATGCTCTGAATGTGGCTGGACCAGTATGTTGTGATTGGTCAACTGCTTGGTCAAATGTCCTACCATTTACCATTTCCCACATGGGATCAATAAAGTACCTAACTACCTAACCGTGAGTTTCAATACACTACTAACGGAACTCAACCAGGCCTCGCCTCAAGACTACAGTCGAGGCATTTCAGGGAGTTCAGAAACAGTGCACACTGATATAGAGCAATGTACGGGATGTAAACATTTAAATACATGTGATTGTACACACCCTAACCATTATTTTCAAAAATGTAATTGATTTAATAGTTTTTTAACTTTTAATAGTGTTGCTGCTTTTAGTTTCCCTCCAACAATGCTGAATATCACGACGCTGCATCAGGTCACAGGGACAATGCAGGCCACTGTGGTGCCATCAGCTAATTCTCTAGGGTCCTGCTATTCAATTCACACAAAAGCACCATATTTCAATGTTTTTAAAACTGCATTATGGATATATGCAAATCTCAATTTGGTAACATGGAGGTTGCTGTTTTTCCTACATTTTTTTGCTTGGTGGTGAATGGGTTTGAATTAACTCTGCTAAGCACGTCCATGGTTATTTTAGTCTCTGACATATATTACAGTGATACAGTGGAGTGTATTATACTCTATACCTTGTTGGCTTGTTAATGAGAGAGAACAATGGTATTTTTAGGACCGGGGAAATTATGGTAGTATGGGTCATACTATTATGACCTACACAAAGGATACACAACTGCATCTCCCTGGTTAATGGAAATACATTTGCTGCAATTGTGCATGTTGGCGCACTTACATGTCAATACACGCTTAACATTTTTAGCAGCATTTTCTATGATGCCAGAATATATAATGAGTTTTTATTATGTACTTTTCATTATAAATGTGGTGTAGGGGGCTCTGGATAGAGATGGCACCTTTGTTGTCTGGCAGCTGCATTATATGTGATGTATGCAAATAGCATGTAGTCTCAGTAGATGAGTTAGGTGGAGTTGTTAAAATCATTTTGAAGAAAAGATCTGCACACAAAAATTAAGCTCACACAAAATTTTGTTCAGTTGAGGCTACCAAAAAAAGTAAAATAATGTGTAAAGTTCAAAATGTTTTCAGCTTCAACTGTTCGTCGGTGCCATACAATTCCAAGAATACACCTGCATTTATTTAAATGTCAGGACATTAACGTAATGGAGGGATTACAGCAATGTCAATGTAAATTAACGCAGGTGTATGTTTGGAATTGTATGGCACTGACTGAACCCGGAAAAAAAAGATGAATTTTCAGCAGCCATTACTCCAGTATTCAGTGTCACATGGTCCTGATTTAGCTGTTTTACTGATTTTCATGACAGTAGTAGTTGCTATCCTTCCTTTTCAGTGGCATATACAGATGAAATTTCAACTTTAGTAATGGTAATGGTGCTTTTCAATAATGCACCTTACTTGAGATACAAGTCCTTGAATATGTTTTTTGAGCAGAGGGGACTGACATGAAGGACTCCACCTATGCGGCACCCTGGAGATAACTGAGATGTCTGAGCTTTCTAGTTTGACATGCCAAACTTTGCACATGCGATAAGCTGAGCTCTTGAAGCACCTCGCTGAGATGATGTCATGACTGTATGATTGATTTCCCCTTCACTGTTTTTTTGGCAACATCAATTTCCAATTGCAATATTTTTTGCACAGTGCACTCTTAACTAGGGATGTGCACCACACCTAATTTCATTAATGTTTAACACAGAAGATAAAATCCAGGGGTGTCCAAACTTGGTCCTGGAGACTCACTGTCCTGCAAAGTTTAGCTCCAACTTGCCTCAACACACCTGACTGGAAGTTCCTAGCATGTCTAGTAGGCTATGATTAGCTGTTTCAGGTGTGTTTAATTGGGGTTGGAGCTAAACTCTGCAGGTTGGTGGCCCTCCAGGAGCAGGATTGGACACCCCTGGTTTCATATATATTCAGTGTTATTGTCTTGCATTATGATCTTTGTACATTAAATGTAAGCATTCACTTAATGGACATTAGCCAAACGTGACATTTTTATTAAAATCAACTGAATCAACAGGCAGTGCTGGACCTTTTAACATACATCACCATGTGATGCACCTTAACACATCGTCAGTGATGTTTCCTGGGGTCATCGGGTGTTTAGGGTCTCTCAACAATCAGACACCCTTCCTCAAACGATCAAGCCAGGGTTGATCAAGCCCCGACTTGTGTTCAGGTAGCACTACCCCACCCACGGCCCTCCTCTCCTGATCCACAGCCATCTCGAAGCAACTCCCGCTGCCTTCGTGGCCGACTTATTGCCCTTTTGTCTACTGGCCTCTTTTATGCCCAGCATGTTATAGGCCCTGCATAGAGACTGGGCTGCGAATCCTCTGCATCCCACCTCAGTGGGCTTGCACCTTGCATTCTAGCCGTTACTTTGGCTCTCTTGCACCAGCTCAATGTTCTCTTCCTCTCATTGGACCCCTCGATACAGTCCTCCCAAGGGAACTGTACGTTTTAAGAGAATAATCCACTTGAAGGCTTCTGAGATCAGCACCATATCTGGCCTTAGTAATGTTATGGCAAAAGTTTCTGGAAACTTAATAGCCTATTATAAACAAAATTGTTCAAATAAAAGTTAGCCAACATAAATCAGCATGTCAAGGTGTTGTTCATTACCACAGCAACCGCTTGTGCATAAGAGTTTGAACACGCTTCAATGTACAGCCCACGGACTGTTGGCTGAACAACGCATAAGGAGCACAAAATGGCAAACACTTTGGGAGTGTTTGCCATTTGGGAGTCTGATTGGTTGAATTCTACAGGAGTGCCAGGAGATGTGTGTGTCACGTTTTTTAATGATCTGCCTGGAAACAAAGCCGCTGTAATGCCAAATCCTCTCATGGAAGAAGAAAGCCATTGTGTTTACAACTGTAACAATGAGCGCTTATCAGGAACAACTAAACACTGGATTTTTAAAAATATGTGAAGTTCATAGTTTTACAAGCCTGTCTGTTATTGTAGGAACATTGACTTTAGATTTCCACGTCCCTAAATATGACACTGAACAAAACTAATTGTGATTGGTTGCTTTACATGTCTGTCAGACGTTCAGCATCCAACGAATGCTGCTATGAAGTCCAGACCTTCTGCTCTTGTTTTGAATGTCTGGCTATGGAAGAGCTTCCTACTTTGCCCTTTGTTGATGTCAAAACTCCTAAATTAACTAGTTTAAGCCTGAAAGTTAAGTCACACTTTGATAAATTATGCTTCAGTGTTATTTTTGCCCATATATATATATATATAGGTTTAACTGGAGATTCAGCTTCTTTATTAGATTGATGCAGTGAAGAGGCGGCAGGAAATTGTGAGGGAGAGAGGAGTGGGTTCGAATAATTGCATTCCCTTATGCCAGATGGAAACTTGCATCTTCCACAAGACTCCCACAACTCTGACATGTCAAGTCATGTCAAGTGCACAGGCACTACCTGACAGATATCACTGAAATATGTGTCCTAAACAATCATGTCTGTCTCTGTGACAGACTCACAGCAAACAACATTAAGGGGAGCGGCTCATACTCTTTTTTAGCCAAACCCTGACTGCCAGGGGCCTGTTGCACTAGCTGTGATTACAACTTGGCCTAATTACATTGTAAAGGAGCACCAAGTTACAACTTACGCTCTGCTAAATGTTTGTGTTGCACCATTAACTCTGCGTATAAACTAAATATTTATGGAATCCTCCAATCAGGAGTAACAGTTGGACTAAAACAGTAGATTGATTAATTTGCTAAGCTCATGTTTTACTTATTGAGGCGAGCACATAGCCTGTAAAGTCTACTCCATTTGATAGCTTGCGTGAGCACATGCGGTCAACACGCGCGCAAGAAAGATTCATCCTTGACCAGTGTTTGTGCAATTTTTTTATGGAAGCTTGTTTCCACCACTGAATAAAAATACTGACTTTTTTCTCAGAATTGCAAGTTTATATCTCGCAATTCTGACTTTATAACACACAACTGAGAGTTATAAAGTCTAAAATGTGAGATATAAACTTGCAAAAAAAAATATTTTCCCCTAAGAATTAGACTTTATAGCTCGCAATTATGAGTTTATATCTCACAATTCTGAGAAAAGTCAGAATTGCAAGGTATAAACTCGCAATTGTGAGAAAAAAGTCAAAATTGCGAGTTTATATCCTGCAATTCTAAGAAAAAACAACAGAATTGTGACATGTAAACTCACAATTGTGAGAAAAAAAGTCACAATTATCTTTTCTTTTTTTAATTCTGTGGCGGAAACAAGCTTCCATAATTTCTCTCCAATAATTTCTCTGAGCAATAAAAAAAAAAAAAAAAATCTTTGTACTTGTTTAAACGAGATTACTACAAACTAATTAGTGAAAAAAACACATATTTGCAAGCTGGGCTGTGCGCGTACAGTATGCATGTACTGTGCTGACGAAATTCATGTCAAGTCAAATTTATTTGTACAGCGTTTTTCACAATACACATTGTTTCAAAGAAGCTTTACAGAAATCCTGATGTTAATATGTATAATATCTTCATGCCTTATGAGATATGCTATATATTATGTATCGCGCTATGTGAGTATACTGCATTGCATGTATGTGGATGAAGTTTGTGTATATATACATATATACATATACGATAATACAGTTTACATTTTGTAATGATTTTTTCAGCCAAGATTTGCTATATAGTATTTATTGCTTTACATAAGTATACTGAATGTATGCAGGTAAAATAGCATGTACTATTTAATCAACTTTTAATATATTGCTGGGTGATAATATAACAATCAAGCAGTTAGGATTTGAGATGCGTACAGTGTGTAAAAAGCAAAGTATCTGCTGGGCTTATCACTACACATTTGTCAACATGTTTTCACTGTTGAAAAGACCTTTGTGCCTGATTCTATAGAAGTGTATAATTATGGTATGAGAAAACCAAATTGCAGAGGGGGCAGTGACTGAATGCTGACTCTCAGTCAGACGTGCGTTGAGGTTGGCTCATGGGACGTGGGCTGCGGGACTTAACATTCACTGCACTTCACTTCTCTCTCGCCTAGTGCTGATTCATTCAGAAACTAAAACCAGCTGGTCTCGTCTAAGGGAACAGAAGAGTCCGGGTCCCGCCGGTGATGTTACTGTGCCGTGTTAGGCTAGCGTGTCACATACAAATGGCTGCTTAGAGATGCCATTATCTGTACCGCGACAAGATGAACTTTGTTTGCTAGAGCTGTGGAATATCAAGTATCTCATTTGTCCTGTCTTTGTAGCCAATAAACATTGTTTTCACTTGTTTAAATGAGTCTGTAGGGCCATGCTGATGTACCCATGATGCGGTTAATTTGGAGGAAAGTGTTCCCTGAAATAGAAAAGTATTGCATTGTAGTTGCAGTTTTTTTTTTGTTTTGTTTTTTTTTACTACATCCTTGAATAGTGTTTCAAAGCTAACCCTTAATAAAATTGACTGTGGTGATCATAGTTTCTGCCAAACATTGTCGATACACTATAAGTACTATCATAAAAAAAGAGACACTATCTTGTTATAATTTGTAAAGAAACTATGCAAAACTGGCTGCCTAAATGCTACGTTAGCATGCTGTGATGTAAGTTATCTATTCATCATGGCACCTGTTAGTTGGTGGGATATATTAGGCAGCAAGTGATCATTTTGTCCTTAAAATTGATGTGTTAGAAGCAGGAAAAATGGGCAAGTGTAAGGATTTGAGCGAGTTTGACAAGGGCCAAATTGTGATGGCTAGATGACTGGGTCAGAGCATCTCCAAAACATGCAGCTCTTGTGGGGTGTTCCCGGTCAGCAGTGGTCAGTATGTATGAAAAGTGGTCAAAGCAAGAAACAGTGGTGAACCGGTGACAGGGTCACGGCCAAGGTCCTATCCAACAGGCGATCTGCTGTAGCTCAAATTGCTAAAGAAGTTAAACTGGACCACGAAGCAATGGAAGAAGGTGGCCTGGCCTGATGAATCACATTTTCTTTTACATCACGTGGAGTGTGCATTGCTTACCTGGGGAACACATGGTAACAGGATGCACTATGGGAAGCCGGTAGAGGCAATGTGATGCGTTGGGCAATGTTCTACTGGGAAACCTTGGGTCCTGCCATCCATGTGGATGTTATTTTGACACGTACCACCTACCTAAACATTGTTGCAGACCATGTACACCCTTTCATGGAAACGGTATTCCCTGGTGGCTATGGCCTCTTTCAGTAGGATAATGCGCCCTGCCATAAAGCAAAAATGGTTCAGGAATGGTTTGAGGAGCACAACAACGAGTTTGAGGTGTTGAGTTGGCCTCCAAATTCCCCAGATCTCAATCCAATCAAGCATCTGTGAGATGTGCTGAACAAACAAGTTCGATCCATGAAGGCCCCACCTCGCAACTTACAGGACTTAAAGGATCTGCTGCTAACATCTTGGTGCCAGATACCACAGCACACCTTCAGGGGTCTAGAGGAGTCCATGCCTCGTCGGGTCAGGGCTGTTTTGGCAGCACAAGGGGGACCAACACAATATTAGGAAGGTGGTCATAATGTTATTCCTTATTGGTGTATACTGTAGCATAAATGTGAAAAAAACGAAGTATACTTTGGACGTTACTGACCAAAGTACTAACAATAGTACTAGTGATGTTAACAATTGTCAATAGTTGTTGATCAGTGTATTGCCAAGGCCATTATTTGGCAATTTTAAATTATTGCATCGACATTCAGTATATATGCATAACAGGTATGTGAATAACTAATAAACATTTAATTCTACAAATCTCACAAACTTTGGTGAATACAGCTGTTAGATCTTCTCGTGTGCATAGCCTGCATAAAATGCGTGAACACTGATAGTATATCCTTGTGAAGGATCCAAGCCATGCGAACTGTATGCAGATGAGAGAGTTGTCACTGGACACACATGAGAGAGCAACTTTAAAGTGTCCCTATTATGCTTTTTTCAAATGTTACCTTGTATGTTGTATGTTTGTGAATGTAAAAGGTCTGCAAAGTTTCAAAGATCAAAGTGCATGACAAATGGAGTTATTGTTTCCCAAAAGAAATAACCGAATCTGAACTGCCTGAAACGAGTCATCAATAATTCCAGTCTTGCTTCCTGCTCAAATCTACATAGGTTTGTAACAAATTTGCATAATGCCAGCCTATGGTATTCATTGGCTGCCCGCGAACAACATCTACTCTGAACACTGTAGTTGTAGCTGAGGCCTGGAAGAGTTTGGTTTGTGTCGTCAACATGTCGAGAAGACAGTCTTCTTTGCTTCGAAAGCAAATCCATTTTGCATGCACTTCCAAAAGAATTGGATGAGGGCTCAGGCTCGAACTGATGCGGTAAAACCAACGCCAGAGTTAGGTGCTGTTCACACAGAACTACTTTTCCATGGTTTTTCTATGTAAACTCACACTAGATGGATGTGTATGACCGTTGCAGCGTCTCACACGAGCGCTGCATTTTTAAGACGCCGTGTCAAGTTACTTTTACACGCAGCGCCGCTCATCAAAGTCAGATCCATAACAGTGGACCAATCAGATGACCCTAGAGGCGGGGCAAGTGTTGTGAGCTTTTGTTTACATTAGCAAGTTGACATGGCAACTGTTTTATTTGAAGGCTACATGGTGGAGGAGGCGTTTATAGTGGCTGTGTCTGCATAGCCAGTGCGATTATTTTCTTTTTTTCCATGTCAAAAATAGTAGCTATCTGTTCTGCTGTTCCACTACCAATTATCAACATGTTTTCATTTGTGTTGTCTTTTATTCATACTATTTGACTTGACTACCTCCTTTTGTGCTGGAGCTTCAGCTCTTTTATTCCATGTGGAGGTTGACAGAAACACTTCGCCCTTCTCAGAGCGCAGTCCACAACCTCTCTGTGATATCCCATTAGTCTAGTTGACAGCTAGTGAGGCAGTTAGGAGTACCGCCAGTGGACTGTTCTCTCCACGCAAGAGCATTCATTTGAATAATTTGGCTAGGCCTTTGCTATACAATAATCAAAAGGAAAATGTGAGATCTGCCTTTTATATCACAGTATCTGTTTGCTGATATGTAGTTATCAGCCATTTTCAAATTTTGCTTTTAACTTTCCCTTTCTAAAATGGCTCATTTACAGTGATTCATCTGTGCACAATGTGCAATTATGAAATTAAAAAGCAAATGGGGTTCTTATCAATGCCTTTCTCTGCCTCACAGTCTGATATCAACAGTTTTATTACTTGCCTGTGTCTGTAGATGATCGCCTCAGATGGAGTTCAGGAGAGCTCTCCAGTCACTGTTAATATCACTGTGATTGATGCCAATGACAACACACCCACCTTCCCCAACGTCTCCTACAGTGTGAATGTTTACACAGACATGCAGCCTGGGGACACAGTCTTGCAGGTAATCAATAAGTTACTCTTTTACTGCAATAAAATCACTTTTTTTTTTTTTTTTTTAGCAGTTTGTAGGTTTTCCAAGGAAGACATCTAAGCATCCTCTAAAACAGAGATGGGCAACTTTGGTCACTGTCCTCCTGCAGAGTTTAGCTTCAACCTGCCTGTATCTTTCTAGCAATCTGGAAGACATTGTTCAGTTGTGTTTGATTATGGATGGAGGACAGTGGCCCTCCAGGACCGAAGTTGCCTATCCCTACTCTAAAAAGATCATGAATTTAGCCTTATTTCATAAAATATATTATTTTGTGCTTTATATATACAGCCAGAAAAATAAACTATGGATATATTCTCTGAAAATATACATAATCTTAATATTTTACACAATTTTGCTTCTATATTGATCTTGCATTAGTAATGTTTAGATGTCTTTCCTGGAAAACAAGACAAAATGATTTTTTTTTTTTTTTCCTTTTCACCCTTAATCCACTCATTTGAATTAATAGCTGTAGTTCCCACATTTATGAGGGGCTTATTGCTGGAATAATTGCTCAGATCTATGTTTAATCTTTGTCTTAACCGGAATTTTCCTTTGAAATGTGTGCGTAACTGATCTCTTTGCAATCAGGACATGAGCAGAGCACAGATTTGCTCTGACATACTGAAAGATTGACCCCAGAAGTCAAAATTAAAAAGTGCAAGTTATATCATCTAAAAGGTTAACTGCTCCAGTGTATGCTGGTAGTTGTCACTTTATAAAGGTTCTGAAATTAATCCTTATCTTTCTGTCTGTAGAATCAGTGAGTCAGAAACATTGATGCTGCATATTATTAGTGTAATTCTCACAAAACGTGTCTGGGTCACATTTCATATTTTATTTTTAAGAAGATTAAGAAGCATGAAGATTTTTCTATATTTTTTTTTTTTTAAGCATTTTAATTTTAGTATTGTATATGCATATTATTTTTGTAACTCATATTGTTCACATTTGTGATTCTCATTACTGTATTACAGTAATTTTACTATTATTATGATCTATGTAAGTATCCATACTATGTATCTATGTAAGTATAACCATATATGTAAGTATTTGTGAATGTGAATAATTTTAACAAAATAACAGGGATCATACAAAATGTGTGATATATATATATATATATATATATATATATATATATATATATATATATATATATATATATATATATATATATATGTATATATATTATTTAGTACTGTCCTGCGTAAGATATTTTACATAAAAGATGTTTAAATGTACTCCACAAGACAAACAAAATAGCTGAATTTATTAAAATGTCCCTGTTCAAAAGTTTATGAACCCTTGATTCTTATATGATAAATATGATAAAATATTATTTTTAGCATAACGAATTGCACCTATTTAATTTTATTTAAATAATCATATTTTCTAAATGCATTTATTCAAATTGCTTAAAATCTTCATAAATCTGTTGTGTGAAAATATTTACTATATACTATTACTAATTATAAACTATCCTGATGTATTAATAATAAATACTTAAATACAACTTATATCATAATATATAATTTGTTAGCATTATAGTAATTAGAATTTAGATGATAAAATATGCTTAATTGTCATAAAAAATGTTGAAATCAATCAATCAATCACTAAAGAGTGAACTTCAGCACACACACACACAAAAAAAACAACCATCCAGTGTAGCTATGTTCTGAAATAGTAAATCTGAATCGTTTAGTGAATCTGGGAAACATGACCCGAACATATACTTGGCAGGCTTCATGATTCAGAAGCTTAGACAGTGATGAACGTGAATAAGCACTGTTGCAGGTCCTTTCTCGAGTAACGGCACCGATTCATTTTTTTTAGCTGACAGCAGTGGATGCTGATGAGGGTCCCAACGGGTTGGTGAGCTACAAAATCTTGGCTGGGGATCAGGGACACTTCACCATCAATGACTGTACAGGAGTGATCACCGTGACACCCGGTGTCAACCTGACCTTGGGCCGCTCTTACGCCCTCACCGTTAGGGCCTTAGACAACGGCCCTGCATCCCAGAGAAGGTAAATCAACTGAAAACCCAATGAGGGTTGAAAAAGAGTGTCACTCTCACTCTCTAACAGAAAGCTCAACCTCACATGCCCAGTTTTAGATCAATACAATGCCACATGGTGACAGATTTTGCTTCGGAAATATCTCTGAGAACACTCTGCCGATATTGGCCCCTGCTCTTGTCCATCTGACACTTGGAAGAGCGGAAATTAAGGGCTTTTCACTCTAATTGCCACTACCTCCCCTCCTGTCCAATTCATACCAGCTACTGCCCTCTGTAATTCTTGCTGACTGCTGGATCAATACGGCGGAATGAAGCAGAAATAGAACGAGGGCAAGCGAAGTTCAGGAAATGCATTGTTTCACTTTGCTGTTCGGGAACTAGTTTAAGAGCCTCTAATATGCACAACAAATCAACAGAACATAAGTTTGAAGTACTTCTCCACAGAGCAATACTTGGTTGGAACTGTGTACCCACTTTATCGAGGTATGCTCCAAAAAATATTTAGGCTTATTTTAAGATTTATTGTATTTGCATATACAATGCAATCCATCCCTCTGGATTATACAGTTTTAACTTAAACTACCAAAATGGTAACTCTTTACAATGAAGTTCTATTGGTTAACATTAGTTAATATGAACTAATAATGGAAAATAATTCCTAAGCATTTTGATAATCTTACTTAATGTTAATTTTAACATTTACTAATACATTGTTAAAATCAAAAGTTGTATCTGTTAATATAATTTAATGGACCTGAGCTAACAATAAACAGTTGTATTTTTATGAAATAACATTAACAAACATTATTAAATACTGTAACAAATTAATAGCTCATTGTTAGTTAATTTAGTTAATGTATTAACTAACATTAACTAATGAAACCTTATTGTAAAGTGTTACCAACAAATGAACCATTTTGTTTATGTATGACTAGCAAATGTACATCACAAATGTATATCACATACTTACTTTTTTATGTTAAAACTGTGTAATCCAAATGGATGGACATATTATATGCAATACTGTTTCAATAGATTTTTGTGTGTAGAGGTGTGCAATTATATGTGTTGAACAGATGGCAGTTGAGCTTGTGAGAACTAGATAGTTATTTTCATCTCTTATTTTCCCATTTTAAAATTTTATGAGAGCGCTGACATCAAATTCACCATATTGGATCATTTCCAGACAGAATACTCCCCAATCCAGTTTGCTTCAACCACAGTTCCACACAAATTGATGAATGCCTTGATACAATGTGTCATGAAATAATGACAATACCAGGTTGGGTTTTCACTAAACATCCAGTAAACAACCTAAGCAATTGGACTGCTATTGTTAGCTAGACTCTACAGAAAAGTGTTCAGATCTGAGAGGAAGCTTCATGGTGATTTATTTTGTCAAAAGACAGAAAATCCATATCAGAGCCCATACTAGAAATGCTGCATTTGATCAATCGACAGCATCTGATTACATCTCCTTATTATTGCAGAAAGTACATTTGAATCGTCAGTTTAGAAAACTGAAACTAAGCGAAAACAATGTTTACAGTAATGTACTGACAATGGAAGTCTAGGGAGCAAGGTAAGTCAAAAACATTCTTGCGATGCATTCATAAAGAAAAATGCTGGAACTCAAACATGGCAAAAATTTTGTAACAGAGGTCAGTGAGTAAGAGTTTTTTGAGTAAACTTCACTCCACTGGCCTTAAGAGACACACTGGAAACTGACTCTAGACTCTTTAGCATTCTTGTTAATGCACGTTAATGCACAATCCTGCTCGGAGCAGTGCGAGTAGAACTGGAGGCGTAAAATTGGTGCCGTGACCCGGATGGGAGCGAGGTTTCAGTGAGCATTAGCAATTGACATAAAGCCTACTATTGTTTATACTACATCCCGAATTCCGAAAAAGTTGGGAGGTTTTTTAAATTTAAATCAAATGAAAACTAAAAGACTTTTAAATCACATGAGCCAATATTTTATTCACAATAGAACATAGATAACATAACAAGTGTTTAAACAGAGAAATTTTACACTTTTATCCACCAAATTAGCTCATTTCAAATTTGATGCCTCAAAAAAGTTGTCACGTGGGCAACAATGCCAAGGCCAAATACCTTTACTGGATGCCCGTGGTCTTCGGGCCCTCAGACGACACTGCATCACTCATTGGCATGATTGTGTCAATGACATTACTAAATGGGCCCAGGAATACTTCCAGAAACCACTTTCGGTAAATACAATCCGCCATGCCATCTGCAGATGCCAACTAAAACTCTATCATGCAAGAAGGAAGCCATATGTGAACATGGTCCAGAAGTGCTGTTGTGTCCTGTTGGCCAAGGCTCACTTAAAATGGACTGTTTCAAAGTCGAAAAGTGTTTCTAAATTTGACATTCTTGTTGGAAATCACGGACACCATGTCCTCCGGGGTAAAGAGGAGGGAGACCTTCCAGCATGTTATCAGCGTTCAGTTCAAAAGCCAGCATCTCTGATGGTATGGGAGTGCATAAGTGCATACGGTATAGGCAGCTTGCATGTTTTGGAAGGCACTTTGAATGCTGAAAGGTATATAAAGGTTTTAGAGCAACATATGCTCCCCTCCAGATGACATCTATTTCAGGGTTGGCCTTGTGTGTTGGACAATGCAAAACCACATACTGCAGCTTTTACAACAGCATGGCTTCATCGTAGAAGAGTCCGAGTGCTGAATTGGCCTGCCTGCAGTCCAGATCTTTCACCTATAGAGAACATTCGGCGCATCATTAAACGAAAAATAAGTCAAAGACAACCACAAACTCTTCAGCAGCTGCAAACCTATATCAGGCAAGAATGGGACCAAATTCCAACACCAAAACTCCAGAAACTCATAACCTCAATGCCCAGACGTCTTCAAACTGTTTTGAAAAGAAAAGGAGATGCTACACCATGGTAAACATGCCCCCGTCACAACTATTTTGAGACCTATAGCAGGCATCAAATTTGAAATGAGCTCATTTTGTGCATAAAGTTGTAAAATTTCTCTGTTTAAACATTTGTTATGATATCTATGTTCTCTTGTGAATAAAATATTGGCTCATATGATTTGAAAGTCTTTTAGTTTTCATTTTATTCAAATTTAAATATATTATATAATATATTTAATATAATATATTATATATTATATATAATTATACTTTTTTTCTCTTGTAGGTAACTTTTTTCCACTTGTCTCAGCTCGTTACAATGCATTATGAGATTGTCTTCTCTGTGAAGGATATATGAGGCTCTGCCTTACAGTTGGGCCAAAAGATGGTATCTTAGAAGGTAGCATGATTATGGAATCTCTATTTTTTGAAGCAATCTCTTCATCAAAAGTGCCTGTGGTGCCTTAAAATGTTGCCTATTTAATCAGATCACTAACAATTTAACATCAACATTTTGGAACAAAGCTATCGTATTTCCAGGTAATTATACTCCATTCCTGATTGTTTTGTGGCTGGTGTGGCATTGTTGGTAGCTGGAGTAGAGGCATAAGCTATCATATCATACCCTTGAGTGAGACAAATAATACTTTTGCCAAATAAGGGAATATAAACTGTGTTCCTTTTGTTTTTTCAGAAGTTCCATCACTACAGTGTATATTGAAGTGCTGCCCCCCAACAACCAGAGCCCTCCCCGTTTCCCTCAGCTCATATACAGCCTGGAGATCAATGAGGCCATGAGGACTGGAGCCACACTGCTTAACATACAGGTGACTTACCCATCAGCTCCATTAGTGATTAACCTACTCTCATTAGGATATCGGTGTTTAAACAAAAATTGATTGGATATTATTTAAGGCACAATATGTAATATTTTTGGATTAAAATATACAAAAACCACTTGAACAGTGTTATATATTTTGTTGACTTGTGTACTTATATTATCCCAGATGTTTTCAAGAATGTTTAAATCCAGAGAAATAAGCAATTTTAACCAGGAAATGTCAGTGCGTCGCCTATCAGTGACATCATAGCTTCACTACCCTCGATTTTCGGTTATATTTTGTAGAAAGCATGGAAACGTCAAAGATGCTTTAATATATAATATTTTTTATTAGACAAACAACTGTTTGAATACATTTATAGACAGAAAACGAATCATTGATATATAGCTCAGCATGTTTAATCTTGTTTATGCCTCAGAGAAAAACACTATTTTGTCAAGTGGCTAACATAGCATAATCAGATGCAGCTTTATTTTTAGTAACGCACAGAGTATTGTTATAACATCATTTTCAACACACTCAAATGTATGTAATATGATAAAATATGATTACCTCATATATGCTTCATTAGAAGAAGTGGAATCGGCGACTGTGGCATAATAAAAGTTCCGCTGCTCTCGAGCCGTGTGTTGCGCTCGTCTCTCATTTGCAATCACTCCAGCGGCCTTGTTCCGCTCCCACAGCACTCAGTCCTGCTCTGCTTCATCCTACAGTAAAGTTAATAATCTCATTCATGAACATGATTTCTGCCCGAGTCACGTCCTGATTCTTTTCCAATGGCTGTGAGGTGAAGATGACATCTCCCATGATTCTGTGCTCAAACTCGGCATCATCAAGCTACGCCTTTGTTTTGAATAGGCGACCTCTAGTGGCAAAAAATGACATATTGTGCCTTTAAAATTTAAACATATACACATATAAAATTATAGACTATCCATCAAAAGGTTGGAATAGTTTTTTTAAAAAGTCTCTTATGCACATCAAGGCTGCATTTAATTGATAAAAAATACAACTAAAACAGTAATTTTGTGAAATATTACAATTTAAAATATTGGTTTTCTAATGTTTCATATTATTATCAATGTTGATTCCCGTTCGAAAGGGAACTCAACACTGCGTTTGACAGGCTTTGGGGATTGCCTCCTCGAGAACCGGTGTCTAAAACAATTATCAAATCACGCCAATCCTATTGGCTGAAATATGTCTAACAAACGTTTCAGAAAGTGTGTGGATCCGTGTCCCAGGTTTTTGACACCTGATGACACACACAATCTATGCGTTTTCTGTCTGGGAGAAGAGCACGGACAGTTCTTGAGGCTGCTGTCTGTGCAAATTGTGAGCGTCTACCTATCAGGAAGCTCCTCTCTCGTTTGGCCCTCTTCTCGAGGGAAGAGGGGCTGGCATCTGTGCCTGGTGGTTCTGGTCCCGCTTGTGCTAAGGCAGAGCGGTGATTGAAATCATGAGGCTCTCAGATGGAGCTGGGAAGTTTGATAGAGGTGTAAATCTCTCGCAACCCTCTGCGGCTGACGAGGGTGAGCTGCTGGAGCATGATGTGTTTGCATTAACATCATCGGATCCAGCAGCGAGTGCTCTTCTGGCTTCTAGCCCGAGAGAGCAGGAGATGGCTGATGAAGAGGAAGAAGGCTCACCTTTTGAATCTTCAAAACCACCCTGCCCCGCGTATGCGGGGCTGCTGGAGGTTATGGAACGCGCTTCTGGCAGGCTCCACGAGCTGTTCCTTTCTGATCATAACCCGGCAGCCCCTGTGAGCCTTCCATTCCTTCCAGATCTTCATGTAGAGATCGAGAAGGCATGGAAGAACCCATACTCAGCTAGTATTCATTGACATCAACATTTCGCTGATGCTGAGGGAGCGAGCGAGCATGGGTATGCGTCGATTCCCCCTACTGACGAGACGTTTGCAAACTATCTCGTCACAGGACAGGCACTGATGCTAAAAGCTCCGGTACTCCGGTTTAAAGCCCCTTAAGATGACATCTCGCTTGAATGGCAGGGCATATGCGGCAGCGGGTCAGGCTGGTGCTGCCTTACACACGATGGCAGTGTTACAGGCTTACCAGGCTGATTTGCTGAAGGATTTGGATCAGGGGCAGGGTCTGTCCCCTGAGGTTGTAGAAGAGCTGTGCCACACCACAGATCTTGCTCTCCGGGCCACTAAACAGACTGCTGCATCGGTTGAAAGATCGATGGCAGCAATGGTGGCCACGGAGAGGCATCTGTGGCTGAACATGGCTGACATCGGGGAGAAAGGGAAGGGCTTTCTCCTCGATGCGCCAGTTTCGCCCTCTGAACTTTTTGGCACCTCCGTCAAGGCCCAGATAGACAGGAGGACTTAGCCGTCCCGATTTGAGGATCGGAAGGAGCAGGTCCCAGAGAAGGCGGGACTCCAGGAAGAAGAGGGATCTGAGGGAGGTAATCGATTATAGACGTCAGCAGCGTCTGTGATCAATTTCCTCTCTATGAGAGTAGTTACATCTACCCTCTCCCTTCTTCTTCCACCTCCTGATTAATGCTTTTTATACCCAGGCCCTTCTTACAATCAGGCCGAGGGCTGGGCCCATGATGAGTTATAATTTTCTGATGGCTCACCTTCTGGCTTGATAGTGAAGGGGCACTTTCAGGCTTGAAAGGACCGTTAGATTCCATCTTTTCTATGGTGGTAAGTCTCCGTCCTCCAAGCCGCAGGTGAGCTTGGTCTATATTTATAATATATATATATATATATATTTGACCTTAGTTTCCTGTATAGTTTTTTCTGCGTAGAGAAAAAAAGAAGAAGAAGAAGAAGAAAAAAAAGGGGGAAGTTCCCATTATGTTGGCTAAAATGTTTTTTTAAATCAAAGTGGAAACTTGATAGCAACCATATGGTTGAGTAGCTTTCTTCTCTGGTTTAAGCTAGAGTTTGTGTTAGATATTAGCACTCTTTACTTAAGATAGATCTAATGTTAAGAGTTTGCAGCTGCCACAAGCTGACACTTGTGTTGTTGGAAGTATAAGGCTCAGTTTGGGCCTCCTTCAGAGCACAATAGCTTGTTATATTACAGGGCTTGTAGGTGTTTAGTTAGAGTTTGCTTACTTGGAAATGAGCACTTGTAATGGTAAAAAGCGCTAAGCTGAGTCCTGCTCTCCAGGATGCCCATCTCTACAATCTGGTCTGAGTTGATTACTGCCTCCTTGCAGTCACTCTTACTGGACATCTCTGAAGAATGTGAATTGAGACTCTGTGATCAGACAGGTCATTGGCCAAGACTAGGTCATTGCTAGACCAGGTCGGCCTCCCTGGTGGCAATCAGGGTCGAATATCTTCCCCTGGCAAGTGACTGGCTCCCTCGAGCCCCCTGGCCACATTTCCTTAAAGGTACCCTCTTTTCTTTAAAGGAAGCTTGGTTCCAAAAGCCTTTGAGCGACCTTGGTAGGCCTTCTGTGGGGGACCTCTTTGAGGCTTATAGCTTGGGCTGTTGGCCATAGGAAATGCTGTCACTGACAGCCTATGTATGACCCGAGGGGGAGTGGTTCTGGCATTTGTCTAGCCATTCTTTGGCATGCACTCCCCTCAAGCATGGCGACGTTGGTATATTGTTCCCCAAAGCGTGTCAAACACAGTGTTGAGTTCCCTTTCAAAAGGGAACGTCTCAGGTTACATATATAAGCATGGTTCCCTGAGAACAGGGAACGAAACACTGTGTTTGACACGCTTTGGGGAACGATATACCAACGTCGCCATGCTTGAGGGCGTTTCCTGCCATGCATCGGGGCTGCCTGCTGAACAGTCCCTTCAGACAATAAGGTACTGACTGCTTCTCTAGGTGCTCCTTATATACTTCCGGGTCGTGCCAATTATGACGTCATAGGCTGTCGCCAGCCAATAGGATTGGCGTGATTTGATCATTGTTTCAGACACTGGTTCATGAGGAGGCGTTCCCCAAAGCGTGTCAAATGCAGTGTCTCGTTCCCTGTTCTCAGGGAACCATGGTTACACATGCAACCTGAGACATTTTTGCTGAATATTTTTGTGATACATTTTTTGTTGATGAATAGAAAGTTCAAAAGAACAGCATTTATTTGAAATATAAATCTTTTGTAACATTATAAATGTCTTGATTGACACTTTTGTTCAGTTTAATGTGTCTTGCAGAAAAAAGACCTTGATAATAATAAGAAATGTTTCTTGAGCAGAATGATTTCTGAAGGATCATGTGACACTGAAGTCTGGAGTAATGATGCTGAAAATCCAGCTTTGCATCCCAGGAATACATTACATTATAAAGTATAATCGAATAGAAAACAGTTCTTTTAAATTGTAATAATGTTTCACAGTATTGCTTTTTTGCTGCTTTTTTAAAAATTATTATTATTTTTAACAAGTAATTGCAGCCTTTGTGAGCATAAGAAAGTCTTTTAAAACATTAAAAATATGAATGATTGGTGATGAGAGAATGGTGATGAATTGATCTATATATCTGACAGCAAAACACAAAACATATTGAGTATTTGGGCGTCTGACTTATATGGACATATGTTTTATTTTATATATATTCCCAAATACAGTGTATCTTTTGTGTTTTGCTGTCAGAGGTTTCCTGGTGACAAAGTATGGAATCTTTCTGAGCATAATTGAATTAGTGTAACACAAAAGCGTTTTCTGTCATTTGCAGGCAACCGACCGTGAAAGAGATCCCATTACATATACCATCCTGAGAGGAGATCCAAACAACGTCTTTGAAGTCTCCCAAACGTAAGCTGCCGTTGAAAGGCCGGAAAAAGGCTGCTCTGCCAAAATCTACCATTTTTGGCTTTGAATAAGCAAAAACAGGATGTCTTAATTGTGATACAGGCACTGTCTTTGTTTTGTGTTGCACTCACACAGAAAAATGCAGAAAAACAAAAGCACATTCTCTGTAAAATATTTTTGAATTTTGGTTAGCCATGTCCTGACATGCACTGGATACAGATTACATTCTGATACAAACATGATGCATAATTAATAAGAACTGATGAAAATATTAATTCCTCCATTTCAAATAGCAGCTTAAGACATTTCAGCTTTTGCTTGCAGTGAAGGACCGATAGCACTTAAATGTTTTTTAGAGCAAATCCTCAGATGCATTTTATTTGATTTAGCACTCCGTAAAACGAGTAAACAACATTAGGTGAGGATAGTGGCTGATATCTCACACTCTTTTTCTTTAGTAATGCATTTAGTAAAGCATGTTATACTCCGTAGTGTGCAGGGTACCAAAGGGCATTTCAATCATAGCCTGGAGCAAAGTTTCTGATCCTGTTCTCTAGTTATTTAAGCGAGATATCGTAACCAGGATCCGCTTCTAATGAACTGCTGCTGTCCTTTCAATAAGCAGCAGATGAAGAACAGAACAAATGTGGCTTTATTTCTTGAACTACCTGTGCTTATCTCGCACAGCTACAGCCCCTTCCCTTCCTCTCCTCCTTCCCACAATGCCTTCTGCTTCCCGCAGAGTTTACGATAGAGCTGTCTGTTAGAGGGGATTGTGTAACTGTGGAGTCTGGAAAAGTCTGGCTGGAGGGTGAATATGATAATATAAAGTATATGTTTATAAAGCAC
Organism: Elopichthys bambusa; assembly: GCA_037101425.1. Lineage (NCBI taxonomy): Eukaryota > Metazoa > Chordata > Actinopteri > Cypriniformes > Xenocyprididae > Elopichthys > Elopichthys bambusa. The sequence goes on from CM074449.1 coordinate 25,518,498, forward strand.
TTTCATGGGGTTGGAAGTGTGGGGTTATCCTTTCACAAAGTAAGCGAAATGGAATTTTAAAAAGTGGAATTATTCAGGAAAGTTTAAAATGACTGTGATAGATTTTCAAGCAGAAGGGAGTTTTAAATGGATTTTAGATATTCTCAACTTAGCTTAGGCTAAAGTGCCAACTCACCTACTTCATTTTGCAAACCAGATATGTCTGATAGCTTTTACATAAAGCATGATATATTAGATCTTCCAGCTTTGTGTCGTTGGGGTTAAGACACTTAATAGCAAGTTATTTCAGGGGGGCCATCTTTGTAACTTCAAAGGATCATCACAATAAAAAATAAAATAAAATAAAAAAAAACTTCACTGAAGTCCACTTCTAATATCATTATTTTTGGCACAGTGTTTTTTTTTTTTTTTTTTTGCCTTTTTATCACTTACCCTTTGAATTAACTTTTCCCCTACCATTTATGAGATTTCATGTACTCTATGATACGATGCTTCCCCGCCATTGACAAGTTTTTTTCTGGCAGTCCATGTGAAGGCGGTCTGGTGTGTATTTGACCTCGTTAAGAAAGAATGAGGTCAAATACACCTAGAATGGCTTGAGGGTGAGTAAAGATTGAGGTAATTTTAATTTCAAAGTGAACTAATCCATTAATTCACTAATTTCTAACATTGAGTTTCCTCAAAAGTATATGCAGAGATGTAGGTGCTACACACAGCCAGGAATAGAACAAATGTTTAGCAGATTTTTCTGCATAGTGTATATGGTGTTCAACATGTCATATTTATTTTACCTCAGCGTGACTGGAGGGGCAAGTTTCTGTCATTGTTTGTTCAGCTTGTTGATGTGTGAATGTAGGGAATCTTGCGTTTATGTGCATTTATTCAAATGTATTCTGCTTGACGTAAGAGAGCTGCAAAAGTAACAATATATTTTCATAGTACAACAAACTCTTTCATTTAAAAAAAAAAAAAAAAAGGTAGAAGAAAATGTGTTTTATGATCACTTTAAAATGGTCAATGAAAATGTGAAATGTGAAAATCACAACAAATTTCAAGTCTTGTGACAATATATAAATATCCTACAGTTCACTTTCTGTTATTCAGAAAATCCCAGATATAAATGTATTTTCAAATCCAGCTTATAATAACAATAATAAACTCTGTATTCTCTGGTTATCATTACAATTGATGCTGTTCAGTAGGGGGGTCATTTAGTGTGCATGCATGCTCTTAGACATGTGCAGACGATGCTTTGCAGTGAATGCATGATGAATATCCATGAGGTCCTCTGGAGCCTTAAAGATGCTGCTTTGAATTTGTTTATTTCATTTGAAGAGAACACATGACTGTCTGTGGTTGTGTCCACCTTTTTCAAGGATTTTCTGGGGGTTTTAAGGGAATATATTGTGTCAAGACAGAATGAATGGTTGTTTGAAAACATGAAAGGGCAAATTCACTAAATAATTGTGGCACTTTTGCACATGGTATTTCAGCTCTGCATCTTATTCACTAAACACTCGCAATCCATTTAAGAAGGCATTCAAATGTGCTCAAATATTGGTACACTGTAACAGCATTTTTCTGCACAAATTAGGCCTGTAATATTTTTTTGGGAGATGTGTGTGTGTACTTTTTCTATCAAACAGGGCAGCTGTTATATATCAAATGATAGAAAAAAAATGAAATCCTTGAATCTTGAATAACAAAGTCAACTGTATAAAAGTGTAATGAAATTAGCACTAAAGTAGCTTAACTTGAAAAATATATTAAAAAAAATATAAACTTAATTTAACTTTTAAAGCTGCAGTCTGTAACTTTTTTTGGTAAAAAATGATAGTACATAACCAGACAGTTTCCAAAACAATCTCCTTACCTTAGCCCAATTCACAACGGTAAGTTTATAATAATGTTTTATCATTTAGATTGTACTGGTGGGTTTCCCTGGGAAAATCGAGTATGCAACCGTGCGTCATTATGTCATGTTTGTTTACATAAAGGAGTCCCAGCTAGTAGGCTAAATCACATGTGAGGATGGTGGATCATTTATAGCCTTTTCTCACAGCAGCTGCAATAATTAAACTTCTCATTTTGATGGCGGATTGTAATCCAGAAAGGTCCAAATGACAACCATCAGTGACAACTGGAGATTCACCCATAGTCAAAAGCAAAAGACGGCTACAGAAATTGAAATCTACAGGTAACAATAATACACACTAAATACACATGCAATGCTGATGTTGTTAACATGAACAATCTGAGAATGAAGTATAAAAATGATACTAATTTGCACGGTTTGACATGATCTGAGCTAAGCGTTGGTCAGAACAAAAGTGGCAGATTTGTTACATACTTGTTCATATGGCATTTGACAGCCACACATTCTCCTCAAATCATTAGATTTATCCACGCTGAGGATCTGTGCAGATGCACAACCCACATAAAGGTGATAATTCTGCAAATAACTGAAATTGCAGGTTTCAAACAGAGATGGCGACAAAGAGGCAAAACTTACAGACTGCAGCTTTAAGTATAAAATTAATACAATTATATAATGTGACTGTAACATGTCCTGTGATACCTCGACCATGCAATACAGGGGGACACAATATCTTTGCACATAATGACCCTTATAAAGGTATAAATAAATAAAAAAAAAAAAAAAAAAAACCTTTGCTATTCTGCAGTCTAAATTTTAATTTGCATTCAGTATGTCAATCTACTGTATTTATACAGTATCTACCTCATACACTATGCATCTTATCCACGGTGGACAATTCTATAAAATGTAAAAACACCCTAAAAAAGAAAATTAGCAGGTAGTTAAAATTAGCAGCTAGCAGGTAGTTAGGAGTAATGAGTCTTACTTTTCGGTATCTAATTAAGCCAATCTACATTTTTTATATAACTGACTTTAAAAAAGATATGAGCAGTCTTAAAGAAAAAAAGAAGAAGAAGAAGAAGAAAAAAAAGATGACTAATGTGTAAGACCGGTCTTAGTAATTTATGCAACCGACCCCTGGTGTTGTTCTAATGATGTATGCCCTTCTTTCTTTTATGAACCACAAAAGGAGATTTGTTTTTTTTTTTTTTTTTTTTAATGTTCCCTCTTGCGCTCATCTCTATAATGGCAGTGAATCACTTGATGAACCAGGTTGATGAACCTTGATGCTGGTTCACTTGATGCAAAAGTGTCAAGTGATCAGAATGATCCCATGCGACACCTGCCATAAATTCCATGTGTTCTGGGGGTATACAATAGGCTTTTCATTTTAGGGTGAACTATCCCTTTAATGGCATAACATCTTACTCCAAAACTCAAAAATATGGATGTCAGGCAAATTTTATTAAAAACACACACACACACACAACTGTGCAGAGACAGTGTCTTCATGCTTTGATCATCAGGTGTTTTGCACTGGGGCCCATAAGATCCTAGTTAGCTGATCCACCCTGAAGCATTACCCTTTCATGCTTATTAAAATCTCTTTTTGTATCATGTGGAGGTATCACACTGCAATAAGGACTACAAATGTCTTTTTGTACTTCCCATTGGGGTTTTGATTAACAAAATTCTCAAAGATGCGTGAGATATTGTCCAATTTTAAATTAATTCTTTAGTCCCTTTTTCAAGGTAAAAAAAAAAAAAAAAATCCCTTTGTAATAGTTTATGATAAAGGAAGTCACACCACAAGACAATTTCTACGTTTAGATTGAAATTGCAATAAAATTAAATTTATAATATTGATAATTTTGTTTCTGAACAATTTATTTATTTATTTGATTTATTTTATTTGTTTATTTATAATTTTTTGAGCACAGTAAAATTATGTCCACTTCCCAACCATATCATTTAATTTAGTGCACTAATAACCTCTGTTAGTGCCATAAATGCCATAACACCTACCAGAAAGTGTGCATGTACAGTTGCAAGAAAAAGTATGTGAACCACTTGCAGAATCTGTAAAAATGTGAATAATTTTAACAAAATAAAGGAGATAATACAAAATGCATGTTATTTTTTATTTAGTACTCTCCTGAGTAAGATTTTTACATAAAATATGTTTACATATAATCCACAAGACAAAAAAATTGCTGAATTTATTAAAATAACCCCATTCATAAGTATGTGAACCACTGATTCTTAATACTGTGTGTGGTTACCTGGATGATCTACGACTATTTGTTTTGTGGTGGTTCTTCATGAGTCTCTTGTTTGTTCTGAACAGTTAAACTGAGCTCTGTTCTTCAGAAAAATTCTCCAGGTCCTGCAGATTCTTCAGTTTTCCACCATCTTCTGCATATTTGAACCCTTTACAGCAGTGACTGAATGATTTTGAGATCCGTCTTTTCACACTGAGGACAACTGAGGGACTCAAATACAACTATTAAAAAAGATTCAAACATTCACTGATGCTCCAGAAGAAAACACAATGCGCTGAGAGTCGGGGGGTAAAAACTTTTGAACAGGACAAAGATGTCCAAATTTTTCTTATTTTGTTTAAATATACATTTATTTTTTGTACTGCCCTTCAGAAGCAACAGAAGATACTTTCATGTTTCCTGGAAGACAAATTAAATACAATTTACCTTGATCTTCAAATTCCAAATGTTTTTACCCCCTGTCTATTAATGCATCGTGTTTCCTTCTGGAGCATCAGTGAATGATTGAACCTTTTTTAATAGTTGTGTTTGAGTCCCTCAATTGTCCTCAGTGTGAAAAGATGGATCTCAAAATCATTCAGTCACTGCTGTAAAGGGTTCAAATATGCAAAAGATGGTGGAAAACTGAAGAATCTACAGGACCTGGAGAACTTTTCTGAAGAACAGAGCTCAGTTTAACTGTTCAGAACAAACAAGAGACTCATGAACAACCATCACAAAACAAACAAAAAGTTGTAGATCATCCAGGTAACCACACACAGTATTAAGAATCAGTGGTTCACATACTTATAAATGGGGTTATTTTAATAAATTCAGCTATTTTTTTTTGTCTTGTGGATAATATGTAAACATCTTTTATGTAAAATATCTTACTCAGGAGAGTACAAAATAAAAAAATAAAAAAACATACATTTTGTATTATCTCCTTTATTTTGTTAAAGTTATTCACATTTTCACAGATTCTGCAAGTGGTTCACATACTTTTTCTTGCAACTGTATGTGTGTATTTATTTTTGTATTTATGTAGCATACTCAAAGTAACCCGGCCACCGAACATCCCCCAACTTTCAAATTAAACTTGCAGTGCCATGCAAAGGTAATTGTGTGAACAAATGCACTGTGTGCTAGAACTCATTTGAATGGGGCACAATGTTTCACTCATGGCTGCGGTTGCCTGACAATTAATTCAGTCCTAATCGTCCCCAGGCACACGTAAAATATCTTCAGCCTTTCACAGTGGCACAAGTCTTGTAAGGAATGAACATATTGGCTGGCCATGTCATTTAGCAGCACATAATTCCATCCAGCCTATATTTGTTGAACTAATTTCGGACAAAAATGATTCACTTTGTCTGGATTTTGGCTGTGGCTTGTTGTGCACATGACATTTTCCAGTTTTGTTTTCTTAGCACGTGGTGTGAATTTTAACCTTGTTCTACTCGTGCTGGCCTCAGGTTTTCAACATAATCTTTTCTTTCAGGTCTGGGCTGTTGTTGCTGGCGAAGAATCTGGACAGAGAGATCACGGATCACTACACGCTAATAGTCACAGCCTCCGATGGCAAACCAGATGGGGTAAGAAAGACTGAAGTCTGTCAATCAATCACACCCCACTGAAGACGAAACACTGCTGTTGCTGCAGTTCAAAAGGTCGTAATTGAAACTTCTGCTTAAACAGACATCACATGTAGACAAAGTTCAATGTGTCAAGCAGAGTCTAGCAGGATCAATCATATTGAAGCAAACAAGCGCAGACACAAGAGTTCAAAACGTTTATAAAGATATGCTAGGAGTATTGTACAGTCATCTTTAGTCCCACAAATCTGTACAACGTTATAGGCTGCATGGATGTTTTTACACAATTGTATATAGATTGTATATGCATCAATATATCGGCCAATAATCGGTATCAGATCAGGGCCGATCATATACTGTCAATTAAAAGTTCCTGTCAATGATTTTGGACCTCCAAAACCATTTTACCCGAAAAATTGCAGTTTCAGTTGAAAATTTTCATTTGCCAAAATTTCGGTGCATCCCTAGTACTGTATATTTGCAATGGTGGAAATTTAAAAGAATTAATTGTATTTTACATATGGCATGAAGTTTATACGAAATAGGAAGATAAGCCTTCCGTTGTTTTATTTATTTAGTCAATCAGTCACTCAATCAATCAAACTGATTGCTGTTTGTTTATTCATTCATCTCATGCAAAAGTGTTTGATTTGTTTGTTTTTATGCTATTTATACAGTAGTATATAAATGTAATTGTGAAAATGGAGAAACATTTTGAATCAAAGTAAAGAGAAGTCTAGCATTGATTCATTTATGCAAGAAATCAGTCAGTGACGCAAGTCAATCAAACAAATAATTCTGTCGCTCACTGATTGTTGTTTGTTCGTTCCTTTGTTCATTTGCTTGTTTGTTTGTTCTTTTGCAAAAGTATTTGATTTCCTTTCATTGGGTACATTTCCTAGCAGTCACCAGTGACTGGTCTCTCCTGTGCACTCCACTCTCACAAAGGGCTCATAGTGATTGATCTAAATAGAGGAAAATGAGGTGCATCTTACAATGGAGTGATTATGCCGTAATGATGGAGATAAATGAGCTGAACGGGCTTTTTAATTATGAAGCACCTTCTTTTACTCTGATCTCTCACTGAGCCTATATTCCTTACTGGATGAACCAACAGAGAAAATCTCACTTAGTATTCATCAATAAAAGAGATGCCTGGATTTACAACCCGCTTCAAGGACATGTGATGTGTTCACCTCCAAACTCAAGGATAATCACTTGCCTTCCTCAGGAAGAAAGTGCATAAAGATCAGGCTTTAAGCACAATGGTGTCCATTTATATCCAAACTGTCAAGGTGGTGGAATTATGTTCATTAGAGTCGCATATCTTTGCCTTCACTGTCACGTTGGCGTAGCCTTTACAAACAAATGAAGGTGATTCCAAAATTATAATAATCCCTAGAATAATTCAAAGCACATCTTAATTGGCAGAATTCTCAGAGCCCTGATCTCCTCTCGTTCCTGGCCTGTTGAGAAAGACATCCCTGTGTGCTTAACTCATGAAAGTAAGATGAGAAAACAGTGCAGCAGGTTTCATTCCCATCTTCCCATTTACCCACAAGTGTCCCTCCATGACCTTTCTGCTTCACTCGCGGCTAAGAACCAAGGGTGAAGTTGAGATGTGAGGCTGGGGGAGCAGGTGTGGTTTGGAAGATTTTTAAAATTCAGTGACCTTTGCTAAACCACCTGGTCATTAGCCAATTTAATAAATAGTCCTTTTCTGAAGAGGAGAGTTTGGAAAATGGTTCCCTTTCCTGAGTGACACTCAGCTTTTGACCTCTGTGCCTGTTTAGGTCACTCGGGCTGCTCTTTGCTTTGCTCAGGGAGTAGAAGCGATATGAGCCAGACAGATTCACAGAGACAAAGTCCACAAGAAAGACGTTTTCATCCCTAAAACTGTGGTTAGAGGAACAGACACAGCCAGAAGTCTGTCTTGTGTACACTGGCATTTGACTATTGGCATAAATTATTTCTTGTTCTCTTTACAGGGATGAGCATAATCAATCAATCAATCAATCAATCAATCAATCAATCAATCAATCAATCAGTCAATCAATCAATCAATCAATCAATCAATCAATCAATCAATCAATCAATCAATCGTCCATCCATCTATTAGGGGTGTAACACACAGAAGTCATGGTTTGGTATGTACCTCAATTTTAAGGTCACTGCTCGATAAGAGATCGGTACAACAGGAAAAAGCATCAAATCCCCAATGCTATGTTTCTTTTCTTTTATGTTGAACAGACAGTAGTGCATATTAGAGTTTGTTTCACCTAGCGGCATTTAGTCCCCCCTGAGATAGTTGCTACAGTACAGTCTCCTTTAGTGTATTAAGCACTAAAAAAAAAAAAAGGATTGTTGCTTTGTTACTTTAAATTGATAGATTGGCCAATGCTGTGCGATAAAATGCAACTGCTGCTTTCAAACGTATTGGTTTGATTAACGTGTTGTGTGTAGCCTACGCTGTCATTTTCTTTGCACGTGAGAGTTCATTAACATGCGGTGACAATGGCGGATGCACAAAGTTCAGTATTACGCTTTTTCAAGACATCACGGAAAGATAAGCATTAAAGAGAAAAGGAGCCTACTTCACCTTTCCACAAGGAGACAGCGAGTGAAGCGGCACATGAGGCTTCCCATTTCCAGGACGCACATATTTCATCACTGGACTGTAGTAGTGAGACTTCCACGACACAAATCGGCACAATGCCAAATGATTTTGTCTCATTATAACAGTGGAAACAACTTAAAATACTTTGTCATTTATGGTCATACAGATAAGAGTAACTGTAAAAGGTATATTTTTATTTGTGTACACTCACAATCAAACCAAAACGTGTTTTTGTAAAATAAAGAAAACAAGCAGGATGCCGCTTTCTGCTGACCCAATTTCCTCTCTGTGTCACAAAAATTAATCGAAACTCACCGCATACGCTACTATCAAGCATGCATCCTTTTTGTTCCTAATCACAAGATGTGAACCTGTGTTTGTTGACAAATGAAATTACCTTGTGTACATTTGCCTCAGCTTAAGATCAGTTTACCTTATGTTACCCCCACAGCGTAGTGCAAACTCAGCAGGCTTTATTGCCAGCACATGAAAAATTTACAGGGCCAATCTGCAAAATACTCCAGCATTTAAACCTATAACAAATAAGTCCAAGCAGCAGGAAAAAAAACATCTGCTAATTTATAGAATATTGGTTTCCTCACTCACTCATTTGGGATTTTCCCTCCAATGTTTTATGTTTCAGGAAAAGTAACAAGATTGACTCTGACTTGACATAAATGGATGCAGAATGATCTGACAAGAGACTAAGCAACTGTGTTGTCAGGGGAAACACCCTCACTTCCCTAATTTCAGCTGGTTTTCAGTCTGTGAGGTTTTGGACTGTTTTCCTTCTAATCGTTTGAATGATTTATTTCTAGTGATGGAGTATGTCAGTGTCCCCAAATAGAATTTAGCCATTTAAGACACATTACAAATGTGTTTTGCATTATATATCAACATAGGAAACCAACTGTCATTCATTTTAAAGAAATATATAAACACACTTTTTACAAAAAGAAGTTTGGTTTTAATGATACTGATCATAATGATACACTGCTTTTTTTGTGCAACCTGGTATAAAAGACCTGGCTGGATAACCTGCTGCTCATTCATTTGTTTTTGTTTGTTTATTGATTTACTCGTTTGTTGGTTCACTTTTCAAATCCTTGAAATTCTTTTTGGTAAGAGCATCTAGAAAACTTGGTAGGAGGACAAGCAATCATTTATATGAAATATTCTCAGAAACAACTTTCACCCTGTAGACTGTGCAGCTCTAATTTGAATTGACTGCTGCTTCCAACCTAGCCAGCTGAAGTTAAACTACCTAACCTGACCTGCAAAAACACATTTGTACTCAGAAAACACACACACACACACATATTTTAGATTTAAAGTCTATGGCAAATAACTTGTGTAAAGTAAAGAACCGGTCAAAAGGTGGTTGTAAATATATTAAAAAATACTGCATGGTGCCAACATGAGTTAGTCCCAATTGGACCATTTGTTTCTGTCAATATCATTATTTATGGGGTTTTATTTCACCCTAAAAATCAAAAGAAAGAAGTAATTAGCTATAGCATAAATGAGAAATGAGAATGGATTATGGCAATATTTTTATAATGGATTTAATTCATAAATCTTTTACTGTACTGTTGAATTCAAGTGCAAGAACACACGAAAGGGAGTTTGTTACTCAATAACAAATACAAATACTAAGTTGAGATTCTTTCATGCCTTCCTGTGCTTGAACGGACAAATTCACACAAAATTATATCAAGAAGTGACTGTCTCTTTGAGTATCCTAGTAAACATAGTCAGTTATGTCTTCAGTTGAGAAAGAAAACAAATGATCCAAGCGTCGATTTGCTCTTAAAGTGACAGCATCCTAATAATCCTGCTACTGTGCTGTCTGCATTTTTAATGTTAATCAAACAACAAAAGAAAAAAAAAAATGCAGATTTATTTATTAGATTAGACTACTTTATTAAATTTATGTACCTGAAAATGTCTCAGGTTATGACTGTAACCATAGTTCCCTGAGAAGGGAACAACACACTGCGTCAATGATTCTTTTGGGAATGCCTCTGCGTGATTGTGTCTGAAGCACTTGTGTCAACTAGTCCAATGGGTGACGTCACAACCAGGAAAGGATAAAAGCATATCTGGGATGACCAGCGTTAGCTTCAGTTAGCTGAAGCAAGTTGATCACAGGGATGAAGGAAGTATGGCTGGGCGACGCAGCGAGGGAATTCGCACTGCGTCAATGACGCTTTGGGAACGATAATACCAAAATGCCATGCTTACAAGTGCCTGTCCATGTGAATACTAAGATATGAGCACCTGTGAACCTGGGGCAGCGCCCAGGTCCAGGTTGTAAAACCTTACGAATGTGAGCAGAGAAGACCAGCCTGCCCCATACCACATCCTGTAGGGATAACACTTTCTAAGCTGCCATACTCAACAACAAACACCACATAAATCGTGTGTATCCCCATCCGTAATGAAACAAAGGCAGGGAGGAGCACACAATCTAAACGTTTGTTTGCTCGCCATAATATCTTATGCTTGTAACTGATATAGTGACAGACAACAATAAATAAGACAAACAGTTTCACACAGAGCGCTTGCTGAGGCACAGAAGCTAACGCCGGTCATTCCGGATGTGCTTTTATGTTTTCCTGGTCTTGACATCATCCACCCTTGACGTTTAGTCATGCCATTGGACTAGTTGACACAAGTGCTTCAGACGCAATCACGCAGAGCTGTTCCTAAAGCTAACGCAGCACGAGTTCCCTCGAAAGGGAACTACTGTTAGACCTGCCTGAAAAGCACTCTTTATTTAATTTGTATATTTGTTGTATCATATTTTATATATATATATATATATATATATATATATAATAAAATATGATACAACAAATATAATAATATATAATTTAATCTTAATACAAAAAAATATCTTTTTTTTTTTCTTTTTTTTTTTTGAGTGAAATATGTGTTCTTGGCAGTTTTAGTGTGATTCACCCATTTGCCAGTGTTCCCCGATCCTAAAATAATCATATGTATGTATGTTAAATAACAGTAGAGAAATGTTAATTATATGTTTGCTGTGCATGTATAAATGTTTAAATATTATGTTTCCATTACTCATCTTTCAAAATGAGACACTTTGTAAAGTATCTGATATGTAGACAGTTAATTGTTGTTACTGAGTAGACGGAATTCTCCCTGCCAGCATGTTAATTTGGTTGCATCCATCAATTTGTTGAGGCGATCTATACTCTGAAACACTAATCCGCTCAACAGCTGTGGATATTTTTCATTAGACCCCATTCATAGCTTGATGATGAATGCAAATATGTTAGCAATTTTGCAAGTTCTGTGCAAATTAATCAGGGGGAATGGATAATTGTGTGTGAAAGCCAAAACTGTCTTTTACCAGACAGAAACAAAATCACACAAAGGCCTCAAGGTTCGCATTTCAGATTTGTTGACGTCGTTAGATTACTTACTGAAACTGTGTGAAGTTATTTACTTAGAGGTTTCCATGTAACAATTGAAGTAACCTGAAGGTTTCTTGTTTTCAGACCTCGACTGCTACGGTGAATATAGTGGTGACTGATGTCAATGATAATGACCCTGAGTTCGATCCTCTGCTGCCCCTTAATCTCACAGTTCAAGAGGAAGAGGCAAATGCTTTTGTAGGTCAAGTAAAGGTAAGGCCGCAAGCACAATCAGAATTCTTTATACTTGTTCTCCTCGCTGTTTGATCTCCGAACTATTTGCTCTGCAGCTGTTTTCTGCCCACTGGAGTCACCCCAGATGGAAATCTTGAATCTCTACAAGTTTACTCTTCAGAGTTTAACTTTGTGGTTACACTTTTATTCATCTTATAGTTTATTTAAAGGAGTACTTCACCCAGAAATGAAAATTTGAAGTGATTTTCTCACCCTAATGTCGCTTCAAACCCGTATTACCTTCTTTTGCGAAACACAAAAGGAAAAATGAAATTGCAAAATCATCTTTTACACCTGTTATAGAGCATTATCAAGGTATCATAAGTAATATTATTCACTATATTAAATATTCTAATTCTTCTGGCTTTTTTTTTTTTTTTGTTTTGGGTTTCTTTTTTGTGAGAAACAGACTAGTATTTATGTTATTTAGAATCATCACCTTCATGAAGCTATTAACTAAAAAATGCTAATACCAGATTGAATCAGTGAGTTGAACTTGTTCATTTGATCTGGTTCTCAAATCATTCAGACTGGTTTTGTGAATAATTGATTCACTGAAAATATATGAATCAATATTGACTCTTTTGTGTCAGATCTTTTCAATTAATCAGTTTTTCAATTATGTTGGACTACACAAATTATTCCATAAACAAACCTATGTAAAAGAGCTCAGGTGGAAGTCAAGGTACTCAGTGAATAATTATGTAGATTTCAATCTGTTCTTCACAAAAAGGTTAACATGACTTCAGAAGATTTTCTATAAACATTTTTGGTCAAGAAAACATTATCTATTTTCAATAGTGTTGCAATGTATGAAGCACAGCTCACTCAGAAATCACTTTCTAGCCAAGGTTTCATTTGGTCAACACTGGTGTATTCGCGTGACCAACTCAAACCAGTTGCAAAATGTGGGTTAGAAGACCTTTCGCCCTCACGCAAAATTCCTGTTCACATGGTTCCTATTGAAGTGACTGGATTTTGCCTGCAAAAAAACAAAAAGAAAGTCGAACGATGTTAAATGTGTCCACACATTAAGGCAAGACAACTAATACTAACTAATAGATTTAACCATACTTTCCCCATTTGATTAATAAGAGTACATTAAGACAACTGTTTTGTATTTCTGAAATGTTATGTTTAAATATGCAAATGAGATAGTATCTAATTAAATGTTTACTAATTTGCATACATTTCAAGAAGAGTAATCTGAACCTGGGATAAAGGTTCAAAATGCTTGTTTCATTTCATTTTCAGGAATACAACTATATACCAGGTGAATTATATGTTAACAAACCCATCTGTAAATATCTTCAGATTACAGAATAAAATTGGAAAGTTTGGTGTATGTAAGTGCTACAGAAGTGGAGATTTCTGGCTCAGTGCATGAGAAAAACATCTTTGCATGTAATGTCTTGCTTTAAGATGTGGCCTGATCCTAAATATTGAGCAACACAGTAAGTGAGTGAATGAGGTGTTAAACCAGTTCAAACTAATAAATCATTGGTTTGAGGGATTTGTGAATCAAATTAACCGATTCACTGAAAATAATCTGCTCATAAGAGCCATTTGTTTCAAGGATCACAATTAAGTTTGCTTATACTTAAAATTAAAGCGTATAAGATTGATATACTCACAGTGAAGTTCCTTTTCGATCTTTGCTTAGGGGTAAAAAGACCCCTTCGAAATACCTTTGCAGCGATATACTGTTACTGAACATTCCCATGCTGCAGGGAGTGGCTTTTAGTGAATGTGTTAATATATGCTGCGCACTTTCCTCTCAAATAATCACTCTTTCCTCATAATCACCACAGACCAATAGTAGTTTGAAGGTGTTTACCAATCAGAGCTAACTTTTTTTCCGGAAAGTTTGCTTTGGCAAGTTGTTTTGAACTCCAGAAACAAACTTAATTTTGGCCTTTATTTTCATACCAGTTTGTTCTTCAGTTTCACTTGAAGTATAATGGGGCCTTTAGGGATTTGAACAAAACCCTAACCCAAAGTAATTCACTTCTGGATGTAATTACTTCTACAGCATTTGCATTACAGACATGAAATCTCAAAACATGTGCTTGCTCCATCCTCCTATCTGTCATAGTTACTTGCACTGAGCGTGAATGTTCTTTTGTCCAGTTCTATTTAAGGATTTAATTCCCTTCCGTGGTCTCATATGAGCGGTGTTAATCAGTGCCTGCTGGGGTGTGGGCGTGACGCCAGCAGCTGGAGTGTCTTCCTCTGCCCTCTTGAGCCCTCATCTCACTCTCTTCCCATCGCCCAGCTGGCATACACCCACAGCCTATCCGCCAAAGTCCCTGCCCGCTCCACTGTTTATGATTTTCCAATTAAAGAAATGTAATTTAAATAATTTGTTACCTTCGGGGACGTCCTGTAATGAGCAGCTTTGTTGGGCTCTGTTAAGCTGCGAAGAGCTGTAATTAGTGGTCTAGATTAATAGAGGCGCACTTTGTCATCAGAATAATCGCAGGCTAATGCTGGCATACTGTTTATTAGCAGAGCATTCCTTAAACATGTATACTTTGTGTCGGATAAATATACATTACACCTCATAAGATGGACAGGCACCATGTTCCAGGGCTTTTGATTCCTGCTGTCTAGGAATAAGCATACAGCTCTATATCATGTTATTTTATTTGATGGTAATGGCAAAAATCATGATATAGTTGCTGGAAATCAAACTAAATGGTTTATATTTTAAATAACTTTGTGTTAAAGTCCATTTCTATATAATCCAGTTAAGTAAATGGTTTATAAATGCTACTTCATCTTATTTAATTATTTTCTATTTTATTTGGGACTTGATTGAATGCAAAACTAAAATAAGATTATGCCTAAATGTTATGAATAAGTCTAGCATCAGTGCTGAAACAGCTTCATATTATAAATAAATAAATAGAGACAAAACAGTGACGCTAATATTATAAAACAGGCTGGATATCAATGTAGATTTCCAGATTTGATTAATTTCAATTCAAGTCTGAATTTGATTCGATTCAAACTCATTTGGGCATGTTTCCACTGCAATGTCATATTTGCCTGAACAAATGAAAGAAATTCTTTATTTGCTAATGTTGTTAATTATACAGGACAGTGTTTAAGACTAATTCAAACTGGCAACTTGTCTTTTGGAACTGTTCAAAAGAACAGTTTGTTTCAGGAATCAGGTACAGTAACACTGGTTCCACTTTATTTTTTATTTATTTTTTTTATTCACTAAAAAGATCCACTGAATTGAACTGGATGGTCACACTGTTGTTTTTGAGACTACACTGCCCGCATTGTGTTTGTTTTTGCATGCAGCACACAGAACAACTCAATAGAAAAATAGAATATTTTTATTGCTTCACAATCACTGAACTCTTTTTCACATCTTGAATTGGGCCACATCCTGCTTCATTTTTACACTCTGTTTCTCAGGTGTAATTAACGCGAAAAAGTCCCACCCTCTGATATTCATGCCAATATTTATACTGCGGTGTAAATAGTATAGCAAAATCTCTACTCTTTTAAACTGACACAGGCGTATACCATGGCACAACGCCCAGTGCTTTTGCTAATTGTTCATGTCTTGACAAGTTATGTGTGCACCACAGTACGACAAGCTTCATTTACAAACCCTCACTTGTCTTGAATTCATTTGGAGCTCCTGACACGTTTCCCAGCGAGGCATGTTGGATATGGTCCAAAGCTTAACGCTAGCTAAACATCCCCTACGGCTAACATAGAGCGGCAGAGGTTTCCATATCATTAGAGAAATGCCCACAGAGCTCTATCAGCGTTATCACAGCAGAGCCTGCATCGCTGTAGATATTACACCTGGCCGGCGTGCTCATTTCAAATGACTCCAAATAAGCCACACCATGGGAAATTTAAACTTGTTTGAAGTTGGTTAAGTTCAGGCCAGAGAGTCCCGCCTCACTGTCTGTGATTGGAGAGCTTGTCAGTTGACTTGCTGTCTAGATTCTTGTACTTGTTTTTCATCAGAAAGCTTTTTATGAACTTGTGTACTTGCCGTTTTGATGTGGGCAGAAGTAGACACCTTAATTTTCTTCCGGTCATCTCTTTGATGTGCTTGTCTGCATTTCGTCAATACACCTAATAATGATTTAAACTCAAAGCAGCTGTGAATCAAATAAGTGGGGTACTGTTGTTATCAGAGGTGCTACAAATTAGTGTGAAGTATGAGTGCTAATTAGAAAAGATAGTGGGAACTTGTCTTTCTGCCATTATCTGCCTGATAACGCAATCATCCTTCTTAAAGTCAATGTGAAACACCTTTCACGACCCATTTACTTTACTTTTTCCCAGTGAAATAGTATATTCAATAAGAACAAATATAGGACTAGACTTGTTTTTTTGTCTATTTAAATTGATTGGATTGTGAAAAGTAGGCCTTAAATACCAGAATGGAGTCATGTGTTTGGAAGGAAGAGACTGAAAAGTAGGAGGGATTTGTGATGTCAGCCAAAAAAAGAAAATTGTTTTAGTAGAGCAAGTTATTACATTTTGATGAAAGATTACAAAGACCAGAAAAGTGCATTAACATGCCAGATAAATCTAAGATAAAATATAGCTGCAAGCAGCAATTACGGGGTCAAGCCGAATAAGGGCAGAAAAGTAAACATTTGTGGACATCTGTGATCATGAGGTTAGGATAAAGCTGTTTAAATTACATTAGTTAAAGCACTTATGACATAATACCATGGTTTATAACTTCTGAGCAGTAGGTGGCACTATGCCTGTGATGATACCAAGTAACAAGTTTCGTGTCAATACACAAAACGTTTGCAAAGATACAGCCGCATATCCATTTTGGCATGCTCACAGTCAAATTTGTTGATGCAGTGGTAAAACAATGGTTGGGTCTATCAAAAATCTTTTAATAACTTTTTGTCATAAGTGTCTTTAGATGATACATACCAAAATCCATACAAATCTGACAAATTGTGTAGGAGGAGTTCGAAAAAGTAGGTTTTAAATAAAATTCAATATGGTGGACAGTAAGTATGGTAGAATATGGCAAATTTGTTATCGTAGGACTCAGCATAAGCCAACAAATCTAATGATGTAAGTTAAATGTTGAATTTTTCATATGTTATAAGCATTTTCATAAATCAGTGAATCATACCAAGTTTCATAACAATACGTTTATGTGTTCGTAAAACATAGCATTTTATGACAAAATGCAAAATGGCCCACCAATGAAAATTGGATATCGTTCAGCTCGGCATGCCTCAAGGGATCAGAGGTGCTCATGATTTTAGGACAAGGCATTCAAAAGTTATAAGCAAAAATAGACATTTCTACATCTCGGCACAAGTAGATGGCACTGTGATGATACTGTGCATGTACTCCCAAGTCATGCCTGTAATGACATATGCCAAGTTTGGTGTCAATACACCAGATCATTGCGAAAATAGAGCATCAAATCCATTTTTGCATGCTTGCCGTCAAATTCATTGACACGCTATATCAGAACAGATTTCCCGATCAAAAATCTTTTAATTACTTTTTGCCTGGAGTGTGAGTAGATGTTACATACCAAATTTCGTGCAAATTGGACAAACGCTCTAGGAGAAAAAATTCAAAATGCCGGAAAAAATGTCCTGATGGAAATGACGTCATAGCATGAGCCATGGAATCAGAGGAAAAAATAATTTTGTTTTTAGGACTTAAAGTCAACATGACATCAAATTAGGGGACTTCGCCCCTTTAGGGCTTGACCCCTAATTTGATCTCATGTTGACTTTATATAGCTTCAGTGTTCCCCATGTCATGATTTTGAAAGCATTTAGAAGTGAAATGCCTGGAACAACTTAAAAACTTTTTTAATAGTCGTTCCACCTTAAAGCTAGTGAGCCCACAACCAGGTTAGTTTGCTTCACTAGTTTCATGTGGTGGTCAGTGCAAAGTCTTCTGATTGCCGAAACAATAGTAACATGTCTATTGTCTAGGGCCGTCACAGAGACAGATGAGATATGTAAGAACACACATTTCAGTGTGGTACTCCATAAAAAATAGTGATGTTAATTAAAAATTTGCATTCTTTATCACCTCCTACTGTGTTTTTACAAGACAAGCATCACAACACGCACCCAAACACAAGCAAGCATCGTGTGGCATTTCTGCTGTGCCCTATATTCAAGTTTAATTAACTTTCGATTGATTACTGAGAAGATGAATGTTTTCATTACCGGCTTTTGCTTACCGTAGCATGCGATAAAGAACGCACAGGAAGTTCTGCCATCTCCTTAATGCTATCTTTATTCCGTGTTTGTTTTCCATACCATTTTGTCTGGCCTTTTTCAGAGGGCAGCTAACCTAAATGTTCGCAAATAACCAAAATAATGACATTCATTTAGTGCAGCAGAAGAACTAAAAAAAGATTCCTTAACATTAAAGACATCATAGCTAACTGCTGTGTTTTGCTGTGTGAATGTATGTATGTTTTAGGAATCTGTCAAAAACTTGTTTAAAGCTAACAATTGTATTGTCATATATTAGGGAAATAACAAACTGATACAACTAATTGTCTTTATTTACATGTAATAACAAATAAATATATTTTGTATAATGCCTTCTTTGACCTTGATAACAGCTTGCATTCTTGCTTAGCATTAGAAACACTACTGTGACTAAAGAGCTTACACATACTGGTGTGGAATAACCATTACAGAAACATAAAAAAATATTTTGGTAATCACCAGTACTGTTAGTTTAGGGCAGCTAGTTTTGGCACAAACCTTACATTGCTGGTAATAAATTTGTTAAGCACTGTATATAACTTTCGGTAATCTGTTATTCCATAAGTTATCAATTTCAACTTACTATTTGGAAAACTGCAGCAGAATTGCACTTCATGTTGAATGTCAGCTTTGTGAAAATCGAGAATTCTTATTTCGCAGAGATATAGATGTATCATTTCATGCAAATGTGTTGGAAATGCACACAGATAATGATAAACATTTACTTTTTATGCAAATAAAATGCATCAGTGACTCAAAAGTCCCTATATTAAATTATAATTAAGCCTGTTTCTGAAAACATTTGCTGAGCCACAGGTGTATAAAACACAGTAAATGATCTTCTCTGTTCATAATCGCACACCTGCAAAACATATGCTAGCAGTGCCATTGTGTTTCTTGAGCAATGGTTAATGGAACATTATATGTAAAACCAGCTGATTTATGGTTTACAGTTACTGTTGTCTCTGAATATTCAACTGGGATTAGAAAAAGTATTGTAATGCTGAAAATATAACAGTAGTTTTATATAGCAGTTATTGTATACCCATAAAAGTGGCAGCTACTGTAGCTAATGTGATCTTTTCAATTACCAGAAAAAGTGTCTTATTTGGTATTATTTGACACTAGCTTCATTTTAGAAATTTAAGAAACAGGTTGACTTTTCACTTTTACTGTTACTTTTGACAAGCTTGGTGGGCTTTAGAAAACTTACTGTCACCACCACTTCAATTACTACATGCTAATTTTTTTCTCCGAACCGTCTATGTCACTGACATTTTCTTTAAACATTTATCTCTCTTAATTCTATATGAAACACCTCAAATAGTAGAAAACATCTCTGTAACACATGAATGGGGAAAAAAAAAAAAAAAAAACATTAAAAGGAACATTTGAAGCAAGCACTGAATGAAGCTTACATCCTTTCACTAATACATAGTGTAGAGCCTGATTTTTCTGATTCTGTTCCTTTAAACATGAAAAATGTGGCTCTTCAAAGATTGTCTATCAAAGGGTCGAGTCTGTCATTGACTGCACCATTGCCTACTTGGCCTCCTCTGGGTTTCAGCTTTGCCGGTAGTAAATGAGTTTGGGTCCGACCCTTTGGCGAAGGACAGTGCACTCTCTATCTATGTCTGTAAAATTTATCGCAGCCGGTCTTTGAGCGCTTTGTTTCAGGCCTTATCGGAAACAAAAGCACTTTGCCTGAGTGTCAATGAGGTGCTTTCTTGCACAAGTTCTGAACGGATAAGAAGCGGATAACACAGTTGGGAGTTTGTTTGATGGCATTTTTAAGACTTGTCTAAATGGAGAAACTTGAGAGGCCACAGAGGGGAAGAGACACTTTATTGATGGTACATTTGTCATGGACCATGTCATTCCATATGACTTTCTTTCTTCCATGAAACACAAAAGGAGAGTTTCTGAACAAAATTTGGCTGCTCTTTTCCATATAATAAAAGTGAATGAGGCTGTCAAGCTCCAAAATAACAAATAAGAAGTCATGTGGACTCCTGAGTCTCTCCATCAGTGTCCGGTTCGAACAATGTAAGGTTGAACGCTGTTACTGACAATTGTCATTTTGTCTGTGTGTGAGATTCTCCGGCTTTGTTGTTGTTGAGCAACCGAAGTGCAAGCTGTTAAAGCTCCTCCCTCTTTTGGAAAGCGGGCCGGGAGCAGCAGCTCATTTGAATTTAAAGGGACACACACAAAAATGCTGTGTTCCACAAGCTATAATAAATGATCTGGGGTATTTTGAGCTGAAACTTCACAGACACATTCTGGGGACACTAAGAGACTTACATCTTGTAAAAGGGGCATTATAGGTCTCCTGTAATTAAAATGTGCCATTCCTCATTAATTTGAACTGAAGAAATTATTACCCACTCTGAGACGTGATAGTGTTGTCCGATTCGTGAACAAGCTGATTCTTTTCAGTTAACCTGTTAACACTCTGGAGCCGGCGATACCACCTCGTTTTCTTTCTTATCTGTGTGAAAGAGACTAAAAATACTCTGTCAATTTTGGACATATCAATTAAGAGTTATATACCATTCTAATCTGTGAAATGTCGTCTTTTATTTGTGTATACTCAGAGTAAAAACAAAATGTTGTGCTTTTTGCAAAATAAAGAAAACTAACATGATGCGCAAGCCACAGTCTCTCTCTGAATGAAGTCCAATCTGATACTTCCTCAGAAAATGAACTGTAACGTAGTGAATACTAATCACACAAAAATGAGACATATGTCTAACGAAACGCTGAAATGTCAGGTTTTAAATCAAGTCAAATCAAAAACTGTAATCTGTATGAAAATAGTGTCAGTAGTTTGCAGTTCAGCTCATTATTAACTAATATGGCCACTCCCACAGAGCGGGTGCGCTATTCTGACACAAATTCTGAGGAGATTCATTCAACAGAATGAACGTTTGCGTCAGCTCGGAAAAAGGCATCAAATTTAGTCAGTTTCATGTACTTTTCATCATTTTGAGATGCGGTGAGGAATAATTCTAAAAGGATTTACCTCAGAGGAAGAGCTGGTTTCACTTTCATTTCGAGGATCAACTATCGAGCCGATGATCGTGAATGGTAAGTTGTTTTTTATTCTTAAATTCTTTATTCTAATCGCGATATAGTGTCTGTGGATATTAAACCGCAAAAATGTTTAATATGAATCCTGCAAGTTTTGTTTGTCTTAGTGTGAATTAATGGGGCAGATCGACGTGCAGTTTTGTTAACTACATATAACTTACATTAGTAAATTGCCATAGCTATTCCCAAACTATAATGCTATACTGAAATGAGTGAAATCGACTGAAATACGTAATAAATACTGAAATAAAATGTGTTAGGAATGTATTAAACTGCACATTAACATTTAGGCTCTATAGATAATATAAAATACCATAATATGAATGTTTAGACGCTTTGCATCACAGAAATACTTTATTTTTTAAAGTATATTAAAATAGAAAAACATTATTTTAAATTGTAATCATATTTCACAGTATTGCTGTTTTTTTTCCTGTATTTTTGATCAAATAAATGCAGGCTTGATGATCATGAGACTTCTTTCAAAAACATTATAAATATCTGTTATCAGCATGCTCACAGAGGGTTTTTTCTTTTATCTCACAGATTTGAGAATCATAGTGACCAGATATTGGCCCACACTGGACATTCTGAATGAATATAATGGTGAGATCACTGACTGGAAGCAGGAAAGTTTTTTTTTTTTTCTCCAGTGCAGAAACACCAAACACCTTGGAATGTCAGGTAAGTGATGTTCACTTATATCTTTGAACAGGATTTATTTCCAGGTAAAACTCTATATCAGAATGTGCCCTCATTTATTCAAAATGTGTCTCATTTATATTGTTAACTATATTCTGAATAAACTACCAAAAAAAACTACTTTGTACTTTGATTTTTTTTAGTGTCCTCTCACATAGCCTACCTGACTGAAAGGGCTCATTATGCTCATTATCATTATTTTTTGTTTTTTCAATAACCACGCATAAAGGTTATTCTCTCAAAAATACAAACATGTACATACATGTTGCTCACATATTATGGTAGCCTAGTTCGTGCTGAATACAGTGTAATGACACTTTTGCCATTAATATGTTTATAAGCAACTGAAAAAGCACAAATGTCAGGGCATGTCAAAACTTCTCCAGGGCCCTTAAAAATCCTCAGACCCCAGAGGGTTAAAATGGTTCGCAAAACGCTCTGAATGATTCAATGTTTGATTCATGAATTGGACTGATCCGATTGCATCTGTTATCGAGTCAATAACTCACTAAACTAAATGATCCACTGAATTCACAAGTCAGACTCAAAATGAGCCAAGAATGGGAGCTCCTTATACAAGCTACTTGAGGGCACGCATTCCATTGTATGAAATGCTTGAATGTGGACATGTCCACATGTGTTTATTACTGTCTGAATGGGGTAGGTCTTAGGTAAAAACTTAACATAATGTTAAAATAACGCAAATTAATGCTCTTGCATCTTCCCCGCCTCTGTTGCAATTTCAAATGATATAAAACTAATATGTTTGCATAGCGTTCTTCTTAGAATGTTAACACATTTTACCCTCTGCGACATCTGTTTATAATACTTAAGTACATTAAACATAGTAAAGTACATAATAAAGTACTTTTGTACTTTAACTCAATTGAAAATAAAAAGTTGTACTTAATACTGGAGTAATATTTTATTAGGGGATTCTGTACTTTTATTTAAGTACTTGATTTGTGTACTTTGTCCACCACTGCATGAGAGTGAATATATGACAATTTTCATTTTTGGGTGAACTGTTCCTTTACCGTTATGATTTAGTATGACTTTTTATTGGTGTCTATGAACTGAGTGGGGATAATTGCCATGAGAATGTCAAACAACAGTGCTGTGCACCTGTCTGCGCCACTGCAGGGAGTCACAAATCTTGCTGGTGTTTTTGTTGATTGTCTCATCACCCCGCTGATGAAGCAGGTGTCTCTAGGGGTGTGTGTGGTTCGGTGACTCTGCGTGGTGACGTGTTGAAATTATAATTTAAGGTTATATTTTCACAGCCATATGGACAGGTTATTTATCTCTGTGTGTGGCAAGAATCCCACAGTCAAGGAAAACCTGAAAATATGAGAGAATTTTTAATGAGATTATAATGGAAAACTATGGGAATTTTGGTAACACTTTACTGTAAGGATCAATGCAAAAAATTATGTTGGGTATCATTTATCAAGAACTTACAATGAATATTTGTATCTGGAATTGATCTAATATTCTATTGTTCATTGCTAATTCAAGTTTATTTGTAATATTAACTGTTACTTAATAATATCATTATATCAAGTAATTTTTGTTCATAATTTTAACTATGAATTTACTTAACATGAAATGTTAAGTGTACTAGTAATAACATAGTAATAACATAATAAAATACTGTAATAGTATTGTTCAGTGTTAGTTCGTGATACCGAATGCATAATTTTACCAAATTCAACCAGAAGTGTCATCAAAATTTCTATAATAGAAAAATATAAAACATACTACAGTTCAAAAGATTGTGGTCAGTAACATTTAAAATAATACTATTTCAGCATGGATGCCCTAATGTTACAGAAGATTTATATTTAAAATAAATGCTGTTCTTTTGAACTTTTTATTCAGTGAAAAATCTTGAAAAAATATATAAATATATAATATATATAATGGTTTCAACAAAAATTGAGCTGCAAACATGGATAATAATTTTTTTGAATGATTTAAAAAAAAAAATTATTTCACATTATTACCGTTTTTACTGTATTTTTGATCAAATAAGTGCAGCCTTGGTGAGCATAAGTGACTTCTCTCAAAAAAATTGAGCAATCATACTGCCCTCAAACCTTTGAACAGTTGTGAATATATGAATATATTTTGGAAAAGTATACTGTATATTTTCCCAGCAGTCTCTATATAAAGATTCCTAAAAGAAAGAATCCTAATCCGATAATCATGAACAACTGGAAAAGTTATAGAAGTTCCAATCAGTTAAAAATTAAATGTCACAAGCACATATGAGTATGATGACCAGGTATCCACATTATTTTTCTGTGTAGTATATGTCTTCTTTTAGAATTTGTGTATGTGTGTGTGTCCTTATTCAGGCCACTGATCTGGACCTGGGCAATAACGGGCAGGTCCGTTACCGACTGGTCAGTCACACAGATCTCTTCAGGATCAGCACTGACGGCAGCATCTTCACAGTTGTGCCTCTGGACCGTGAGGAGAGGGCTCAGTATGATTTGGTTGTGCAGGCTTCGGATGGGGCCAAGGACCCTCGACGGACCACCATTACACTCTCCATCAAAGTGCTGGACGTGGATGACAACAGCCCAGTCTTCTCCCAGCCTGCCTATCACATCACCCTGCCAGAAAACAGCCCAGTGGGCATGGTCATCCTTAATATCAGTGTAAGTTACACACAGGCAAACACACACACCGCACATGCATATTCAACACATCAAACACAGCCAGATCAAAAACATGACTCCGTGAAATAAGCCTCCGGAAAACATTTCTTTGCTAATGTTATGTCTTAACTTTACAAGTCAGACATGTTTTACATTTGTAAAGGTGTTCTTGGTTGGAAGTTAATTTATTTGGAATATGTAGCTTGTTAACTTGACTTACTGAGTGAGCTTTAGGAAGAAGAAAAAAAACTATCATGTATGTTTGTAGCTTGCCTATGACACAAGCACGTAATTTCTTTTGCGCTTTATTTATGATGAAGTGATATACAGTGAGCGCCACCGTATTTAAGAGCACAGTATAAAGTCGGACAGGACAGGAAAGTACATTTTTCTGATGAGAGAGACTGTTTTCTTTGTAACAAGTTATGAACATAAATGTTCTAAATGCTTCATGGATTTCAACAGTTTCATGGTCTCTGCAGCCAACAAATCACCAATTTTCACTTTGAAAGTGTCACAAAACATGCAAGAAGCAATCTAATATTTGGCAGAAATGTTTCCACAGGCATGTTTTTCCAATAACACTCAGTGGGATTGTATGGTTAGTTGCATTTTATCATTTGCATTTAGCAATGTTTTTTGCTGCTGTCTGTGACTCAATCAGAAAAGACTTGCTGCCTATTTTTGCGGTGTCTACCCACCATTTGATTACCACTGTGTTACAGTACAAGACCAGACACAATTTTGTCCTCAGAACCTCTGCCTCATATAAATATCCAAAGGCCTGTGTCCTCTGGGATGTTGTTCAGTTTGACGTGATGGTGAATGTGTGAGTTCCCGCTGCTCTGTGCCTTGCTGCTGGTTCTAATTTACTCATTGCTTTAGGGTCACTGCAGGATTCGTTTCAATCATTAATGTAACCCGGTCATTTGGTTTATTCAGAAAAAGTTTAAGAGTTTAATTAATGCTGAGAGTAGAATTACTCATCCATGTTTTGAACTTAATGATTGTCTCACGCAGGCACTGGACCCCGATCTGGATGCAAACGTCACGTACCGTATCAGGACCGAGGAGGCCAGAGAGCTGTTTTCAGTGAACCCCCTCACTGGAGAGCTGATGGTGCTTCGCTCACTTGATTTCGAGAAACTCTTACCTAATGGGACTACACGCACCTTCATAGTGGAGGCTGTGGATGGTGGAAGTGGCAAAATGCCCCCGGGGTTAGCCTCTGTTACCGTCACTGTATTGGTAAGAGAGTCTTGATTATGTCCCTCAATTCCCTGACTAATCTATAGGGCTTAACCAGTTAACCCTGGGTCATCCTAAATCCCAGGTAAACAGAATCTTGGATTATCTTGCTTCACATTTTCTCACACGGCTCATGATTTACCTGGGGTTAACAATTATTCCTGGGTATTCATATGCTGACATTTCACACTGTAAATTCCTAAACCCTGGATTATTGTTCTTGTTTGTATATTTGCGGTGTCAGTGTGAATGATTGGATGAATGCAGCATGTGATATGTTTACATTAAGGCTTTAGCATTGCACATCCTCATATTATATATTGCATACTGTTTTTTATCCTCATGGACTTTTAAGACTATGGGCCAGATTTACTAAACAGGGCAAATTAGTGTGAGAGCGCAATTCCAAAAAAGCACAGATGGGAGTGGAAAGTTCTGCGCACAAATTAAAGAACACAGATGCAGCCGGATCATTTCCATAATGAC
This sequence comes from Elopichthys bambusa, assembly GCA_037101425.1. Lineage (NCBI taxonomy): Eukaryota > Metazoa > Chordata > Actinopteri > Cypriniformes > Xenocyprididae > Elopichthys > Elopichthys bambusa. The sequence continues at coordinate 25,544,979 of CM074449.1, forward strand.
CAATGCAATCTACCAAGAGCAGCGTAAATTAGCGTCTGGTTTAAGACATTCTTTTTTGGGCAGTAAATAATGGTGCAAATACCAGTAAATTGACTAGCGCAAGCCTTAGTAAATCATCTTGCATGATTCACTTAAATACTTGCCTCCCATAAATTTTGCGTCTGAAAGGGAAACTCCTACAAATGCATATGCAATAAGGTCAGCCGCAAAAATAACTGTCCACGCCTTTTCAGTGCAATTTTTTTCACTGCGTGTCTTTAATAAATCCTGACAGTAGTTTTTAACGCCAAAAGAGGGTTTGTGCTGGCGCAAGCTGTTGGTGAATCTGGCCCTATTAAGGTAAGAATGAAACGGAAGTATAAGACATGCTATCATTCATTCAAGTGCTATTAAACCATTCAAGTTTCTGTAAACAAATACCCGAAATTTGCGCACACAATGGCACTTCAGACAGCGTGCCAGCACCACATTGAGTTCTCTTTCACACATGAACGAAAACACAAAACTATGTCAAAATTCCCGTTTTGTTGAGCATCCTCATAGGCACAGTTTTAAATTAGTTAAAAAGTGTTAAAAGAACATAAAGAGTTGTGAGAAAATAGGATGTGGGGGGGGGGGGTCAAAAGTGGGGGTTAAAGCGACAATAACCCAGGGGTAAGGGTACTGTGAAAAGCCCTTATCTGTATCCAACCAAACAACTTTAAGCCTAATGTTCTAACCTGGCAAGCAAGGAGATTCATACTGGTCTAAGCTGGTCTTTTCAGGGGATATCCCGGAACTGTGATTGCTCTCCATAGCCACTCCTAAGGCCTGTAGACACTGACAGCTAGAGACTGTATTATGTCTGAAATGGTCCACAAGACCTCTGTTGTGTAACTAGCTGATTTGTAAGGTCTCAGAAGATTAAGTTCTACACACTGGATGAATGTCAATTAGCTCTTGCTGGAAATGCTGCTGTCGGTTAAGTGGGTGGAAGAGATTGTTGTGGTAGTTTTTCTGTGATGGTTACTGTGACACCGTATTTACCCAGGGGACCTGTGAATCATCTCTTAAGCTACCTTTCCACGACATACTACAAACAATAGCCAATGGACCAGAAGTCATTCCGTTTCCAAACAGAGTCAGCTGCGTGTAGTATGGGAGACCTTTTTGTCTTTTCCATAGTTTTGAGAACATGTTTTAACATTCAAAGTAATTTAAGACATGGTCTTTTATGCCATCACAAACTGTAAAGGTGCAGCCACATTTACTATTGTATGGTGAATTTTCACAGGCAAAATCCAGTCATTTCAATAGGAATCCACACAATCAGTAATTTTGTGTGAGGACAAAGTTATAATGCTTCACATTATAATCACAAAAATCAAATTAGTCGATTATAATAAAAACATTGTACTTTTATGCCACAAAATTTTTTGCATTTTGTAATGCATTACTTTTTTTCCAACAAGTTGTAGAGCAGTATGTCAAAGACCTGCATTGCCTTTTTCCCCCATCTTTTCACAGACAGTATTTCAGTGAAGTGACTTGACGCAATAATCAAATCCTTTCGAAAGGGAACTCAACACTGCGTTTGACACGCTATGGGGAACGATATACCCACGCCGCCATGCTTGAGGGAAGTGCATGCCAAAAAATGTCTAGACAGACGTCAGAACTAGCAGTTATAACTGAAATGCCAGAACCACTCCCCCTACGGGTCATACATAGGCTGTCAGTGACAGCATTCCCAATGGCCAACAGCCCAAGCTATAAGCCTCAAAAAGGCCTTTCACAGAAGGCCTACCAAGGCCGCTCAAAGGCTTCTGGAACCAAGCTTCTTTTTAAAGAAAAGAGGGTACCTTTAAGGGAATGTAGCCAGGGGGCCCGAAGGAACCCTAGCCAGTCACTTGTCAGGGGAACGTACTCAACCCTGATTGCCACCAGGGAGGCCGACCTGGTCCAACAGAAACCTAGTCTTGGCCAACAACCTGTCTGATCACAGAGTCTCAATTTACATTCTTCAGAGAAGATATCCAGTAAGAGGGACTGCAAAGAGGCAGTAACCAACTCAGACCAGATCGTAGAGACGGGCATCCTGGAGAGCAGGACTCAGATTAGCGCTTTTTACCCATACCAGTGAGGGGAGTAAAACTCTGCTCAATCCCAGGATCTACTCAGCGCTTGATTGTTTGCACTGAGGAGGCTGTGCACTCTAAAGTACAACCAGCCTAGGGGCCGGTCTTCAACAGGGAGGCCTCAGAGAGGCCTTCAACCACTGACCAGACTTAGGGAGCTAAGTACTATGCAGAACATCCCTCTAGACGAGGGGAGTACTGGGCTCAACCAAAGAGGTAGACCATACTGTAGGCACAAAATCATGGAGGCTCCCAGAGAGCCTGCAAAATGAAGTAATTTTACACAATGTAGAATATATCACAGCAGCCTTGCAAAGGCCAGCCATGAAAACGACATGCTTAATCTGCTAAAAGACACCCAGCTGTGGGGGATTTGCTAACAGGGTGGCCTGTGAAGGCCACGCACCTAAAAGCAACTCAATTGCTGATAATGCAAGAGCCCACAAAACATGGTAACTCGTTCTGATTGAAACCGAGTCTAACTAGCAGATAAGACTGTAGAGTGCCCACATAACAGTCTACATCAACACATTCCAACAAGCAGTGTACTCAGTAAAAACACTTTTTACTCTTTAAGCAAGAGGAGTACAAACTTACACCATCATGCTCTGAAGGAGGCCCAAACAGGGCCTGCGACTCCAGAAAGACACGAGCATCAGCTAGTGGCAGTGTCTAAGCTCTAAGGGAGCCAAATATGAGAACCAAACTATCCAGTGAGGTTAAGTAGTTTAACTCAACCTGAGCTTAATTTTATCCACACATTCCACCAGGCAATGTACTCAGTATAAACACTTTTGACTCTATAAGCAAGAGGAGGACAAACTTACGCCATCATGTTCTGAGGAAGGTCCAAACAGAACCTGCGACTTCAGAATGACACTGGTGTCAGCTAGTGGCAGTGTCTAAGCTCTAAGGGAGCTATATATGAGAACCAAACTATCCAGTGAGGTTACGCTACCATGTTCTGAGGGAGGCCAAAAAACAGGCCTACTACTTCAAACGATCATGGGCATAAACCTGTGGCAGTGCTAGTTTCCAAGTGAGCAAACTCTAACTAAAACACCTACCAACAAGCCTTGTAATACAACAAGCTATTGTGCTCTGAAGAAGGCCCAAACGGAGCCTTCTACTTCAAACAACAAAAGTGTCAGCTTGTGGCAGTGTTCAAGCTCTAAGGGAGCCATATATGAAACCAAACTATGTAGTGAGGTTAACTGTATTAAACTCAACCTGAGCTTACAAACTACGTCACCATAATCTTAAGGAGGCCAAATTCAGGCCTACTATTCTAGAACACACGGGTACTAGCCTGTGACAGTATTAGAGTTTACTGAGCTCACATAGTGTAGGGCAGGAATCAGAACTAAAGTAATAAAGTACAACAACCTTGAATAACCAGGAAGTACTATTAATCCAACCCTGAAAAATACAGGGTGGGTACTTCACAACAGAAATCCTCACCAAAAAACAGATACAATCTGTATTGAATACTAGGGAAAAAGCTACAACCATATCACTCAAGCTTGAACATAGTTCAGGGGAAAAACTGAAGTCAAAGCACCACTAGATAGTTCTGGGGGAGCAGGGCCACAGCAACAAAGTTTCTATTCACATAGTGAAAAAGGGGCCTACACCGCCTGAGACAATGGCACCAGGGAGACTTAGCAATAGTCTGCTACCCTAGCTGCTATCTATTTTGCACCTACACTAAGGGGACAATGGGCCTTGGCCTGACAACTCTGATAAGAGGAGGCCAGAACTAGGAAAAACTACACTTACATAACAGGGGTAGTATAAAAAGGGCGTAAAATGCTTCTGGCAGACCGCCTAAACCCTATTTCTAGCCTAGGCCAGCTATAGCTGTGGTCCTATAAGGCCAACATATAAGCATAGATCTGCCTGGGGCTAAGAAACAACAGCCTCTACCAACGACTCTCAATTGAGAGGAGGCAAACTCTGAGAATACTATATTTCTACAATAAAGCTCAGAGGAGCAGAGCTCAACCCAAGCACACAATGTCAGGCCAATGCTAAACATAGATCTATCTGAAGGGTAACACTTTATTTTAGGGTTTTTTAACTAGTTGCTTATTAGCATGCGTATTACAAGAATATTAGCTGTTTATTAGTACTTATTAAGCACATATTAATGCCTTATTCTGCATGACCTTATTCTACATTCTTAATCCTACCCAATACCTAAACGTTAGCCGTCATTTCAACAAGCTTCAGCTGAGAACCTCATGATCTAGTCTCTACTCTGCCTCAGCAAGAGTAAGACCTGAACCATTAGGCACAGCTGCCGATCATTCTCCTCTCGAGGAAAAGACCAGAAGAGAGTGGAGCATTTATACAAGTAAAACACACTCACAATAAAAACAGACAGATCCCACAAGAACTGACTGTACATGCTCTTTTGTTCTCATAAAAGACAACGTTATAAGTTATGTGTGTGATCAGATGTCAACACCATGGGACGCAGATGCACACACTTCCTGAAACGTTTGTCAGACATAATTTGTCTTACCTTAATACCAGTTTGATATTGCTTGCTTTCAAACAAAACAGTCCCTGAAGACAAAAAGGTACTGACTGCTTCTCTAGGCACTCCTTATATACTTCCTGACCCACAATGATGACGTCATAGGCTGTCGCCGGCCAATAGGATTGTAGTGATTTGATAATTGTTTTCAGACACCGGTTCACGAGGAGGCGTTCCCCATAGCGTGTCAAACGCAGTGTTGAGTTCCCATTTTGAAAGGGAACATGTTGTTTTGAAGTGAAGTGTTTAGTTTAATGCTGTTGTTAATCATTATGTTTAACTCTGTTATATAAATGGTGTTTTATTTAATTTAATTTTTGTTTTATTAGTTGCATTTAGAGTGTCAGTTAAAACACTGTAACACTATTTGAGATCATCATGGATTTTGTGCCAGGTGAATTCTGCTTTCATTGCTAAAGTTATGTTATCTGATAGTTCTGAAAAAGATATTGCTTCAATGAAGTTAGTTACCTATTGTTATGAACTTGTTTAAAAGGATAATTTGACAATAATTAAACTATATTATGAGTAGGTTGTAGTTTGTTTACCTACAGTTTCAAAATGTCTTACCCTATTCATGTAACTGTTATTTTCATCTCTAATCAGGCTTTGACAAGAGAGCTAGAGCGCTTAGCTAGGGCACTGTTAGACATTTAAACAGTTGTTTAAAATTACATCTGTTTTTTTTTTGTTTTTTTTTAATATTTATTTCGGTTAGCAAACTGCCTGCAGTTTCAGCTTCAACTTCAGAGATAAAGAGTTTAAGCAAAAGCATTTTCATGCAAGGAAACACACAGCTTATTACGTCCTCTACAGTCTCCCAAGAACCCCTAATTGTTTCCGTGTTAGGATTATTTATTAATTTTCTTTCTGTGCACGGTGTGGCTAATTGAAAATTAGTTGCTGTGGAAAATGAAAAAGCAGAAGTGAACAGTAGAAACGAATGTGCTACCTGATGCATGGAGACTTGGGATATCATAGTGATTATGATGGGATAGAGGCCCCAAGGCACCGTCCTGATGGAGAAAACGGTCCTGGTGCGACTAAGAGCACCATCGTGAACTCACTACACTTTGCAGATTTACTTTAAGGCTTGACAGATTTTATTTTTCATCTGGGGACAGAGAAGACACACAGAAATGTGTGGGATTGGAAAATAAGAGAAAAAAAATACCAATTTCACTCCAAAGTACTTTCCTCAAGACCTTTTATTTTGGGGATGTGAGCAATAGCAAAGTTTTATTAGTCGGTACTCAAGACTCAAGGGCATCCTTGAATAAGCGCATTCTCACAGGAAGGACGAAGAGTGGGGGGAATGACGGGGAGGGAGGTGTAATTTGGATACCTGAACCCGCCTGGCCTCTCCTTGGACTCGGAGACGACTGCTCTATTGAGTGTATTAGGTCGCATCGCGTCTCTTGCATCTCCCGGAATCACCTGTGTCATCAGCATTCATGGGAGCCAACCATACTTTTCCTCTTAGCTGTATCTTTCACATATAACTTTGTGGGAAAAAGTTAATGCCCTCTGGAAAGTGAGTGCCCACTATTTCAGAGAGTTTTAAACCATGAACCAAACAGCTCAACAACATTAAAAAAAATGTTGATTTAAAGAATAAAAAGCATTTAAAATTTGAGGGAAAATTCCCATAAGGTATAACAAATGACACAATGGACTATGCATGCTGACTGCCTACATATTTCCTCTAAAATCTCTAAAAGTCTTTTTCTGTCATATTTCTAATAACTGTCGATCAGAAATAATTACACTATATTATAATATAATACATCATATATTAACTATAGTAAACAAAACAGTTTAGTATATTATACAATAATATACTAATTTGAATCACTCTGCTCTCTGACGAGCAAACTCGCCATATTTTTTTATAGACATTACTGTTATTTTGCACCCCTTTGGCTCTTTATTCTGTCTAGTAACCTTTTCATCTGCCTTTTGCAGTCTCTCAGCGGCTATAATTATGTCTCACCCAACTTTTTCCCCAAAAAGTTGCTGGGCACATAGCACTGTGACACATCCTTAATGCACTGCATGATCTACTATTGAATAAATGCCATTTTGCTTAGTGTTTTAGTGTTCAGGGCAAGCTAATGGGGACTGAGCTAGCACACAGTCTGACAGTTGCAAAAGGCTAAAGGCAGGCGAAGAGAGCAGGAATCGAGGCACTAATCGGAGTTTGATGTTCTGTGTCTGGACAGGACATGAACGACTTCCCGCCAGTGTTCAGCCAAATGCTGTATCGGGGGGTGGTGGCACCAAACGCAATCAAGGGGACCGTAGTGACCACCGTGCATGCCGAGGACCTGGACCCACCGGTGAGTTGGCTTGATTGCGTGTTCCTTCATCACTAAGGTATTTCAGTAAGTTTGAAAAATCGACAACATTTGTTTATGCCCACATCATACATATGCTTAGTAGCAATGAGAACACATGAAATGTCATTGTGATAGTCAAACATTATGCTTCACAAGACAACAGTCGCCTTGATCTTTTTTTTTTTTTCCTTTTGCAAATTATGACTGAAAATATATCGAGTGTAGCATCAAGTCTCTTATGACTAAGCTTGAGTGTCATTGACAGTCTTTATTGGTGTGACTGTGAATAGGTCTGACTGCGGTGTGCACTGAGCGAATGTGTGCTTTGTGGCATGACTTCAAAGGGCTAAACACAATAAAACAAAGATAAGAGGAGAAAAAACATCAGCAAAATACTCAAAGCTGTGTGTGTGTGTTTAACTGAAGAGGCAGCTACACCAGCCAAACCGGCGAGTGGCACGTCTCCAGCATAAAGCCCCAGACTGTACACAGTCGCAAACAAACACAACCAGCATCACACGACACCTTATACTTTACACAACCACAGTCCAGTGCTATTGTAGTAATGTTTTGTTTTGTTTTTTTTGTTTGTTTGTTTGTTTTTTCCCCAGTTTAGTTATGGATAGTTTTAATAGTGTAGCTTTTTTGTTTTGTTTTGTTTTGTTGCTTTTGTTTTTTTGCTTTGCATTTTTACTACTTGTTTTTCTTTTTTGTTTGTTTTGCTTTGCTTTGCTTTGCTCTGTCTTGTTTTGCTTTTGTTTTATTGTTTTGCTTTGCTACTAGATTTTACTGATTTATTACTGATACATTTTAGGTTAGATGTGCTATTCATGTGTCATTTTGCTGTAAAATTAAGTTAAAAACAGTTTTGTTTCAGGCTATATGTTTTGTTTTTTCGTTTTCAGTATAGTTATGGATAGTTTTAATAGTGCTGTTTTCTTTGGTTTGTATTGTTTTGCTTTGCTATGTCTTTTTGGCATTTTTTGCTATGCTTTGCTACTTGTTTTTTTGTTTGTTTGTTATTTATCTTGGTTTGCTCTGTTCTGTTTCACTTTGCTTTGCTGCTACTTGTTTTGTTTTTTTGTTTGTTCTGTTCTGTTTTGCTGTGCTTTTCTTCTTCAGCACACACCTATTATTATTAGGAGCTAAAATTAATTATCATATGATATATATATATATATATATATATATATATATATATATATATATACACACACACAAACACACACTGCTTGTTTTCATTTATGTTAATAACTTTGTCACTGTCTCGCGAATCATACATCGCCACCACACAAACCTTTCTTCTACTTGTTGTCAATTTGGCTTTGTTCATTCCCTCTCTCTTGCTCTTTCATGCTTTCTTTTTTCTTTCTCTTTCAACCCAAATGCATATTCTTGTGGAGGTCTGCAGATGTAATGGTTCTCTATGCCCTCACCTTGTCAAAAAACCTCAACCTTAAAAAGATCAGTTGTGCTTCTCTATTCAGCCTATAACTCAGCGCACATGCCAAGACTGGTCAGGGGCAAAGCAGGCCAACAGCCCCAGCTGTGGCTGGAAATTGAATTTAGCCTGGCAGTCATGCTTGCACGTCATCAGTTGCAGTATAAAACACTGCTTGTGGTTTCTTTTTCACCACATCTCTATAGGAATAAGCAATTGTCACATTGTACATTGCTGTTATACTGTAGGTTAATGGAAAGATTTCTGTTTTCATTGGTGAACTGTAAGCTACTGATTATTTTGTTCAAAATTATAATCGCTACGGTTTTTTTTTTTTTTATCAGAATTATTGCTCTTTCACCTATAAGCACAAATCAAAAGAATGGTTTATTTTACCTCATCTAGTTTCCTTATTTATTATAGACTATTTTTTTTTTTTTTTTAATTATTCCGCAACCACTATCGCAAACAATATAGTCGAGATCCATGCTTGGATTTATTACAGGTGTTTTGAACACAGACAAGCTGTATGACACTCTAATTTGAGCAGAATATCTCAGTGGAGATAGCTAAACTCCATCTTACTTGTTTGTCTGTGTTTTCTGATCATTGGCACTTTTTTCGCAGTGTAGAGAAAGTGCATGGTTGCCAGATTGCAAAGATAAAGTAAAATACCAGGCAGTAAATGTATCCTTTTAAGAGAAAAGTTATGGGATTTAAACTTGAAAGCTTGTAGTGGCTTATTAAAAACAGTCTATAATATTTTTGTCTCTTTTTTTTTTTTTTTATACTATATTTTTTTATACTACATTTTAGTCTTGTTGATATGTTGATACAGTCACAGTTACTGCTTAATGATGTTGGTGTCGTCTCATCATCATTGTGTCTTGGTCATGGTTCTCCAAGGTAGTAGATGAAAATTTTTTCGTGATTGATTTAATTTACAAAATTAACACTAATCCAAATGAATTGATAAAGAATTTTTTTCCGCAATGACATTTCTCTTATATGCCTCTGCTTGCATGTGAAATGCAGCTCTGAATTGATGCCATATAATGTGACATTAAAACACAGATGTTGCATTTTGTCACCCTGAGCTGCTGTCACACTACTGAAAAATGGAGTTAGGTTAGTAGCATCGCTGCTTGTGGTTAGCTACTTAACACTGAGACTACATGAGTGATTTGAACAAATAATTATTCGAGCATACATCTGTCGTGGTGCTAAACCTAAATTGAATTTCTGACTCCGACGTCAAGTTGAGCGATACACAAGGACTTTATTAGTGAGCGTTCTGATAAATGGCACAGTATGAAATGTCAGCTCATTGCATTCACAGGAGCAAGGTAAATTTGTGTAAGCGACACCGTTTATCTGTCTTTGAAACTGAGGGATACTTATCTTCTTCACTAGATCTGATCATGCAGAAAGCTGCTATCATTCATAGGAGCTGGAGCATTTTGTTGCAAATCATGGTTGTTGAATGGCAGTTATTTTTTAGCATGAGTCAGAGTCTAGATGCTACACAACCTCTCAGTTCCTGCCATAAATGACATTTCAATGGGTCAATTTTGGCAGGAAAGCACTACTAAAGAATAAGGGGCTCGGGTTTTAAATCGTTTTACACTTGCAATGCGTTTTAGACATTTTTAGAATGTGAAACTTCATAACATCATTAATATTTCGGCATTGTGCTCTTATTACCACCTTGTTTGCCACTTGCTCAATCAGGGTTAATTTTGACTTTTGAGTTGTTATTTACAGGGTTTTCATTGTTCTGGAAAACCTGGAAATATAATGGAATTTCATAAATGTGATTTCTAGGCCAGGAAAAGTGTTGGAAATACAATCTGTAAAAAAAAAAAAAAAAGTAAAAAAGCTGAAAAAAGTATTTGAAGAGATTAGATGCAAAAGCCGCTAAACACCACCTCCGTCAAAAATGAGATAATGATATTGAGCAAATGCTCTCCACACATATACGTTCATTAAATACTTTCGCTTCAAATCCGCTATATCTAAGTGTCAGCCCATTCAGAAGTACTGGTTTGTTGGCAGAAACCGCTAAACGCCACTTCCCTTTGTCAGCAAAAGCCTCTAAGTCCACAGAAGAACCAATCGGAGGAAACAAATCGAAACATATGATTTCAAGATGAATGACGGTGTGCGTGAGCCGGCTTTCAATTGCCGAGCTGCAAGTTTTTATCATGTTTTGTCCATTGTTACAGTGGCACTGACAGGATTTCACGCGTAGCAAGTAAACACAAAAGTGTTCCCTTTGCTGCTGTAAAACTGACAGAAACGGGCGTCTTACTATGTCTTGTCTAAATAGGTGGATTTAGAGGTTTTTGCAAAAAAAAAAAAAAAAAGTTAAATATAATGAATTGACTAAAGTGACATTTTTGAAAATAAGGCATTTCAATAACTGACTAATAATCTTTTCATTGCCATTAAAGTGAAATTACTGAACCTAAACATAGGAGCCTGGTAAAAAAAATGCTCATTTAAAAGAGACGTCAGATGGACTTAAAGGATTTTGCAATGGAACTCTTCATTTCTTGACTTAAAATTTCGTGACTTTTTAGGGATTTTTATAAAATCCTCATCACAAAATAATAGAAAAAAGAAAGTGAGGGAATTGTTTATTTTTAATGTACAGTCAAACTGATACTGGATCAGATTGGAGCAGCAAAATGAATACCCGATCAAAAAGTTTCTAAGACTTTGTATCAGAAAGTGTCCTTTTCCCTCTTTAAATTGTGTTTCTGTTTTTGTCTGTTTTTTTTTTTTTTTTTTGTAATTCGAGGCTTAGACTACTTGTAATTACTCGTTATGCATACAGAAATATCGGTATCATTAGAAAGTCGCATTTCTTAATGAGAGCAGGATAATCACAGTCTACTGGGCTTTTAGTATCAAGAGTTCAATTACTATTCTAATTTACCATCTTGCCTAATAATATTTTCGATGTGATGCGCAATTAACAAAATCCTATAAACAGCTTGTGTGGTAATCATTCACTGAAGTGGTATGAAGCAATGCATCCAAGAGTGAAAGACATTTCCCCATTAAAATGACTGATTTGCTCAACAGATAGACACGTGTTGTTGTGGACCATTTTAATTGCGAGCCCCTTCGTGAGCCTTGGGGTATATATACTCCTCAGTGGATTGTGCCTCCTTATAGGATGTTCTTTATGTGTTTGTCACTGTTGTGGTACTGTGAGTCTGCATTTGTACCCTTGTTGGCGCTCACTGGTCCAGATGCAGGTATATTTGTGTGCAGGTATATTTGTATTCTAGTGATACGTTCACACTGTAAACACCAAGGGTTCCAAGGACTGTAATGGTCAGCTCACACTGTATACGCTCAGGGGCCCTAGAGCCATAGTGGTCAGCTTATGCTGATTGAGGGGTCCATGGCACTAAAGACCCATTGGTTAGCTGACATTGTATATTCCAAGGAGTCCAGGGACCATAAAGGTCAGCTCAATCTCTGTACGCAAAAGGACAAGGGCCACAGGAGCCCTAGTGGTCAGCTCACTCTCTATACACTGAGATGCCCTGGATCCCTATATTGACCAGCTCACGCTGTAAAGGCAGAAAGGCCCAGGGGCCCTAGAGCCCTATTGGTCAGCTCACACTATATATTCTCAGGGGATCAGGAGCCTTATTGGTCAACTCGAAATGTATACACAGAACGGCCCAGCGTTTCAGGAGCCCTAGGGTTCTTCTTATATTGTATACACTGAGGGGCCGAGGGGCCCTGGAACCCTAGTGGTCAACTCACATATACACTGAGTGGCCCAGGGGCCCTGGAGCCCTATAGCGCTCAGCCCACGCTGTAAAGGCAGAAGGGGCCCAGGGGCCCTGTTGGTCAGCTCACATTGAATATTCTGAGAGGCTCATGTATACATTTAGAGTCCATGGAGCCCTAGTGGTCAGCTTATGCTGTAAAGACAGAAGGGCCCTAGGGCCTTAGAGCCCTGTTGGTCAGCTTGCACCATATATTATTAGGCGCTTGAAAGGCCCTAATGGTTAGCTTGCATTTTATGAGCCAAAGGCTCTGGTTCAGTTTTCTTTGACAGTCTCAGGCCATGCACCCTGAGGCTTTGGAGGCCTCTGGCCAGTCTGAGGCCCTATAGTACTGGCCCTATCCATAATTTAACCATAATTTTGTTTCCTCAAAAAAATCAGATTGCATATGAGGGACTCAGTGAGTTAGATAATTAAATTCTAATTTGGCATATTTGACCTCATGTGAAGCACTTTGTTATCCTCTTGCACATTAAGCAATTAACAATAGCACTATCAATATTTTACATGGTGATATTTGAGTGAGCAAATGTTTTAAAGCTAATTTGACAGCATATTACTTCCCATCCTGTTAAAACATGGATAATAGTCTTTTGCAGATATTCAGACAGAAATCATCACCCTGACCACATCCAAAGCAATGCATTACCCATAAATTACTTCAATCTTGTTGATGGCTTTTTGCAAATTCTCTTGGCAAATTAAATACATGGATTCCAAAAAAAAAAAAAAAAACACTAAGCAACATCGTTTTCAAGAGTTATTTTGTACTCACACATAATGATTTTGTTTTTCGCAAACAGCAGCTCTTATTTACGACATCTCTTCAGCCTGCTAGTGACCGGGTTTGTTTTGCTGTCTATCAATGTGGTTCTGGCAACTCTCTCCTTTTCCTTATTCTCTGAGCATCTGTCAGATGGCACTTCATACTGGCATCGGACGTCTTCTAATGCCCATCAGTGTATTTTATTCATTAGCCATCCTCACCCACACAGAAATAAATCAGAATTAAACCTGGGCACTATCTTTGCCACACCTTTCTTAATACCTTGTCAAAAAAAAGAGAGAAAAGTTCTGACTCTTTCTGGGCACGATGCAATCATATCTGTAATTATAGAGTCTCTTCAAACTAAAAAGACATCAAATATTAAAGCAAAGTGATTGGAGAGAAAAAAAGTGGTGAAGAAATGAGAGTGACGTTAAACTCCTCAGGATTTAAAAAGAGCAGCGAGGAAATGTAATGTGCGGTAAAACACAGTGTGGCATAACTTCTTGTGCTTTCGAACGCCCCATGACCCCAATCCTCACCATGCACCCTGAAGACACAGGAGTGAGCTGAATAATCATTTGTAGTCTAATTTCACACCAAAACACATGCCCCGACTGGCACTATGTGTGGTGCTGTCCCCACCCGTGGGTGGATGGATGGGTTTTTCAGCACATTCTCATGAGGACAGGCCCACCCGCAGGCTCCATTTCTCACCCGGCATCACCCTCGTAATTATCTCCATCTCAGCAGGGTTACAAACCCTTTTGTCCCCGGGCCAACGCTACACATCGTCTCATGGACTCATAACTTATGAAACTCACAGCGGGAGGCGTGACTTTAGAAGAACAGAATAAAGTGAACAAATTGAGTCTGTCAGATTTATTTGAATCCTGCTAAGAGTGCTCAGCAGAAGAATTTAAGTTGACCATTGCTTGAAAGATTTTGATTTAAACATGTCTGCAGCTTTACACCTAATAGACTTGGGGCCAGATTTACTAACAGCTTTCATCAGCGCAAAACTTCTTTTGGCATTAAAAAAAACTACTGTCAGGATTGACTAAAGACACGCAGTGAAAAAATAGTGCTCAAGAGGCGGTGCTCACAGTTATTTTTGCGGCTGACCTTATTGCATTTGCATTTATAGGAGTTTCACAAAATTTATGGGAGGAGAGTATTCATGCAAGGTGATTTACTAAGGCTTGAGCAAGTCAATTTACTGGTATTTGCACCATTATTTACTGCCCAAAAAAGCATGTCTTAAACCAGATGTGTAGCCGGATCATTTCCATAATGACCAACGCAATCTACCAAGAGCAGCGCAAATTAGTCTGTGTTCTTTAATTTGTGCATCGTCAGTTGATTACGCGCAGAACTTTCCACTCACATTGCACTTTATGGAATTGCGCTCTCAGGGTAATTTGCCCTGTTTAATAAATCTGGCCCTTGATGTCATGTCAAGTCACCTTTATATATATAACGCTTTTTACATTTACATTTAGTCATTTAGCTGACACTTTTCTCCAAAGCGACTTACAAACGAGAATAGCAGAAGCAGTCAAATCAACATGAGTACAACAGTATGTAAGTGCCGTGTCAAGTCACAGTTTCATCAGTAAAGTGCTCGTAGCAAGTTTTTTTTTTTTTTTTTTTTTTTTTATATATACGCAAATAAATGGAAAAAGAATAGAGAATTGAAAAAAGAAAGAGTAAAATATAAATAAAAAGTGCTATATTACTGGGTCAAGTGTTGACGAAAAAGATATGTCTTTAGCAGTTTTTTGAAACTGGCAGTTTTAGCAGTTTTTTGAAACTGGCACTTTAGCAGTTTTTTTTTTACAATGCAGATTGTGTCAAAGCAGCTTTACAGTGAAAATAATTTGGCTCTAGAAGAAAATAGTGTCATTGTCTAACTTAAGTAAGTTCAGTGTTGATTCATTTCCACTGTAAAAATCATTAGTTATTATTTTAGTTCATTTATCTATACAGCAGCTCTGGAGAAAACAGTGATGTCATCATCAAGTTCAGTTCGCATACAATGGTGTCACTGCAGGCAGATCAAAAACATTGTTGAATATCAAGTGTCCCCAACTAAGCAAGGAACCCAAACTCCATCAGGTGACAAAAATGGAGGAAAAAAAACCTTGGGAGAAACCAGGCTCAGTCGGGGGGCAATTCTCCTCTGGCCAACAACAAACAGTGCATGATTATGAATCAGGCAGCATTACAGGTTACAAGTCAGATTTGGATCGGAACAGTCAAAATATTTAATCCAGTTCCATCTGGTTGAAGATCAGATTCATCACACCGGTATGGAAACCGTTTTGTTGGGGATCTGTGCCACTGGCTGTTGAACCCTTCACAGGGGATAGTGGACTCAATCTAGCTGACACTTCAGGAATGCATTGTGGTCGTGTCTAGGCGCAGGTCCTCCATCTGATCTGGATACGGCCCAGATCCGGCTGAAACCTCGGGATAAACAGAGAGACTAATATTAGCGTAGATGTCATTCTTCTTATGATGTAAAAGGTACATCAGGTGTTAAAGGAAGTGTTCCTGGTTCTGGCTGACCTAATTTATGCAGCCTAACAATCCTTTAACGAATGTGAAAATATAAATTGATAATGTGTTATGTGTATGCCAAGTTAAAGAGATGCAATTTTAGTCTAGATTTAAACTGACAGAGTGTGTCTGCTGCCTGAACAATGCTAGGAAGACTGTTCCAGAGTTTAGGTGCCAAATAGGAAAAGGATCTACCACCTGCAGTTGATTTTGATATTCTAGGTATGCGTTAACAGCTCGCTCAAGTACCGGGAAACTAAACCATTAAGTGTTTTGTAAGTATGATGTTTAATAGGGAGCCAATGCAGTGCTGACAGAATCGGGCTAATATGGTCATACTTCCTCTAGCTGCTGTGTTTTGGACCAAATGTAGTTTGTTTATTAAGCTTGCAGGGCAACCACCCAGTAGAGCATTACAGTAATCTAGCCTTGAGGTCATGAATGCATAAACTAACTGTTCTGCATTTGTCATTGGGAACATATGTCAAAGTTTAGATATATTTTTAAGATGGAACAATTCGGTTTTACAGATGCCAGAAATGTGGCTTTCAAATGAAAGATTGGTATCAAAGAGCACACCCAGGTTCCTAACTGACGATAAAGACTCAACGGAAGACTTAACATGTCTTATATCTTGATTTATACCTCTAAAGGCTAGAATACAGTACGTGAATTTTGCGCATATTTTTGCTCAGATTTGCAGTCTGAACTTGTCAAAAATATTGCTGAAAGTCAGAGCCAGTCAGAGTGGACAGATTTCACATAAAAGAGACTTCAGATCCAGTCGGAGGATATTGAACATGTTAGACATTTAGAACACATTGTTTTCATTTGTCTTGTGTCTCCTACAACAAGGCACGTGTTTCCTTTTCACCGATTCAACATGCTGAATCCGAGTTAGAATATCTGAGAAGTGAAGTGCTGTAATCTGGTGACTGTCGCCGTTGGTCTGCATCTGACGGTGTTCTGTGAGTTGGCCTGTAGTGTGTGGCCCTCAGTCATTTAGTGTATGATGCTCAGTTCTTCTCTGTAAGCGTCGACCACTGAATGATTTTTTTTTAACCTGTTCAGATTTTAAGGGTCGTGTAGTACATTCCAACCGTATCAGAACTATTTTTAATATTATGGCCACATTCTCTCTTTTGAATTTTTTTATTTCATATTTTAATATTAATACAAAATATTGATATAGTTGGAACAAACAAGGGCATTTGGTTTGTCTTTTTTAAAATTTATTTATTTATTTATTTTTTATCTTTCAGGGTACAGCGGCCAGTCGAGTTCACTATAAAGTGGATTTGGAGCAGTTTCCTTACAGCACTAGTATCTTCGACGTGGAGGAGAACTCGGGCAGTGTTCTCACCAGGGTCAATCTGAATGAGGAGCCCAACACTAAATTCAGTGTAAGTGCACAACAATCTTTTCTTAATACATGGCTTGTCAACTAGCAACCTGCAGGCCATAACTGGCCCGTCAATCATTTTTATGCGTCCCACAGATTGATTTAGATGAAACTGCTGCACTGCCTGATGCTGTCTGAGCAAAACTCAATGGCGAGTTTAGAAACGCTCGTAATAATGGTTCAAATTCAGGTTTTAAGCTTTTCTAGACATAGTTTCCCCATGCATGAAAACACAATGTTCTTGTCTTATCAGATGTAGGGATGTCACGATTCCGCGATTAAATTTGAGTACTCGATTTAAAAAAATCCTCTATTGCAATTTACCCATGTCAAGTAACCAGCAAAAAACTGAAAGTGGCACATTTCACGGGCGAGAATCCATGAAGCGCATTATTAGACTGCATGATGTATTAAAACCATTTAAAAAAACATATTATAGCATAGTGCAATTATGAATTCACAAAGGCTGTGATTCAAATAAATAAATATATGCCATGGGGTTTTAATATGCGCTTTAATAATTTACATGCACGTAGGTTACGTGGGCTCAGAGCGGCTCTGTCACAGTAAATGCTGCTCTACATGACCTGTTATCATTTACATGCATGGAGCACGCCTCAGACTCCACCTCTGCATATGCTGTTAGTTTGGGTTGCTTACAACTTTCATCTGGGAATGCAATGAATGCCATTCCAGCATATTTGTAAGGTAAATCATTTATAAACCTACACCAACACAGGTGAACACATCAATACAAAGTTCTGGCATGAAATTCTAAATGGCACAGGCTGATAGGTCCCTAACTCAATTTGTAGGTCACTAACTCAATCATTACAAATTTATTGGAGTAAATAAATGTAGTCAAGTAGAGAGTAAAAGTTGCTAATGTCTTTGATACTTAGTCAAAGTACAAAGTAGCCAAAAAGACACTTTAATACAGTAAATAATTACATTTACTCAAATACTTTACACCACTGAACTTGTGTTGCCATGCAAATGTCTCAGAGAATAACTTGAAAGAAGTTTAATTTTCTTACCCCACTGGCAAATGTTTTTTTTTTTTTTTTTTTTTCTGTAAGCATAAAGATCTGCAACCAGAAAAAGAACAATAATCCTCAAAGTGTTATTTTAATGCAATTTTACTACAACAAAAATGTATATTATATTATATTATATTATATTATATTATATTATATTATATTATATTATATTATATTATATTATATTATATTGTATTGTATTGTATTGTATTATATTATATTATATTATATATTTACTCTGAAATTAGTTTTGCCCTGTGTTAATACATTAGACATTAATACAAACCCCTTTTTTTGACTTTGAATAATTATATTTCCAAATGCGGCTTCCAAGTCCATGTTTTATCTTAAAATTAATTTTCTCGTTCCCATACAGTTGGCGATTATTGCCTATGATGACGGGGAGCCGGTGAAGTTCAATAAGACTCTGGTGGAGATCACTGTCCTGCAGCCATCTACAATTCCTGTGTTCACGCAGGAGGAGTACAGGTAAGCAAACACTTGAAATATATATATATATATATATATATATATATATATATATATATATATTGTTCTGATCCTGCTGTTTCCAAAACATCTTCAATACGAGTAATGTTGAGTTGAAAGTTTGATATTAGTTAACAATAGGCAGTACAAAATGTAGCAGTTTATGGATTTTATCGTATCTGAATGTGTTGTTTAAATAAGCAATAAGGCACGACAGGCTGTGCTGTATCGTGAATAAGTCACGGCTGAAGGGCATTGTTAGGCATGACGCAAAGTGCCTGCAACCCCGTCAGCCGTGACTTATTCACAATACAGCACTAGCCTTGAGCACCTTATTGCTTTTATAAAACGGTTGCCACAGAATACAAATATTAAAGCCAAAAAATATGTATCAATGCAACTTTCATGAAATAACATAACTACTTTAACTTAACTACATTATTATGCCATTAGATGGCGGCAAAGACTGTCTTTATGAGTGTGTCAGTCAATAGCAAAGACTTTTATATTGAAAAGACTGAATTGTAGTGAACACGGAACAAGATGCAACTGACAAATGCTTTGACTTGCGCTGTCAGTCATGGGAAAAACCCTTAACTGTTAAAAGGACAAGATATTGCAGCGGACATTTAAACATATTTTTTATTATGAACATAGGACTGACCTGAAGGAAAATGCTAAATCTGAATGCAGATAATAAACTCGTTTAATCGATCTCTTTCTCACAACACTCTTCTACATAATACAGTAACAAACAGTTTACATTGCTAAGAGTGGTTGCTAAGGGTGTTGTGTAGTGATACACAGAACCGTTGGGTGAAGCGGTCACAGCCATGTTTTATCGTGAATAAAACACAATTATTGACCAATCAGAATCAAGGACAGAAACTAACTGTTTTATAAACATATTAATTTGCTGTTTTCTGATGGTTGTGCGTTTGAAAGCTGATTTTTACACAAATATATCTTTAGTTAGATTGCATCTTTTTATATAACCTAGAAATGTGTGTTTTAAAAGTGTATGTTTGTTTTTTTAGGCACAGCATTTGCTTTGACTTGACTTGACGACTTGAAATCAAACAATTGTTTCAGGGGTGGAGCGAGTTCAAAATTGATCCTGTTTTGATTATGAAGCTTATGAACAAACAAGCATTTTTCATATATAGATTAGCATGCAATTGTAGATCATGCACAGTAGGACCAGAAACGTGTATTTTGAAAGTAAATAGGGTCTAAGCACTATGAAAAGAACCAGTTTTAGGTAGCTTTATTCAGTATAAAACCGTCAGCATAGATTTTATCATAGACTTTATGAATATGTATAATAGCTGCAAGGTAAAGTGTGCTGCAAAGGTGCAATGTAATGTTTTATATGCACTGTTGTTTCCTCAAAGGACATTTGCACTCCATTCGAATGCATTATGGCTGCTTTATTAAATTACATATTTAATATATTTGACACATGGGGTAATCAGTTCAATTCACACGGTTCCAGGGCAAATAACACTTGCACTGGCTTGCCTAAATTGATTTAAAGCTAAAAATATTGAATCTTATTATCACACAACCCATTCATCTGTGCAGATAGATCTGTGATCAAAAATGATTTTTTTAACAGCTTTATAGTGAAGTGGAAGTTGTACGCAGGCTTTGATGACCAATGGGGTTAAAATAGCCTTGATAATGTCCTTATCCATTGATTAATCAGGGCTACAGAGACAGAAACATGGAGATGAAAAGACTTGGCCGAAGGTCTGAATTAATGTTGTGTCCTACAGAGCTGCAGAAAGGTCATAGTTGATAGTAGCTCTGCAGCACTGTGAGAATAACAATAGCTTTCAGATGCAGTCCTCCGCCAGCTCTTGATTTCTGCCACTGGATACATTTGCCAGGTGTCTGTTGCCCCTGTGTGGTGAGCAGGATAGAGTTCGTCTGATCTGCCTGGCTTTGCCGGTTCAGGAAACTGCTCTGGGGGATCATCTAGAGGTGGACTAGAGATAAACCCGTCTCCATAATTACCTGCTCACAGTACAGTCTTCAAGTAGTTTACATTCAACTGTGTGAGAAATTGCTTGCAAAGGCGAGCATCGCTATTTCTATTGCTAATATGATACAAATGATACGTCCTACATCCCTTACGAAAAAGGATACTTCATTTTATCAAGTATACTTAAGTAATGTTCAAGTATATTTTTTAAGTATACTTTATGTAGTAATTATACCAGTATCAATGTACTAGTAGTAAACTTGTAAGTGTACTATTTCAATACTGCTTGGGGCTAAATTGGCTCAATTGAAGTATACGTTTAAGTGTACTATAAGTGTAACAGTAGAAAACTTTAAGTACACAACTAGTTCACAGCTACGTTTCTCATTTGCACTGCATCTGTACAAGTCAACTTATAAGTATACTAGTAGTTTACTATTTTAATACTAGTAGTACATTTTTAGTATATTTGAAATATACTCTCAGTAAACTACTAGTTTAGCGCAAGTATACTTGTAAGTTTTCTTTAAGTGAACATAACATCACACTTATAGTTTACTTTTTTATATATTCTATATATTATTTGTGCACTTTAAGTATATGTTCTTATTTAGGTATTATTTTTTATACTTGAAATAGGCTACCTTTAACTGTACTTTAACGGAAAAGGAAACATTTTAAACAAAAAGCTGAGAAAATTGCATTTTTGTCAAAGACTATGTCCGGATGGGATTCAGAACGATGATCAAACACAGGTGGAGTAGATCGAGTCCATAAACACCCCCAAAGCTTCACAGTCCTCATTCAGTAACGTTAGGCAGTTTTGATTTATATGCTGTTTAATGTTTGATGATCACTTTATTTTACATTTGCGTGCTTGTTTCGGCTTCTTCTTCTCCTGCATTTTGATCTGTACTCTTTCAGAAGATGCGTAACAGCGCCCCCCTACCATATAGCCTGAAAATTCAGTCAATGGCGAGGAAAGAGTAAAGTAGATTTGAAGTAAATTCCTATGTACACCACCAGAATAACAATAGCCTACACAAAAATTCAGATACTCAGAATTAGGAATATATCTGTTTTCTTTATAAATCAATATTTTCAAACAATGTACTTTTATACTACACTTTTATGAATATATATCTTGAAAAGTCCAAGTCCAAGTATAGGCCAGATATACTTTTGACGTTTCTGTCAGTATAAGTCAACTATACTTAAGTGCAATTTTAAGTATATTTCTCAGAAGTACATAAAGTATATTTTTGAGAAGTATATAAAAAGTAGACTAAAAGTATACTTTCTTATTTTTAGTTTAAAAGAAGTATACTAATAGCACACTTGAATAAACTTCTTTTTCGTAAGGGTTGTTGAGGAGATGCATTTTGTTCATTGTCTAAAGGGCAAGAAATTGGTTTTTAATCTTTTTTTTTGTTTGTTTAATTTAATTTAATTTAATTTATTTATTTTACTTTAAAATAGGTGAAAATGTTTCTGCAAAACTCCAAAATGTACCTACAATTCACTGCAGTTTCAAGCTGAAATAAACACTAGTGGAAGTAAAGAAACTTTTCTTCCTTTTCACACAAATTATGATTAAGGGGCAGATTATCGATTAATAAAGATTTATTGGTAACACTTTACAATAAGGTTCATTAGTTAAACATTAGTTAATGTATTAACTAACATGAACTAACCATGAGCAATGCATTTGTTACTATATTTACTAATCTTCATTAATGTTAGTTAATGAAAATACAGTTGTTCATTGTTTGTTCATGTTAGTTCACAGTGCATTAACATTAACAAAGATTAATAAATGCTGTAGACGTGCAGTTCATTATTAGTTCATGTTAACTAATGTAGTTAACTAATGTTAACTAATGAACCTTATTGTAAAGTGTTACCGATTTATTTTTGCCTGGTTGCTTGCACAATACTATGTTATGACCTCAAAACACTTAATTATGCATGATTTGTAAACTAATACATTTTTATATTTGATCACATAACAAACTCCATATATTTGGCTTTTCTATTATACTAAACTTGCTCTTCTGGTACAGCATTGCAGAGGGTACGAGTCCCATGAAACACGAGTTCCAATAAAAGTTCTAATAAGAGCTCAAAGACTTGTAAAAGCAGGTAAAATGGCATGGTTGCTTCAGCAAATGTGTTTTTATCACGCGTTTTCTTTTTTCTTTTTTCAAAACGCCATAGAGCATGGACCTTTTAGCGCCACACACCTCCACTCACTCCGAATTGCCGTGATACCTACAACAACAAACAATAAAACGTTTCCAGATTCACATTCATCTGCTATGGATAAAACTGAACACCATTTTAGCGACACTTACTGGACATTTCACATCAAAGTGTCATTTCAAAGTGTCGCAAAACATACAAGAAGCAACGAAATACCATTTTGCAGAAATGTCACCACAGACACATTTGCAATGAGCCTGCGTTGCACTTATGCATTTGCAATTATCCATTTGCATTTATACAAAGTGACTTATTCAAGGTATACATTGTTTTTAATCAATTGTATTCCCTGGGAATCGAACCCACGACCTTGGCATTGTTAGTGCCACGCTATTCCGTTTGAGCTTCAAGAAAGCTACCATTTTAGAGGGGTTCGGGTCATGCTGGGAGAATGGCTGGCCAAACAGCTCCACATTAGCTTGTCCAGGTTAGAAAAAAACAGCTTAACCAGCTATGATACCATATAAACCATTTTAAATCAGCTAAGACCAGCAAACCACATTATAGCTGGTCATTTCAGCATGGTGCAATCACCCAAAGCAGAACACTTTAACAGCTGCATAGCAACACTCTGGAAACTATCCCAGATGGTTTTTTTTTTTTTTTTTTACCATCAAAGAGCAACATTTCTTTAGAAAATGCAAAAATAAACATCTAGTCTGTCAGTTTCACTGTTTTTTTTTTTTTTTTCTTCATTTTTTGCATTGCATTCAGATGATGGCAGTCAATAAAAAAATCACTGCAAGAAATAAAAAAACAAAGCATATTTGATAATGGCTAAATAAGAGTGAAATTCTGGGAAAACAAACAAAAAAAACAACACCAACAAAAAAACAGTCTGGGCAAAAAAAAAAAAAAAAAAATCTTGCTAGCAGCAGTACAGTTTGTGTGATTGCTAACTAAAATCTGCCGCCTGTGCATTTTCGCACAGCGTATCTCATAAAAATGCTTAATGAATCTCTGTGACTCTTCTAAATCACCCACAGAGCATCCTGCTACTTCTGTTTTTCATTCTGACGTTCACACCCATCACTGTCTCATTTTTATGCTTTCCTTTTTGTGAATGTTTTTTATCAATTCAGTTTCCTCTTTAGTCATGCAGTAAAAACATGCTAAGCTCATGCCAAAACGAACATAGTTTCGGCCACACTAGCATGAATTCCAGAATAGTTTAGTTATTTTACTTCTTTATTTATTTGCTTAATTAAAGTTTCTGTTCATGTTTCATTGGTGCATGTTAAATTTATCAAACGTGACAGTAAAGACATTATAATGTAACAAAATGTTATTCAGATTAAGCTATTATTTTAAACTTCAACAAAGAATCCTGATTTAAAAAAAATAATAATAATTACAGTTTCCACAAAAATATTAAGCAGCACAAATATTTATCAACATTGATAAGAAATGTTTCTTGAGCAGCAAATCAGCATATTAGAATGATTTCTGAAGGATCATGTGACACTGAAGACTGGAGTAATGATACTGAAAATTCAGCTTTGATCACAGGAATAAATTACATTTCAAAATTTTTCAACAACTACTGTAAATTGTAATAATATTTCACAATATTACTGTTTTTCTGTATTTTTGGTCAAATAAATGCAGCTTTGGCAAGCATAAATTACATCTTTCAAAAAATATTTAAGAATCATACCACCTCCCAAACTTTTTATGTAATGCTGAATGATGACCCAATCATTTCCGATGGATAAAAGTCAGATAAAAGTCTTTTTTTTTTTTTTTTTTCCTTACTGATTGTCCTGTTTTGCTTTAAAATATATCAAGTAAAATCAGGTGTGGGAGGCGTTTCACATTGTCTTGAAGACATGTAACCTATATTGATTAAAATCTTACAGTGATGTCACACCAAAGCTGCTCAAAATAAACCTGAAACTGTAATAAAATGGCTGTCAATCATCTACCTATAGCTAATAGTTTCAATTATAGAAGCTGTGTTTGACATCGAGTGACATGGACATGTATGGTAGAAGAGCGCAGGTTGTTCAGCACTGAAATTGGAAATTATTAGTAATTATGTAAAGAGGACATCATCAAAGCACTCTTCAGGCCTAAGGGTCTGCAAGAATGAGTTCAATTAGCATGTATTGTGTAGTAGTGCAGAATGGCTATAGATAATTACAGGTTAGTTTACAAATGTTTAAATTAGATGTTATGTGTCCTGAGTGTCATGCTTTAAGTTCAGGGCTCAAGGTTTCCCCCACAGGAACCGTACATGCGTAAAAAGTTTATAGTAGGTGTAATGTAGGTCAATTTGCAACCCTCTTTAATGTTCCCATTCATAGTTTTAACATCATGCCACACCTGTATAGGAACGCCGAAGCAGATGAACCTAGAATATGAACACAACCTGTTTCACATTAAGTGTTGTCCCATAGAAAACCATTATAAAGAAAATGCTTAATGTGGCTTAATGCATTAAGACAGGACCAAATTTATACAAAGCATACTATGTACAAACATTGAACATAATATCTGATTGATGTTAATCTTATTACTAGTCTTCTCCTCATCCTCTTATTTACCTTCCGCAACAGCGGGGACCCTGTCGTTCATTTAGTGCTCAACATGGCGGATGCAGGTGTGCCTTTAAGTGTGAAAGATGTTCCAAACAGTTGGAGGAACTGTCACTGTCCCGGTCGGGCCAGTGTTGCATGGTCATGAAAGTTTATAATTTGCACATGTTTTTAAGCCGAATTGAAGCATTCAAGCGAAGGAGACGAGGAAGAGAACTCTTGCGCTGTGTGAGAAGTTTTGTGTGCGCAAACAGAAAGCTGCGCATCTTAAGACAGCATGCAAATAATACAATTCATTTTATTTCCTGTCTCCTTCACAAAGATTTATCTCAAAATGCTCACCTTGGCGAGTATCCTAGTAGACATAGTCGCTTATGGCTTAAGTGAACAACAAAATGTGTATCAGTATATTGGATCTGTGCATTTGTCTTAAAGTGACAGCAGCCTAATATTCCTGCCGCTGTCTGTTTTAAATGTTAATCAAACTAGAAAAGACAAAGAAATCACTCACTGCTCTTCATTGAATTGCTTTTTTATAACTTCAATAAGGATTAATCTTTATTTAATTTGTACAGTGAAGATTATATGCAGTGTTTTTACATTTAATTACTTTATTCAATTTCTGTATCTGTGCTGTTAGACCTACCTAAAAAAAATTAAAAGCACTGATTATTTTATTTGTATCTTTGTTCTATTTATTTATTTGTGCTATTGCTTGTAGTTTGATTATTTGTTCTTTTTTTATTGACTGTTTACTTGTCTTTAATAATCTTTAAAATTTATATTAGTTAGATAGTAGTTTTAGCTATGGTATCAAAACTGGAATCGAGAATTGTGAAATTTCACTGGTATCTAAAATTTTGGTGTCTAACCTTATTTATTATAATACAAGGATACATATGTCCAAAACAACAAAAACAATAACTATTTTATTAATTTATTACTTTTTTTTTTATTATTATTATTATTTTATTATTGTTTGTTTGTTTTTTGTGGTGGTGCCAGTGAAAATTGAATAATTGAATTCATTGAATCTAATCGAAAATTGAGATTCTAATCAAATCAAGATCTTGTGAATCGGAATCGAATTGGGACATCTGTATCAATACCCAATAATAGTATTGGAGGGACAGAGAAATCTCTCAATATTGCAATAAAAATATCTTCATCAGTGTTTCGAAGATGAACGAAAAAGTGATTAAATGATGACATAATTTTTATTTTTGGGTGAACATTGATTATTTTGCCTATTACTGCTTAGCTTTCTGGGTTTTTGTGCCATTTAAAAAACTTGAATCTGGTACTCTACAAACTTTGACACACATTTCTGCCTGCTGTGCAGTAGAATCAGCATTCAGTTTTCAAGTACGTGATAAATCGTTCCCACAAAAGCGATTCCAGTGTAAATGTATTTATAAATGCAGAATTTATTTGGCCTCTGCAAAGGTTCGGGTTCCTGTACACTTGTGTGTCTCTTTCTATATGGCAATAATACACTGGATATGCGATGAGACCGTCGATCATACGGCTGCGGTTCTCCTTCCATCACCTCCGATGCTGGAGTGCAGATTGGGATCCTCTTTGCGCAGCTTCATTTGGCAGTGAACGAGCAGCACTTGAGCCGCCGCTGAACCGAAGTATGATTAGTTTCTGTGAGTAAAGTCATGTGAACAGCACTAGAGTTCCTCTCTTGACACAAACTCATGACTTCGATATTCTTCTTGAAGTATCTTTTTTTTTTATTTTTTGAAGATTTACGAACAATACCTAAAAGCGTTTGGCTCGCAGGTGGAGAGTGTGTCATCACGGCAAGTTTTGAGACTAGTTTCGTTTGGAGTGCCGGCTGACGATTGCATCCTTTGATCTGAAGTGCTGTTATGCTGTCAGGTCTTGTACAGTGTGTCGCTTTCATGTGAGCTGAAACGTCGCATTGCCGAATGTAATCTGCCATGAATTGCTGCATCGGGACTCCAATTAGCCACATGTGGAGCTCTTTTCTGATGCCCTGTCGTCTCCACCTCCAGTCTTGCGGAGATAATGGAAGCGCTTGGCCTGCGCAGGAGTCCCCGTCTCTGCTGCACCTGCAGGATTAGTATGCAGACACTGGTGGTCCCTTTGTGCCGTCCCACCAGCTCAGGGTCAGACAAACAACCACACCATTAGCACAGCGCTCCTTATTAAAATGTAAAGCTCTGCTGCTGCTGTCGGTTTCAGACCACCACACTGGCATACTGGCATTAGACTTGATAATGAATGTAACTGAGATGTTTTTAGATTCTGGTTTTGTGATGATGTATCATTATAATATAGTTAGCATACACATATACAAACTGGTTATTTAGGACTGTGCAAAATGACATTTCGTTTGGTAAGTTCTAGTTGTTCTTGTGTTGGATTATCTATCATCATCCAAAAACATTATTTTTGATGTTTGGGAGTTTTTCTATCAGATGTTGTTTCTATCAGGCATTGCTAGCTAATGCTGGCTAACAAACAAACAAAGGTTTTCATTGCTTTTGTAATGAAAACTTGTTTGCAAAATGTTAATCATTTTAACAAATAAGAAGAATAAAAAAAATTGCATGTTTTCATGTCATCAATTATCTCCCTGAATAAGTTATTTCACATAACAGATGTTTACATATTGTATTGTCCACAAGATAAAATTATTGCTGAATTTTTATAAAATTATCCTTTTCAGTGCTTGATTTTTTTAATACTGTGGTTTGTTACTTGGATGATGCACTACTGTTGTTTTCTTTTCAAATCTATTAAAAAAAATTGTTGTCTGAGTAGTCAGAATTCAATAAAGGGTTAGTTCACCCAATAATTATCCCATAATTACTCACCCTCAAGCCATCCTAGGTAAAGTTGCCTTTGTCTTACAAAAACGCATCGCTTTACTTCAGAAGGTCTTTATTAACCCCCGGAGCTGTATGGATTATTTTTATAATGGATGGATGTGCTTTTTTTAGGCTTCAAAATCTCAGTTACTATTCACTCCCATTATAAGGCTTGGAAGAGTCCGAATATTTTTTTTAATATTATCCCGATTGCGTTTGACTGAAATAAAAAAGTCATATACACATATGATGGCTTGAGGGTGAGTAAATTATGAGAACATTTTCATTTTGAAGCCAAAAAAAAAGTGCATTCTTCCACCATAAAAGTAATCCATGCGGCTCCAGGGGGTTAATAAAGGCCTTCTGAAGCAAAGCAATGGGTTTCTGCAAGAAAAATGTCCATATTTAAAACTTTATTAACTATACTAACTAAGTTCCGGCAGACAGCCATATGCATGGCGGAAGAGTAACCTCTGACTCGATGCATGATGTATTGACGAACACGGAAGCACAGAGGATAGAGCAAAACAAAACACCAGTCACAAATTAGAAGACTAAAAGGAGAAATTTTAAAGATAAATGTCAGAGGATTTTGATATAAGAGAAGAGGAGCTTTCGTTTGTTGCCCAGCTCTATTTGTTTGAACCGCGAGAGGCGTCTAAGCTTACACTACATCATATGTCATACATGGCGTCAATGGGTTACTCAATTTGAATTTATAAAGTTATTATAAAGTGTTACCAAAATGTCCATATTTATAACTGCACACTATGAAGTATTAGTTAAGCATTAGTAAATAGTCAATTCATCATTTATAAAACATTAATAGACATTAGTAAGCAGTTTATAAATACAACTATAAATGCTTTGTTTTTGATTTATAAGCATATCTATGTGTTTAATAATTGTTTTTTCATACTTTATTAATTATCAATTCATCATTTATAAATTATGTACATATACAAACATGCTATTTACAATCCAGTTATTTAGAAGTTGTCAGTGGTTAATAAGATCATTTAGAAAGTGTAAGTAAATTATTAATAAACTATAAATGTACATTTATGCATCTTATTATTTAGACATATAGTAATAGTTACTCAGTTTGTTAATAAATGCTTTATTAACACATGTTCCTACTGTAATTCATGTAGTTATAAAACATTCAGTAGTTGTCAGTTGACTATTTTGGTGAGGAGTGAGGACTATTTATGCCTCGTAAAGCTTTTATAAAGGAGATTTAAAGGATACAGAACATAGAAATAGTTATTTCAAGCAAAAAAATGAAACTTTACGACAGGTAACTTGATGTAAAATTAAAAATAAACCTCTGCAATGTCACAGAAAATAAAAATTCCTGTACACCTCCAGAAAACATAACTGTGCAGTAAATTGATACTAAGCCTTTGCAATCTGATATAAAAATAAATGTAAACATTGCTGAATATAAATTTACCAGTGCCAACACTGGATTACAGGAGTGCCAAAATACAGCAAATATGTTTTTTTTATAAAACAATAATAATATAATAAAATATTACACAGTGTCAAAACTACCTCAGTACTAACTTTAAAACATTAGAGAACAGCAGTGCAGAAGATAACTGAGCCTTTAAATCTCCTTTGTAAAGCTTTACGAGGCATAAATAGTCCTCACTTTAGATGAGCTCACTAAAATAGTTAACTGACAAGTACTAACCTGAATTAATTATGAATTACAGTAGGAATATGTGTTAATAAAGCATTTTTTTTAACATACTGAGTAACTATTACTATATGTCTAAATAATAAGATGTATTAATGTACATTTAAATAGTTTATTAATCATTTACTTACACTTCCTAAATGATCTTATGAACAACTGACAACTCCTAAATAACTGGATTGTAAATAATGTAATGCATAATTTAGAAATGATAAATTGATCATTAATAAAGTATGAAAATACAGTTATTAAACACATTATAGATATGCTTATAAATCAAGAACAAAGCATTTATAGCTGTATTTATAAACTGCTTATTAATGTCTATTAATGCTTTATAACTGATGAATTGACTATTTATTAAAGCTTAACTAATGCTTCAAAATGTGCAGTTATTATAAAGTGTTACCGAAATGTTTCTTACATAAAGCTTGAAAGAGCAAGGATATTTTTTTAATATATCTATGATTGTGTTAGTCAGAAAGAAGATTGTCATATACACCTAGGATGGCTTGAGGGTGAGTAAATCATAGGATAATTTTCATTTTTGGGTGATCTATCCCTTTAAGCATAGCAGTGAATGTTTTATGAGCCAAAACACAACCAAAACAAAGTTCTTCTGCAAAATGCATGCTGTTTTATTTTTTTACTACTAGAAAGCCAAAAGTTACATAGTGTAAAAAAAGATTGTCAGGCAATATAATCAAAATTTCTTTATTGTATAGTCAGTATTTTGACAAATGTATTTATTTGTTTGTTTAGTTGGTTGTTTACTTATTTTTTTGAAGATTTTTAAAAGTATAAAATTGTCTGCTTTTGACATCACAGCTCAGGATAGTCTGGTGGCTATGGTAAGTCACATGGCATTTACAGCTCGGATGATTGGCCCAAAAAGTTCTTTGGTTCTTATATAATAATACAATTCAAACTGGCTCCTTCAAGGGGGCACCCGAGTAACCACCAGTGAGATGAATATGAATGCTAATGGATTGTTTCTGCAGCAGGCAGGCTGTTGTAAACCCCCTTGTTTATAATGTGCCACCCATCTCCCCGAATTGAAGTTTGGTACAGATATATAAATTATCAACACCTATTGTCAACAAAAAAAAAGATTTCCCTTTCAAAGTCAGCATCCACACACTGCGATACTTAACTAAATCTTCATCCTAATTAAAAGTTATGCTTCCATTAGGGCCATAAAACAGCTAAAAGGTGCATTTGTATTGACTCTCAAAACTTTGTGACCTTGCAGCACTTTAAGTCATATAAACAAAACTGTTTCATGTCTTTAATATATAACCCTTCAAGATGTTCTGTTCTGGCTAATCTCGTCTTGTTGCAGTCTAGTTTAGAGTGCTTGCTGTGTTTGTCTGTCACCAGTTTGAGAGAGAATAGAAGGCAGCCATGAGGTCCGCTTCCCATTAATCATCTCAATGAGCTTTTGTTACTTTTTTTTTTTTTTCTTCCCAGAACGGGTCAATCAAACCGAGATGCTTTACCGCATTTTCTTTTGTCTGTGTCTTTCACCAGGGCCGCTCATCAAATATTCATAGCTTTTTCAATAATTTATCTCTCGTACACCCTTATCTTGTTTTAGGACACTCGTGCATGTGATTAGTAAACTTCTGAAAGTGTGCTATGTATGTAAATGAGGCCGACATTTTCAATGAGACCAGCTGAGAGTTTATAGCTACTCAAGCTTTCAAGTACAGCTGTTCATCTCTCTTTGCCTTCACCAGCTTTTATGTCATTTGCACATCATGTAGAAGCACCATCCCTCATTGTTATTCTCCTCTCATGTCTTCAGCTGTCAGTTTTTGCCATTGACCCTCAAGCCTAATATCCTTATTAAGGTTGTAACGATACTAAAATTTCAGAATTTCAAGTGTTTTGGTTTTATTAAATAAATGTTTATAAAAATAATTATATTAGTTGCTTACTGATCATATCAAATGCTAAAATAAAATGCTGTTTTATATGCATTTAGCAATATAGTGGGTGAATTATGTACATGATGTATATTACGATGTATTGATGAACTATATGCCTTTCTCCACTGATGTTCTAAGTTGTTTCAAGCATTTCTAAGGATACTGATTTTTAGAAGGCGTGATGGTGAATGGGAACATGGTTTGTGTAACATTAGCAACACATTATTAGCTGTTTGATAACATAGTCAAGCAAAAGGCTGATCATATTAATTACCGTTATGTGTCTGACATTGTAAAGAGCGATACATAAAACACATTACCATTCTGATACATCGACTCTGTAGACGAGCCTGTGTAATTCACTCTTTCACTTCTTCTGAATTAGTTTCTGGTTCAGACATATATGGCTGAATTAAACCAGTATTTCCATTTGTATTGGAGTCATACAGAAAATACAGTTAAGTGCAACATGTGCAGCGAAAATCTGTCATATAGTTTACATGACATTATAAAGATATAAAATTGTGTGCTTGGGACATGGCTTTTAATGGTGAAACTTTTGTTTTTGTAATCAGGCTGTCAAAAATTATATTAAAAAAATTGGATTTAAATTTATCGGCTTTCAAATATAAATAATTACCGGTTATCGTATCGGCCAAAATGTTCATATCGGGGCATCCCTAATTAAGTCGTTGCTTTAGGCTTGCTAGGAAGGTTTTTTTTTTTTTTTTTTTTTTTTCCCTCATTGGAGTTTTGCATTTGGTCAGCTAATAAAATATTAAAGCTCAAATCAATATTTTGTGAATAGTTACTTAATTATGTCATCAGGTATCGTGGGCTCTCTCTTTTATACAAATGCAGCTGCTGCCATTTTGAGACATTGTAATGGATTATAAGATAACAAACAGGTACGATTTTAAAACAGTTTCATCTCAAATCAGTATCTCTTATCCCCATAATTATTTTTGGTAAAATACCGTGTAATAAGTGATATGACTGTACCATATCCCTTAAATGTCTGTATAGTTTGAACCTGCCACTTGCTAGCAACTGCTTTGTTTGCAGAATTTTTGCGTTTAAAGAGCTAATAAAATATTTAAACTCTAAAGAACAATATTTCATATCTAATTATTTACTTATGTGGCAAGTAGCCGTGTAATAAGCGGGATAATGTACATCCAGTTGGTTGTTATCACAAAATAAATTCTGCGATAACAATCGGCTGGATGTACATTAAAAATGCCAGATGTATAAAATATATTTTTTTTATTATTTATTTATTTATTTATTTTTAATTTTATTTAAAATTTTATATTGTGTCTAAAGGATTAATAAACTGTTAGAAAAAACATAAAACCATTTTTAAAATACTTTTTCAGACTATTTTTTTTATATATGTCAGGCTTTACAAGGTTAATCAGTATTTTTGTCTAACTCTTACCTTCTTTTTTTTAAATACTTAAAGCAAGGAGAAAAAAAATATTTAAAAAAGTCTAAAAGAAGTCTTGGCACAATTTTGGATCTAAAAGAAATATTGTTTTAAATATGTGTACATAAATATTGTTTAAAGATGTTAGTTATCAGTATTACCAATGCTGCGCTGCTATTGTAACTTTTCTTTTTTAACTTGACTTGGTACCAAATTACCTCCACTTTTGACATCCCTAATCCATATTTAGACTTACTGAGGGTGTGTAGATTTCCTTAGTGAAGTACTAAACGCTGGGGAACATTGATTTGCCCTTTGTAAACCCATCCAAGAGCAAACAAACCCATTTGTTGTACACTGGCTGTGCATGTAATGTGCTGCTCTTTCAGTATTCATGTATTCTGCTAGAGTGAAAGTTGTTTTTGAATGATGGAAGATGAGCAAGCCTCCCTACCCTAAGTTCAGCAGGAGAAAATTTGCCCTTTGCCTCTTGTTTAGAAAGGACAGACACAGTATGTCACGCGGTTGCCAAACGCACTGATCGCAAATAGTTTGAAAAGGTCAGTGGCTAATCCACAGGCAGAACCTTTGAAAGCAGTGGAAAGGCTCTTTCATTTTGAAGAGGGGCTGGTGGTTTTGCAGTGTCATGATGTCAGCTCATTTTTGTCCAGTGTTAAGTGCTGATTTAACAAAGTTAGATAGAAATTATCTATCCATCTATCTATCTTGTCTGTCCGTCTGTCTATAGCTGCCTTTTTATATTTTTACAGTATGTTTGGGGGCATTAGCATACTAGCATTAGCATATATGACCCATGCTGGCAAAAATGAGTCCCAATGAGCAAATGTTCAAAAATGAGTTATTGTTATTATCATATTCTCTATTGAAAAAACTTCAAAATGATGTATGATCTGCTGGAATCCCACCAAAAAATGACTGAGCTACAACTGTTTGAAGCCGATAAAGTCAGCAAAGTCAATTTTGAGAAAAAGTTTTCTGAAGTTTTCAAAACAAAATCACCTAGCAACCATTTCTTAAAATCCCTGGTAATACCATCAAACTTTTTTTTCCATGATTCCACAATTGTTTGATTAACATTAATGGAACACATGTTAAGACCTACTGTACCAAACAGATCTAATGTTACACATCAGATGTTTTTCCCCAGCAGTTAACCATACTTTCATTAAAGACATAACAGATAATGTTTGTGTGAATACTCGCCAAGACATATTTTTTAAAATACTGTATTTCTGTTTATACACTATATTGCCAAAAGTTTTGGGATGCCTGCCTTTACGTGCACATGAACTTTAATGACATCCCATTCTTAATCTGTAGGGTTTAATATGGAGTTGGCCTAGCCTTTGCAGCTATAACAGCTTAAACTCTTCTGGGAAGGCTTTCCACAAGGTTCAGGAATTTTTGACCATTCTTCTAGAAGCGCACTTGTGAGGTCAGGCACTGATGTTGGACGAGAAGGCCTGGCTCGCAGTCTCCGCTTTAATTCATCCCAAAGGTGATCTATCGGGCTGAGGTCAGGCCAGTCAAGTTTCTCCACACCAAACTCTCTCATCCATGTCTTTATGGACCTTGCTTTGTGCACTGGTGCGCAGTCATGTTGGAACAGGAAGGGGCCATCCCCAAACTGTTCCCACAAAGTTGGGAGCATGAAATTGTCCAAAATGTCTTGGTATGCTGAACCATTAAGAGTTCCTTTCACTGGAACTAAGGGGCTAAGCCCAACCTCTGAAAAACAACCCCACACCATAATCCCCCCTCCACCAAACTTTACACTTGGCACAATGCAGTCAGGCAACTACCGTTCTCCTGGCAACCGCCAAACCCAGACTCGTCCATCGGATTGCCGGACAGAGAAGCGTGATTCGTCACTCCAGAGAACACATCTCCACTGCTCTAGAGTCCAGTGGCGGTGTGCTTTACACCACTGCATCTTTGCATTTGCATTGCACTTGGTGATGTAAGGCTTGGACGCAGCTGCTCGGCCATGGAAACCCATTCCATGAAGCTCTCTATGCACTGTTCTTGAGCTAATCTGAAGGACACCAGAAGTTTGGAGGTCTGTAACTGTTGACTGTGCAGAAAAGTGGCGACTTCTGCGCACTGTGCGCCTCAGCATGCGCTGACCCCGCTCTGTGATTTTACGTGGCCTACCACTTCGTGGCTGAGTTGCTGTTGTTCCCAATTGCTTCCACTTTGTTATGATACCACTAACAGTTGGTCATGGAGTATTTAGTAGTGAGGAAATTTTACGAATGGACTAATTGCACAGGTGGCAACCTATCACGGTACCACGCTTGAATTCACTGAGCTCCTGAGAGCGACCCATTCTTTCACAAATGTTTGTAGAAGCAGTCTGCATGCCTAGGTGCTTGATTTTATACACCTGTGGCGATGGAAGTGGTTCAAATAAAGAAACATTTAGATGTTTAATTGCTATTTGGAGCATTGGGATTGCTAGACGAGGGCTTAATTAACTCATTTTTGTAAAAACCTCAATTTCAACCAAATTTGACTTTTTCCACTTGTTTTGCCTGTAGCTTGAAATTAGCCCGTGCGCATTCTGACTCATTTTGTCAGCATGGGTCATATATAAATGTTAGTCTCAAAGCTAACATACATGGGCTAAGAGCCACAAATCTATTTCATGGAGCCTTTCATGTTGAAATATGAAAGGACATGTCCTTGTTTCTCAATGAAGAGCGGCACATTTTTCCTGATGCACAGTATTCATAAGGGACAGATTTGCTGCTTATCTATAAGCCATGTTGCTTTAGGGATGTTGTGGTTAACCTTCTATATTGATATAATCAGAGGCTGATACAGTAGCTCTCTTATCGTAAGCCAAAAAAAAAAAAAAAAAGCCTGGAGAAACCAGAGGCATTTCAAATAAAACTGTAATCATGCCATATGCAAACAAGGATATTTATATTCAGATAAGTGTATATGTTATTCCAAAATGTCATGCAATTAAGATCAGATCCATTTGTGTTGCCAGAGCTCCTGTGTTTGGGAATTCGATATAGAGATTTTAAAGACAGTTAGTTTTGATTCATAAAGAACCCTTTTACATTCTAAATGAATTTGTTTGAGCTTTAAAGAGACTGATGTAGATACCTTGAATAACAAGCGTTTTATGTTTTATTAAATAGCAGGATTAAATAAGTCCTGATAGCTGTTATGTATTGCCAGTGGAGGCCTGTGGTTTTTACTCATTTTATAAAAGGCCAAGATCAAAGAACATAATACAGGGATTAGACTTCGACCGTTTCCAGAGTCTCACGTCGTCATCAAAGTAAAACACAGCAAATCTACATGAAAAAGCCTGTAATCTATTGTTGATTAACACAATCTTTGATATCACAGTTATTTTTATGTCTCGATGAGAAGAGGCCAAAGGTTCTGAAATGCTATCACATCTTAATCTAACAAACAGAAAATCTAACATCTAACAAACGGAAAAGTAGTTAGAAAGCTGCCCTGTGGCCCATCCTCATCTTTTGGATTAAACACAGTTGAGTCTTGAGTGAACGCCATAGGCAGCATCCCGGGTTCAAAAACTGGTCTGATAAAATAATGACATTGGATTGGAGGTTACGGGGATGCGAGGTTGCCGGCTCAGTGGACCTCATTAGTGTCGAACACTTGAGCATGTGCTTGTGTGAAGCGACCATTAGAGCTCTGTCAGAACAGAGAACGTACAAGGATTTTTTTCCTATTATCTGCAAGCACAGCACACCGTACACCAGGCAAGAAGGTGCCACCATACAGGGTGAACATGTCGATGTGCGTATGGAGGGATTATATAGAAGGTACTCTGTCATCTTTCTGAATAACAAAAACCTGTGTATCTTCCACGCAGCAGCCCAAGGGAGACAAATCACCCTGTAAGCCTGTGTACAACAAACTCTAAGCACTCCAAACCGAGGATGAAGGTTGTCTTGTCACCAAGCCAAGCGAGAGAAATGCAGTGTACGAAAGTGAAAATCACGGAACAGCCAATTCTGTGACAGGATTATTAGCTTTTGTATTCAGAGTGTCCTTGGGGGGGGGTTAATAGGAGAAAACACTTGCTGTTCTGACTTTTCACCTCACTGTTTGCATGCTGTAAGTTTTCAGTATGTCCTACAGACATATAAGCAACATGCCAACCGAAATAAATGTTCTTTATTTTCATTTAATAGTGAAATGTCTTAGTATAGAAAGTCAGAATTACAGAATGTTTGTCCTTGTGAGGCTGTATATGTCAACAATAATTTATGTTTTCAGAGAATGGGAGCTGGGACCAGCTTAATTATGCCTGTTAAATTATGCATTGCAATATTTGCCCAAAATAGGCAGGTAAATTTGGCAGGTACACAAAAGTATAGACTTACTCTTAAAACTGTTAATCGGCATTCATCAATTATTCACCAACATGCGCCTTTCTGGAGCTAATAGAGTCCAAAATCTAATTTATGCTGTTTTAATAACTAATATTGGGGTAAAACAAAAGGGAGCACGTGAAATTTGCTAATTATATTCACCAGAGGCCTTTTAGATTGCACACACATACAAAATTGGTAATTAAGGACTATTAACAACAATATTGACATGAAAAAGAATAAAAACCCTCGCTGCCCTTGGCTGGTTAACTTTAGTAGCTTTAATAAGCTATTTAAAAATGAACATTAACATGAAGTTCAACAAGGCTGCATTTATCTGATACAGTAATATCAAGAAAAATAAAACTTTTCTGTTTTAACATGTTAATTTATTAACAGAAGTAATTTATTCCCGTGATGCAAAGCTGAATTTTCAGCATTATTACTTAGTCTTCATTGTCACATGATCCTTCAGAAAACATTCTAATATGCTGATTTGGTGCTCATGTGACATTTCATATTGTTGTTGAAAGTTAAAAAATAGTTGAAAACAGTTGCACTGCTTAATATTTTTGTGGAAACTGTGATACATTTTATTCAGGATTCTTTGATGAGTAGAAAGAACAGCGTTTATTTGATAATGTCACTTTTGATAAATTTATTGCACTCTTGCTGAATAAAAGTGTTCATTTCTTTAATAATAATAATAATAATAATTAATCACACTGACCCCAAACTCTCATTTTAACGCAGTGGTTGATTGACAGATTATCCATGTGGGATACATCAGGATGCATTTGTGCAAATTCAGTGTGATCACATGCATCTACCTCTGAATGTGGTTTGAGTAATTGCATCATAAAACATTTACACTTATATTTAAAGGTGCAGTAAGCAATTTCTGAGCAACACTGTTGATATTTGATATCAACCCAAACAAACACACCCCTCCCTTCATTGCTCCGTCCCCCAAAATGCACAAACATGCAATGCAAGAGTGGATGTCTCTTTATCATAGCTGAAGTGAAGCAAAATAAGGACAAAAAATTAACATGCAGTACATACATGTATATACAAACAAGAGTTTATTGTTAGTCACCAGCAGAACACCAGCTCTAGACAATGACACTCAAAATTGTTACTATAGCTAATATTACAACAAAAGCATATCTTGGTTCTGTAAAACCAATGTTACTCACATATGGAGCAGAAACAACCTCGTCATCTGTTTTCAGGCCTTCCCGCTTAGGTCTCTCCAGCGCTGGAAAGCTTTTCTTATATTAACGCTCTAATCATAACCCTTCTTTTTCCAAGGATATTCCTCTGACCGTTTCTCTTTTGTAATGCCTCCCAGCCATATCTTTTTCTACAGTCTTTCTTCATATTTCCCTCTTGCTCACTCTCTCTCCTCCCCCATCATGAGTGGACACGCCCCCTACTGCTGATTGGCTACAAGTGTGTTGTGGTGCTCGGCCCAATCCACTTTCAACAGCGTTCCTCTGAAATCGCTTACTGCACCTTTAACACCGCCCACTCGTGATCGAATCACATGAAACCAATGTTAATATTAGATGTAAACACGGTCACACTGTCTCTGATAGCCACGTTGATTCCTAAATCTTTTAAAATGATTATTTGTCTATAGTCCAAATTGTGCTCTTCTTACCCACTAGCTCTGAAATACAGTATGACTTGTAGTCTAATGTATGTTTGTTCTGGAGAGGCAACAACTGATTTCAAACATATGTTTCATAATGGATCAGTTCTGCTTTTGGGTTTATCTGAGGTGAATATCTCTCACGCTCACATTCTATTAACACTCTTTATTCTGCTTAGTTTAGCAACTGTGTAGGATGCCCAATTAACATTGTGATCTGGTTAACTTCTTGATTGATTAAATTCCTGTGAATATTTTGTCTGGGCAATTATGGACCGGAATCCATTACAGCTCAAATTAATTGAGTTTGTTTTATAAAATAAAACAGAGGTATGTTGTCCGCTTGATTTCGAAATGTGAAATAATCATGCTGACTGGCAATTGATTTTCTGTCAGACCACTATGTGTACATTAAATTCTGTTTGATAGTGCTGAATAGCCTACAGTGCATTTATATCATAATCAAGGAGCAAAAGTGCACCATTTAGATTGTCAGTAGATTCCTTAAAATGCAGTTCCAGCAGTTCTTGAAATGCAAGCCATGGCTTTGAATGACCATTTTCCAACTTCGCCTCAGGCTTTTCTTCTGTACCTTCAAACATTGCCTGTAGCTCAAACAGTAGAGTAAAGTGCTAGCAATGCCAAGGTCATGGGTTTGATTCCAAGGAAATGCTAAAATACTGATATACAGAAATTATATGCCATTTAAATATAACAGTTAATGTATTTATACACTGAACATTTTAACACAATTCCTTTCAGAAATCGTTTTAATATGCCGATTTGCTGCTCAAGAAACATGTTGAAAACTGATCTTTGAAGAAACCGTGATACATTTTTCCTGGAATCTTTTAAGAATAGAACATTCAAATTTAATTAAAATTAAATTATCAATTTCTTTACTGTCACTTCTGTTAAAGTTAGTGAATCTTTCCTGAATAAAATGAAATCTGCACATTGGTGTACATTATGAACAATAATTTTGTGAACGTACAACAGTCAGAACTCACAATTAAATTAATGTTGTATAATTTAACTAAACTAAATAAATAGACACTTTTTTTTTTTTTTTTGGCATATTTTGCCCCCTCGCTGGACCTTATGGGTCGAGCTTGACCTAGTCCATGTCCGCCTCTATGGACCTAATGGGTGGAGTTATGTTTAGCAGTAGGGTTAGGATGTAGGTGGACCATCTAGCTCCACCCATTACTTCCAGCTGGACTTCAAGCTTTACCCACAATCAGCCTCTCAAATAATTTGCCACTTTTACTATATTTTACTTTTACATGCCCAGAAAGTTTTAAAACTCATTCTAATGTGGAACGACCCAGCAGAACCACCGTTTTATGTATGATTTGTGATACATCATTAATGCAGTGCACTGTGTATGTGCAGGTTTTCTCCGATCAGCGAGAATGCCCCCGTGGGAACGGTCGCAGGAGTCATCTTGGCGGCTGCCATAAACCAGACCATCGTCTACTCCATCACTGAAGGAAATGAAGGCGGTGAGCACTTACCGGATTTGCATAATTTGTTTAGTGAATCAAGTGGTAAAACGATGCAGAAAGGGCATGCAATTAAACCGCCACTGGCAGTTCTCATACATGCTGGCCCTTCAAGTATATACTTCAACCAGACTATGGTTTTATCAGAAACCTCAGTGAAAAAAGACAAGATTACGGGAAATGTCACACTGCTCTTTTATGAGCTGGATATTATTGTATTGTAATAAATTATAGTTTGTAAGACATCAAGCATGGGATAATGACAGCTCACACACTCTTAGATGCCATTTCTTAGGTGGCTGTCAGCTGCAAGTTATCAGAAGCTCTATGAGAGAGAAGGTTTTGTTTGAAAAAGAGTACTTCCTGTTGCCGTGTGTCATCGGAGAGCGTGTAAGAGCAGGAAGAGGGAGGTGTGCGTGATTAAATCCTCTCTCAGTTCAGAATGTGTGTAGCCGAAATCACATTTGAATACATCTGGTGCTGGTTTAGAGCGTAGGGGAAATCGTTTCGGTACATTCTCATTAGACGGAATCAAAGAGCGTAGATAGGTAATCAAAGGGCTGTTTTCATTAGCGCAAACTAGAAAAAGCGAGGAAGAATAAGGTAATCATCCCACCATTTAAATCGCCTGGATCCAAGACGTTTAATGCGATGACATCAACCAAGATCAGAGCTAATCCATTATGAATGTTAATGAGACTCAAGAGGAGGGTAGTGCACTCTGGACCTGAAATCCCAATATAGCTAAGTGCATTACCGATACGGTGCACGGAGGCGGTTAAAGGATGAGTCCTAAGACCTGGACTTAAAATTACTATGAGCAAATTCATGGTATGTGTAATGTCATATTATGGTAAAGGTATGAATAACAATTGAGTTATTTTTTTCCCCTGTAAATTCAATGAAAAAAAAAAAAAAAAGTTTATGTTGTAATAATGTGGGAATACCTATTTTGGATAATCTGGTGAATAAAATTCAGTAAATGCTTTACAAATAAAAGGTATTTCATCTCACGTGATTATTTGGTAACACTAGCGCTACAATAATGTCCCATTAGTTAGCATATAATGATGTACTGTATGAACTAACAATGAGCAATACATTTGCTACAGTATTTATTAATCTTTGGTAACATTAATTAATACAAATGCAGCTGTTCATTGTTAGTTCATGTTAGCTCAGGTCTATTAAATAATATTAATAGATACAACTTTTGATTTTAATAATCTTTTAGTAAAAGTTGAAATTAACATTACCTAAGGCCCCGTTTACACTAGTGCGTTTTCGTTTTAAAACGTATAACTTTTGCTATGGTTACTCCTGTCGTTTACACTACTCCAGCGTTTTGAACCCTCGAAAATGGAGACTTTCGAAAACGCTTCAGAGCCCGTTTTAGTTTGAAAACACTGGGGTTGCGTTTCAGTGTAAATGGACCAAAAACTGAAAACTTTTGAAAACGATGGCGTGGCTGCCTACGTTCGCTCTGCGTATCCTTGATGACCGTGTAAACAATAACATGGAGACTGAACTGCAATCTTTGCTGGCTTTGTTGTCATTTTTAGCAGCCATTGTGCAGTTAAACTCTGCATTTTTTTAATACTGCAGCAATCTACATGCGCAAGAGGCAACTGTTTACACTTGTAAGCGCATGCCCAGTGTGCATGAATGGTCATGTGACATGCGTTTTCGGTCGTGTAGTGTAGACGGAGATCGTTTCTGAAACGCTGTGGAAACGGCAGTGTTAAGATTAATAAATGTGGTAACACTTTATTTTGCATTGTCCTTGTTCCATGTTGCAAAGGTACATTATGAATAATTGCATGAAACTAACCCTAAATCAAACCCTAATCCCTAATTACTCAGTACCTGAATGTAAATTACACTGTAACAAGGACACCTTAAAATAAAGTGTAAGCATAAATGCTTTAGAAGTATCTTTAGTATCTTTCTAATGTGAAAAAAATGGAACCTTATTGTAACCTTATTGAATCTTAGTTAAAAAATGCTTAAAGGCACATGTAAGATTTTTGGATTAAAATATCCACAACCCACTAGAACAGTGTTATATATTTTGTTGACTTGTGTATTTACATTATCCCAAATGTTTCCAAGAGTGTTTAAATCCAGAGAAATAAGCAATTTTAACCAGTACGCAGACTGTGTCCGTGCATTGCCTATCAATGACATCATATCCACATAGCCCTCGGTTTCCGGTTTTATTTTGTAGAAACCATGGAAACACCAAAGAGACTTTAATATATTATGTGCTTTATTAGACAGGTGAGCAATTGTTTGGATTCATTCATCGACAGAATGACAGACATTTTCTTGATTGCCTAATATCATGCCTAATATCGATCGATCTAGTGTCTCATAGTAGCCGCCAAGTGAACACAGAGTAGCACTATAACAACTTTCAACACAAAAATGTATCTAACCCACATATGCTTGACTGGAAGAAGTGCAAGCGGCGTCTGCGGCATAATAAAAGTTCCGCTGCTCTTGAGCTGTGTCTTGCGCTTGTCTCTCATTAGCAATCGCTCCAGCGGCCTCGTTCCGCTCCCACAGCACTCGGCCCTACTCTGCGTCATAGTACAGTAACGTTAATAATCTCATTCATGAACATGATTTCTGCTTGAGTCGCGTCCTGACTCCTTTCCACCAGCTATAGGCGTGAAGACGTCTACACACCTCCCATGATTCCGTGAAATCAAAGCATCATCAAGCTACACCTTTGTTTTGAATAAGCGACTTCTAGCGGTGAAAATTTACATGGTGTGCCTTTAATTCTGACTCTAAAAATCTGAGTGTGAAGCTGTTGTAAAATAGCATGTAAACATACCCGCTGTTTTCTCTCCCGTTGCGACAGGTGATTTCGTCATGAACAACATCACTGGAGTTATCAGCACTGCCAAGCCACTGGACTACGAGAGCAACAGCAGTTACGTCCTCCGCGTGGAAGCCGACTCCATGAGGGTGGTGTCGTCTAACCTACGAGCCCCATCCAAAAGTGAGGCTTATTTTAGTCCTTGTTCACACCTATAATGATAATTATAAAGTTTTAATAATCTGTGAGAATAGGAAAGTTCACACCACAACTATAACAATGATGACACAGATGAACAATAGTGTTAAAATCACTTTCAAAACAATCTGTTTTCCAGCTAATGAGATTCCATTATGCTTTAAACAGCAAAAGCATTTAAAGTGGCAGATGACAAGCAGGCCGTGCAAATTCTTCAAGGTGGATTTAAGTTCCCAAATGTGTTAAACAGAATTTTAGTCTCTGAACACATCAGTCAAATTATCCAAAATAAAGAACATTCCGTATGGGTCGGCTTTTGACCCTGGGACATTTTATGTGGCTTAAAAGCTTGTTTAGGATGTTTTTGCTTTTTCATTTCATTTTAGAGTTAATAAAGCACTTCCTTTCCAGCGTGCCA
Organism: Elopichthys bambusa; assembly: GCA_037101425.1. NCBI lineage: Eukaryota > Metazoa > Chordata > Actinopteri > Cypriniformes > Xenocyprididae > Elopichthys > Elopichthys bambusa. Next base: position 25,589,173 of record CM074449.1, read on the forward strand.
GTGCAGAGTGCCTCAATATAATAAAGATATAATCATAAATGACTTCCTGTCATCTAGCGTTCTGTGAACACGGGGGGATGGGGCTTCTTGTCTGTTTCTTCCATGTGGAGGTGATTATGGAAAATCATTATTTGAGAAAAGCATTTCTGATTAACCAGAATCTGATTAACCAGCTTAATATTCCAAGTATGCAAACCTGATGATAAAATCTAATGATTAGTTGAGTCCAGTCAGCCTGTCAGCTTAGTGGTTATAATTGATTATTAAAAGCAAGTTTTAATTAATTATATCTTGTTGGTGTGCTTGAGCAAGCTGCCAGGTCTTTGTTTTAAATAAGTCCTTGTGGGTCTCATGATTATCTAGATGGAGCAAATATGCATATTATTGCATAGATCAATTTCTGCTGATAAAAAGAGAATTCAAAGATGTTACATGATTGTGGCAAACGAATGCCTTGCAAAATGTGGCTTTAGATGTCAATATATAGCTTGTTTTATTATAAGCGTTATTTTAAAACACTTGTTTTGTGTTCTTAGGTGGCGCATTTGCTCATTTTATTCATTGTCTTTGACTTACAATGCTCTTCAGTGGTCAGCGATACTCTTGTGCCGTGTTGCTCTGCTCTGTACAGAGATGCTTCAGTGCTCCACTCGGAGTGACTGTGCAGAAATGAGCAGTAGGCTCTGGAAACCCCTTGGCATGAGCGCTGAAGTCTGTCAGATGATAAATTGTGTTGTTGTTCTCATGCCCCCACAAAATATGACTCTGCCTTTTACTTTGAAAAGTGACAGATGATGGTCTTGAAGGACTTGATGAAGAAATGTTGTGCTCCATATAGAAATGTACTTTAGCAGCTTAGATGTGCAGAACTGAAGGTGATGAGCTGGGTTTTGATGATTTCCTGAATTTGATTGTAATTGCTTTCAGGCATTTTCCATGAATGAAAATCGCAGGAAAAATGACAGAGCCACGGGTTGTGTTTTTTGGGCTATTTTTTAAAATGTACTGCGGCTGTGAAAAAAAAAAAAAAAAAAAAAAACGTTTATCAGAAAAGTGAATTGAAGAAGAGGACAATACATGTTTTAAGGCAAATTTAAATCAACTGAAGAGGAATAAAATACAGATTAAATAAATATAGTCATACTATAAAAACAAGTACAACTTTATAATTTATAAAACAAAATAAATCAAATCAAAATATTTATTTTAAGGCTTTTAACACAGCTCAACTGTGATTGGATGCGGGGGGGGGGGGGGGGGGGGGGGGGGAAGAGCTAGATTTTATTCCTTTGGGGTGGGTTTTGAATCAGTTTTGGGCTGGACATTGTTCTGAGATCTGGCAACCCTGAACAGAGATGCTCCTTTTTTTTTTTCTTTTTTTTTTTTTTGTAATGAAAATATTATTTTGATGTTCATTAAAGGTGTATAAAAAATATAAAAACATATATCAGGGTTTTAAACTGTATTCATATTTCTGGTGCAGGCGTGCAAATATTCACTATGTATAAAATGTACAGAAAATACATGCTATTTAGTTTGATTACGAAAGGTGGAGAGTAAATATTCTCTAAAGGTTAAGCACCTATACTTTCATTAACTATTTGTTGAAAATGAAAGAGTTTCCGGTTCTGGTTTGTACTGTCTTCGTGGCAAGCACCTTGCTATAACATGTTCTCTGATGTTCTGTATGCCTTATACTTCCTCACTTTATTTTAATGATCATTTGTATTTTGTGATTTATTCTTTCTTTTTCTCTTAGGCAACACAGCAAAGGTCTTCATTGATGTGCAAGATGAGAACGACCATCCTCCGGAGTTCACTAAGCCCTTTTACCTCGGTGGGGTTGCAGAGGATGCCAAGACCTTCACCTCTGTTTTACAGGTCCAGGTAAAGTGTCTCTCCTCTGCAGGATTGTAACGATATCCATGAGGCCTCACGCAGGCAGCACTTACACGGATGAGCCAACAATCGTTCACTAACTGATGCATGTTGCATCAGAACAGCAAAAGCTGGATAAATCTCCAATTGTAATCTGATTGGCTGGCTGCTACGCATACATAATAAGATGTCAGTCCAGCACCAATGAAAGCATTTCAGAGAACAAAGCTGCACAGCAATGAATAATAATTCAGTTCTTCAACAGGAGGAAATCACCCATTTTCATGGTCACGGAAGACCTGGAAATATCAGGGAGTTTTAAAATTGTGCTTTCCTGGCCTGGAAAAGTCATGGATATTAATCAAATCTTAAAAGTCATGGACATTCCTGTGGTTAATATACATTTTTCAAATGTTTTAATGTTTGATATTGCTCTTGTGTGGAGAAAAACTTGCTTGCGCAAGCCATACTTTTGAGTCAGTTATTTTCAATTAATCAGTTGAACTGGTTCTCAGATTCACCTGAATGATTCATTAGTGAATTAGTGAAAATTACTGTCCTAAACAGATACGTCTCAACACATGTTAATCAGAGTTTTTGTCCTAACCAGCCACAATGGTGATACGTAACAAGCGAAAAGGGTATCAGTTTGATTATGTGTTTACAGACAGAGCTCCACCCACACACTCTTCTGATTGGCTGTGTTTTTTTGATTGATTTGGTCTCGTCTTGTAGTCGTGTTGCGTCATGTCTGGTGTGGTCAGACCAATTGCTTGTCATTGTAATCTCATTGCATTGCGTCTATTTAGGACACGTTTTAATGAAGTTATGAAGCCATGGGAATTCATTGTCGAAAAAGCTTGAAATGCTAGTTTTTGCTGGAGTGTATCACACTAGTTTTCCTCTGTGTGGTGGTTCTTTGTCTGCATGAGGTGTTGTTCTCTGGTTGGTCAGATTGCTGGTCTCAGCTGAGGAGCTTAAGTCTGACCAGCTGGGGTCTGAAAGATTGGATCATCTTGAGACAGCTTATAAAATGCCACGGCTGCGGAGGCTCGCTGATACAGATCTCAACACAACTGTCAATAGCGGGGACAAGGGCACCGCATTCTCTGAGAAAGAAAATGAATCACAGATCCTCATAAACCAGCCAGGCTTTCTCTTAGAGCACAGATTCTGTCCTTTTCCAGCCTGTTTTTCTCTGTAGTATCCTTTTCTTTTCTCTCTCTGCAAGTTCTTTTCTCTTGAAATGACTTTCTGTGTTCTCTGACTTACCGTTTTTCACTCATATCTGTTTTTCAAGCCTTTATTCTACAGGTCAACCATGAGCCTGAAATTTACCCTATACAAGTAAATAAACTAGCTTCTCCAATCTAGGTTTTTGGTTAAATGCCTGAAATAATGTCTGTGGTTAACACAATATTTCCACATTTTATTCTACCACATAAAAAATACATCAGTAAATACATCAGTATTTTTTTTAAAGCTTTAACTTGTCTTGAAAAAGGTGGTTGCTAACAATTGAATAAACGGAACTACAGATGTTGTCATGGACATTAAACGCCATCACGCTGAACAGGTAAACTCATCTGCTTTCACAGCCTGGCTGTTTATAATTATGCTCTTGCAAACTATTCAATCGCAGGAAAATGTTTTAAATAAAGATTGAAAGAGTTGTCGGAAGCTTAATTGTGGTGACATTGTAGTTTGTCACCATCATTAATAATAATATTGTCACCCAATATTTGATATTTCTTAATGCTGCTCTCCATTATGCACCGCTTTGTTTGTTTTTAAGATGACAGACAGTTTAAAAAGTTACATTTTTAGGCTGGTCTGCCTCAGTGGTCTAAAAGCACTCGTCAGTGTAAAAATGATGGCCAATCAGAGAGGCAGGGCTTAATGTTTACTGAAGACGAGTGTGAATTGCGACGCTTTTAGTTTTTACAGTGAAAGAGTGCGTACATGTTAAGATATAAGTAGCTAAACATTTAATATTTGACAACTGTTTTACGATGGATATGTTTAATGACTCACTTTGACTTAATGACTTTTTTTATGGAATTTCTCCATTTTGAATTAAAAATATGCTTACATTTAAATGATGTCATTCATAACTGAATGTGATGACACAAGACAACTTTTTTTTATTATTATTACATTTTTGACATAGCCATACAAACGAGTGAATGTGTGCATATTTTTTTAAATAAAATATTATTTGCGAAGAGTTTAAATGGACTACTTCACAACTATAGGCTATACTTACACCTAAAACTTTCTTATTTATTCTTTATTCCCTTAAATCCCTTTTAATGCTTTAATTATTTAATTTATTTAAATAAAAATACCAACCCCACCCCCCTAAAAAAAAAAAAAAAAAAAAAAATTTGTTCAGTGTTCAAAACATGGTTACAGCCTTGATGTAATGTTGTTAATATTAATCAAAGAACAGTTTTGCGAAGTAAAAGGAAAAACACACTGCTCTTGGCTAGAATTTTTTAGTTCTTGGCTAGTTCTCCACTGTATATTGTAACACACAAAACTAGGCTTTAGCCCTATTCGGATGGGACTAGTTTTACACGGAGCCGTTGGAGAAATTTGCAATTTCACAGACGTACTTTGAGATTTTAATCCCGTCTGAATCTGCCATGTCTGTTTTTTTCCTCACACAACCTCTGTAAAAATTCCAGAGCAAATTACCTGCTGTTTTTCGGCAAACTCAGTGGTCTTCTGAGAAATCTAATTCCGTCCGAATACGAATGTCTGTGATTGCCGATATTGTATTACATGAACGCTTTTTGACCTACATGAGCTACTGTATGTGCACCGATCTTCCGTATACTTTCATTTCATTGCAGTAGTATGGATAGTAGGCCTTCTGTAATGCCCACATCCAGAACACACACTCCCATCTCTGTGATAAACACTGAGATGTTAGTCCCGTCTGAATCGGTACATGAAATGACAGACCTCGAGTGATAAGAATTGTAACTCAAACGTTGTTTAGAAAACTAGTCCCGTCCGAATAGGGCTTTAAAGGGACTTTATTACTAATTGTAATCATTTTTGCTTCCCCTTTGCCAATAATTTAAGTATTTCATTATAATTTAATTTCGCAATTATTTTATTTTTTTCCAATTTCTGACTGTTCACTTACTTGATAGTGATGTTAAATACCCAGAAAACAAGCACTGTTTATTTCATTAGTTCTAATAGCATATTAGTTAGTACTGTGGTATCAAAACTGCAATGTATTCAACAGGCATTTAAATTTCTGGCCTCAGAACTACAACCTGTAAAAGTTGTCCATTTAATTACATCAGCGTTACTCTAATCTGACATGCAGGCCACATGCTGACACTCACACTGGGTTTCACCTCATATGGCTTCACCCTGCCTTAAGTTCATGTGCAGAGTATAAGAACAGCAGCAATGCTATCAGGTGACGCCGTCCTGCGTTCGTTCAAGGAGACCTTATTAGCCAAGACCCCAGACTGAGTTAAGCCACGCAGCAGAAGTCCAGGGTTTTATAGGGTCACATTCACTGCGAATACAGATTACCATCGTCAATGTCTTCTGTTTACTTGTAGAAACATCTGAGATGTGAAGTTCAGCGGGCAAAAAGCCAAATATGCTGCTTTGATAAACACAGTCATGCTTTTTGCCCATTTCCCAGGTGTCACAGGAATCACTTACTACGGATTTTTGTTCAAACAGCTCAGGGGCTCGTAGATTAGACTACTTTAATCTACTTTGAGATCCGTCTTTAAATAGTTTTGAGGTGAAAAAGATGAGAAAATTGAAACCGTTCATTGCCAACCCTAAGGACAGGGATGTCGGTGATTGAAATGCTTTTACTTCGCGTTGTGGAAGCGCCTTTTCCAATTCTCCCTGCATTCATTGTTCTCTCCTGATCTTATAATTAGTTTAAGCAATCTATTGACCTTCTGAGAAAACATTTCCTTACTGATGTTCCTCGGGTTTAATCTGAGGTTGGAACGCAAAGAAAGAAAAGAAAAATAGACTTTTGTGGAACTACTAATTCAATTTCAAACTGTTTCGGCTCAAGATCTATGCCGCAATGGCGATCAAAGGTTTTCGCACATTTAGCCTCACCGAATGACCAATTAAAAGACAGACCTTTTGTTTGCAAGGGACTTTAATACACACTTACTGTATTTATTGAAACGGGTCTCCCAGGCATATTGGAAAAAGCCTCATTTGTGTTAATGACTCTGCCTGGTCCGGGGCACCCTGCTGCCCATGGAGCCGCCTGTTTCCCTCTCTTGTAAAAAGCCATTATAAATCATTGTCACCGCAGTGGAGTGCTGTAATGTTCGTTTGAGATGAGCCAAAGTGACGTTGGTGCTGGTAAATCGGAGCTTGGAGCTCCTCCTATGGGCTGAAGGCGGAATGGCGGGTGACGGCAGAGGTTGAGCAGCTCTGTGTTGTAGGTGATAAGTAGCTTGTGGCTATTCCTCTCTTTGACATGTCTGCTTTATTGTTTCTGACAGGCTCTGGATAAGGACACAGGGAATTTCAGTGCCATGCTGTATAGGCTGATTATCCCCCCTACTACTGACGGAAAAGACGGCTTTGTTATTGAGCCCTTCACAGGCATAATTAAGACAGCCATCATGTACAGGAACATGCGGCGCTCCTACTTTAAATTTGATGTGGTGGCTACAGACGATTACGGGAAGGGACTCAGCAGCAGCGCTCAAGTGGTGGTATGTATGTGATTGGGAAGCATAAAGTTTTTGTAATCTTCCATTCAAAAGTCAGATTTGAGAATGAACGAGCCAGTTCTTTTTAATGAATCACTCAAAAAGATGGTTTGATTACAAGTCCCGCTAAATCAGTCTTAAATGTAACATCTGACTCATTGAATGGAACTTTCAATGTGTGTCTTCACTTTCATTCATATTGGTTTAATTACTGTCTGGTTGTTCATCTGACAACGTGTAGTTAAACATACACATCCAGGGCAGCATTTTGTTTTAATAAATGGTACTTGGATTAAGTAATAATATGTTGCCTTAAATGTAATTGTTTTTGTCCCTGACAGCATTTATGTAAAAAGTTGCCAACTAGTTCCAGCATTTTTGATAATATTCACACAACTTCCATGGCCCCCAGAATATTTTGTTGTATGAACATGTTAACATTTATTATATCAAAAGAAGGAACAGAGCCTCTGCTTTTAATCAAACAAAAAAAAAAAAAACATATTCTAGCTTCATTCACTCATGTTTTATCAACGCTTGAATGTTTCATTAAAAAAGAAAAACAAAAAAAAAACCATTTCGAACAAAAAGCTGAGAAAAGTTTTTGTCAAAGACTTTATTCGCATCAGATTCAAAATGAGTAGGTCGAGTCCATAAACACCCCCAAAGCTTAAATGTGCTTAAGCAAGCTTCGATCTGCTCCTTCTGGTTTGTGCAGATCATATTCTTTGCTTGTTTTCAGATCCAGAGATGCTGTACTCCTTCAGAAGATGTGTAATAGCGCCCCCTACCGTATAACAGTGAAAATATGGAAAGCCGGAAATACTCATCAATTGCGTGGAATCATTGTCATAAATTAAGAAAAATCTCGTCAATGGCGGGGAAAGAGTTAAATGGAATCGTAAAGGAACAAGAATCATTAAGTGGCATCAAAATCAGGGCGATTGCAGATGAGGTGCAATTCTGCTGTTGCAAGAAGGATAGAAATGATACGCTTTACCTTTAAATACACTATCCTGAGCCAGTTTGAACAGATTGATTAAAGTTTAAAGCAGTAATCTGTCCTGAGATGCAATCCATCATCTGATTTTACAACAGTGGCAACTCCGTTAGCTGATTTTTATTAGAAAAATACAGTCCCTGTAAGCCTTCTTGAAGAACGTCCAAAGCTGATGCCGAAGAGGCATCGATTTTTTTTGTGGGCTGAGGGGCTCTAGCAGTATTTAAACCCATAAATCAATCTCTCAATAGCACTCAGTATCTTAAACCTGCGCTTGGTCTGTGAGTTAAATAAATATGTAGAGATAAGGGTATTTAGATGATGTCAGCTAGACCGCTCCATGTACAGTACAGAGCTTGATTTAAATACAGACTAAAATGGAAGGGAATCGCAAGGAATTTACAGGTTACAAGTACTTAACGGTTCCATGATTCTAGTACTTTTGAGGAAGATTCTTCACCATTATTACTCTATTTTTGCTGACACACTTATGTGAATTTTATTGCATTCAAAATATTAAACCAACTGGCATCTATAAAATTGCGATGCTAGAGCTTTTCTCAGATCTAACAGACTTTAATTAAGTCTCTACAAGTTCAAAATATGAGGGAAATATATATCAAATATTTTAAATATTGAAGGATAGGCAAAACACTAAACTTGGTTAAGATATTGATCTGACAAAATAATTTGCCAAAATAGTATAAAAACTACAGGTTTTATTTTACTATGCAAAAAAATTGCATAGAACAACAGAAAGCTAACAGGAAAAAGCATACATTAGCTACAGTATAATCAGTTATTAATATTCCATTGGTTCTCTCGTTTTTTTTTAAAGGAGACCTATAATGCCTCATTTACAATATGTAATATAAGTGTCTGGTGTCCCCAGAATGTGTTCAGCTCAAAATACTCCACAGATCATTTATTATAGCTTGTCAAATTTGGGGCAAACATGCCGTTTTTGTGTGTGTCCCTTTAAATGCAAAAGAGCTGCTGCAGAGGGCGGAGCTTTAACAGCTTGCGCTTCAGTTGCTCAACAACAACAAAGCTGGAGAAACTTATGCAGTTTAAATGAGGATTGTCAGTAACGGTGTTCAGCCTTACATTGTTCAAAAAGTCGGACACTGATGGAGAGACTCAGGAAGAAGTTACAACTTTTAGAATGCAACTGGGCGTTTTTGAATGGTTAGTGGATAAATTTATGTAGTTGCTGTGGAGTTGATTCAACTCATCGACTAGCATGTGCCGTCATGTTAATCTTTTGTGCAAATCCAGCACTGAATTGACCCTCGTTTGTGAAGCAGCTTGGTGTAAAATGACGGCATGGTAACAACACTCTACTACAACAACTCTTCCTCTTCTCTAAAACAGCCCAACATGGCCTCACCCCTTTTGTTGCATGGTTCCGGGGGTTTATGTAAATTTTAGCGTTAGTGATGTCAATAACCCAGGAAGAAGCTTGTTGCTGTAGTCCTTAAACAGCGAATTATATCCCTTCGCATTGAACTTCGCGTTGTAACTTTGCAGATGTTGTTTACACTCAAACTGCAACATTACACACTAACTAAAGTTAAAAAAGTGAAATCATAATCAACCACCCCTTTAAGTGTTTATAATTTCTTTGTATGACAGTCTGGCCAAAAATTATGTCCTTATTTAATAAAGTCCCTGGTTTAATTTGACTGAATTCTGTCTCTTATCAACCACATGAACGGCATATTAGAAATGTTACACAGTTCAGAACCTTCATGCTACACCATAATTTTCCCTTTTATAACTAGAGATTATTTTTGTCCTATCTCCCAGGTGTCAGTGGTTAACCAGCTGGACATGCAGGTGGTTGTATCCAACGTGCCGCCCACTGTAGTTGAACAGAACAAGGATCAGCTGATTGGGTAACTCGTTCTATACAAACACACTCTTCCCCCAGACATACTTCCCAATGTAACATTCCACGCAGCCAGAGAGTGCTTGAAGCTATAATGTATGCATAAGTACTTGACTCCTGCGGGTGCAGATGTTTATGTTGGGAATAAATCAGTGGGCTGCTTGATTCTGTCAACCCCACTTAGATAAAAGCAGGACCCACACTGTTTAACATCTGCGTCAAGAGCAGAATAACCAGAAACCCCACCTTCCTCAGTTAGCCATGGGATAGCATTTATCATTGATTAAAATGCTCAAAGAAATAGTTCACCATTTACTTAGTTTATGTTGTCACAAACCTAAATGACTTCCTTTTTAATGAAAAATAAACATAAATTGAACTTAAAAGACTTAATATAGAGCATAAGTCATATAAACCACTTTTATCATACTTTTAGGGTGTTTTTTATGACATTTTGGTGGTCAGCAGCAACCATCTCCATTTATGTCCATCATATGGAAAAGAGCAGCAGGAACTTTTTTCAGAATATCTCCTCTCACAGAAGGAAATTCTTTTGGTTTTGGAATGACAAAAAGATGAGAGTCATCATTTTGACATAGACAGGAAAGTGCTGAGATGTCACAGTGCTAATATGACATAAACCCATCTTTATATTATACACACACATGAACGCACATTTTCTGTCTCAGGTGAAAGAACTCACAGCCCAAACCTCCTCATCATCGCTTGTCAGTCGGTTTCCTCAGCAAACCTGCTCCTTTTTTTCCAAGTAGAGTCATCATTCCAGCCTCTGTTCTTTTTTGTCCCATGTTCTTATTTCACCTCAGCAGCTGTGAAGGGGAATATCTGAGGCACTGCAGGTAATTGGCTGAGGAGGGCTGGCTGCTCTGAGATGTGAGCTGAGGGCTAATAAAGGCGCCTACTGGGAGACAAGGACGCCAGCTTTGAAGCAACACTGTCTTACAAGCTCATTTTAGCCCTTGCTTTGTATTTGTCCTCCATGCCTCTGTGTTCAAAACAGCTCCTGTTCAGTGTAGCCTGACAAACATGGATAATATAGGGGTTTGCAGCACGTGTGTTATATTCAGGCAGTGTAACTGTTGCTCTTGTGTAATTTTTCCTCTTTTATTTCACCAATTACTACAATTAGTGTTTGTTGTGCATGTTTGCAATCGTGTGGAAGTTGATTGTCAGTTTATTTTCTGGCTTAGGGGCTCTCAATTGGCACACAAATAACTCAATTCAAGATTCATTTTTCTTTCCACTATAAGTTTTATGCATTGTTCTGACATGAATTGTTACTTTCAGTATGTAACAACTTTATATTTGTTCTCATTTTCAGACCAATGTTTTTGAAGTCCATATGCAGTATTTTTTTGTTGTTGGTGTCCTTTGAGAAATTAATAGACTGTCGAAGAATGGTAAATAGATCGTCTTTGGCATGTCAGGAAGGTCTGTTGTAGATCTCTCATTTTCTGTCTGTCTCTTAATTCAGGATATTAGAGCGCTATGTCCAGGACCAGATCCCAGGAGCTAAAGTAGTTGTGGAGTCAATCGGGCCCCGGCGTTTTGGCGAGGGTTATGAACAGGAGGACTACTCCAAATCTGACCTGATGGTTTATGCAATCGACCCTCTGACCAACAGAGCTCTCTCAAGACAGGAGCTCTTCAAGTAAGTGCAAACTCCTTTTCTGCTGTGCTGTTCTCCATCTTAACCTCCTGACTTTTCCCTCAAACCTATGCACCTAACAGATTGAGATATATCTACCCTTCATACACTCTTAAAAAGAACCTTTAACATCCATGGTATCATTCCATTCTGCAAAAGTTTCTTTATAGTGGAAAAAAGTTTCCTTAGATTTTTTAAATGCTCTGCATACTAATAAAAAAGTTACTTTAAGACCTTTTTGCTGAAAGTTTTTTTAGGCAACCAAAAATGGTTCTTCCATGGCATTGCTGTGGAAAACCCCTTTTGGAACCTTGATTTTTAAGAGTGTACTGTGATAGATGTTTCTGTGTGGCTGTACAGTCAATGGACAGGACTGCTTTTTTGTTTAGATGATTAAACACTTCAGTGCCCTCCAAAGGCACCATTTTAGTTATATAAAGGGATGGATTGTGTGCGTGTGTGAGAGAAAGAGAGAGTCTGGTGGTCACTCATCCAATACTACAATGATATAAATAATTTAATGAATAATGCCTATTTTTCTACTCTTTAAACCAATAAATAAAAGTTGAAAATACAGTATAGAAAAATATCCATATTTAAAACTTTATAAACTATAAAAGATGGCCGGAAGCTAGTAATTCAGACTCTGTGTTTGTCTGAAAGAATATAGTCATATACACCTAGGATGGCTTGAGGGTAAGTAAACCATGGATAATTTTCATTTTTGGGTGAACTATCCCTTTCAAAGACCACCCACCCCTAGTCATTAGTTAGGCTGTTTTTCATAATAACAATGTCTATTTATGTTTTTTATCCAAGCAGCATGATAAAGCAAATGGAGTGTATGTTTATGTTTGTTTAGACATTTTCCCTCATTTTTCATAAAAATTAGACTTGTGGTTAAATGCTTAGCCAGATTGTCTGCTCAGACAGCACTGTTTCTAACGCTCATACGGGCAAATTGTGAATTGTAGGCTGTCGAATGCGCTTTAAAACCATTCAGTTCAAATATAGACAACATTCCTTCTTTTGTCAACTTCTTTTGTTTTGTTTAGCTGTCTGCAATGTGAATGATATTTATAAATTGTGCTTTCATAGTAGCCAATATAAGTATAAGATTTACACTTAAAAAAATGGGGACACATTTTAGAACGTCATTATAAAAGTTTGCCTTATAAATTATTACATTCGCTCAGTTATTCAATGATTGATTGAAAAGCAAATGAGATTTCTATTGCCAGATTTATGTTGCTTGCACTGCAGAACTAATTGAATATGCGACTGTTCATGTGGTTTTCTACAGGTTTTTAGATGGGAAGTTATTGGACATCAATAAGGAGTTTCAGCCCTACCTAGGTCGCGGAGGACGCATTCTAGAGATCCGCACACCAGATGTGGTGAAGAACGTGAAGAAGGCGGTTCAGTCTGTTGGATACACCGAAGGAGCCCTGCTGGCCCTGGCCGTCATCATCATCATGTGCTGTATCCCAGCCATTCTTATCGTCATTATCACCTACCGACAGTGAGTGTCACCACTATAGTCCAGTACACCTTAAAGGGATAGTTTACCCAAAAATGTAAATGTCATCACTTTCTCACCCTGAAGTGGTTCCAAATCTGTATGAGTTTATTTCTTCTGTTGAACACAAAAGATATTTTAAAGAATGTTGGGAACCAGACAGTTAATGGCACCCACTGACTTCCATAGTAGGAAACAATAAATACCATGGAACTCAATGGGTGCCATCAACTTGTCTTGTTATCAACATTGTTTAAAATATATTTTGTGTTCAACAGAAGAAAGAAACTCATACATGTTTGGAACAACATGAGGGTGAGTAAATAATGACAATTTTTAAATTTTTGGTTAAACTATTCTTTTAAGCAGGCAGCTTCATTCCGGTGGGATTTCAGTGGAACATTTAAACGTGCACACATTCTCTCTTTTTCACAATGGTAACACCTTTGAGAACTGCCTGGTCCTGTGTTTATTCTGTGTGAAAGAAGATTAATTAAGGCCATGAAAGGTAAACATGTGAAATCGCCTGTGGTTAAGGGCTGAGTTTTACATGTGGTGCCAGCTGAGCCAGTGCCATATGGCATACCTGACGATGAGAATTCAGGAATGAAATGACAGGATCTGAGCTAGAGATATGAGAATTGTTCTGGAATCATTGAGGGTTTAGTTTGAGATAAAAATAATTCATACTTGTGGGAAACAAAGAGCAGATTTATAAATGTTGTGGCTGAAATCCACCATATATTTTTTGCAGTGCGATAAGTTCGTGTTGATATATTGTCATTGTCTAATATATCTCTTTTTTTCTTCTTTTCACAATGCACCAACTTCAGATTCAAAGAGTAAGTATTGTACAGAGACATGCATGTGTAATGATATGTTGGTTATACATCCTAACCATTTCTCTCTCTCAAGCATTACTAATTCAGTGGTTCTCAAATGATATTGATTCAAGACCCAGATTTTACATTGAATATAAAATGGAAAAACCCAAATAGCAACTGAACACTACCTAAATAGCTTGTCGTATAAAAGTCAATGATACGACAACTGAAATCAACAACAGTGAAATGTATTAACATAAAAACCTAATACATGTTTTTGTAGTTTGAGTTTGGTTTATGAATATCCATAATTCGCTGCGCAAAATACAATGTTGGCACAAATGATGTTTATCCTCATTGCAACCCATTTTAATGTATTCTGGGACATATTTTTTCTTCTATTTTGTGTAGCTTTATTAGTTTTCCAAGAATGAGGGCACATCATACTGCCTGTCCATGATGGCATTTGCCAAAATATGACTAGCTTAGATAAATTTTAGCCAAAATAGATTTGACAACTTTTGTCATCAAAAAAAAAAAAGAGAGAGAGAGAGACATTTCCCTATCCTTTTAAAAATTGAAATGTCTTTCTGTTGTGCATTTCTAACTATACATTATATGCTTAGTTGCATAGCATGTTTTTTGTTTGTTTTTTAATCTATTCTATACACGCTGAGAACCACTGGTCTAATTTATATTATCTGAGGAACTCCAGAATAGCTAAATGTCCAGGGAAAGATAAAGGCTTGTTGATTTCCCAGGACCAGGACAGAAGAGCTTGGAACACAACTTATGTAAAGAATAGCTTTTGTTCCCTAAGTTATCAGATCCTGAATGAGATTTTTGATCTGTGAATCCATGCATAATTTATCAATCTTTCATTACATAAGCAAATGCTTTTATTTTGCTCAACTTGTTGACTTTATTGTCTAAAGACGGCAGGCAGAATGTGCAAAAACAGCCAGGATCCAAATGGCGCTTCCCACCGGCAAATCTGGAGGAGCTGCCACCAACAATCTGTATGAAGAGCTCGGCGACAGCACCATGTAAGTTTTATACCTTCAGAACTTTATACTTGTCAATGTCTCCAAACACTGACTGGTGTAGAATATTAATATCTAAAGTAAAATTGCACAAGTCTATTTTAAATTGAAATAAATTAAGTCTATTTTTCTAACCACAGTGCCATTTTTAAACAGGAAAGAATCTTGTCTAACGAAATATAGAGTTGTATGATTGGAACAAGAACTTCAATTTGAGTAAATAGAAATGTTAGTTTGGTTGTTAAGATTCTCTGGCTGCAGTATTTATGTTAATAAACTTATGATTTAACATAACCTAATTTTATGGCTGAGCAAAGCTAGGGCTAGGGCTTCTATTCATGGTGTCCCAGGTTGAGGTGATCACCATACTCCTTTGTTATGCCCAGGGTATGGTCCCAAGCTCAAAAGGTTTCAAAAAAAATAAAAAAGAAAGAAAATGCTTCCAGTCTTGTTTGGTGTGTTTGTAGTTAACATTTCATAGGATATTAAGGGAACGTTTTTTTTTTTTGTTTGTTTTTTTGGAATATCAAAGATCCACTTTTATCAGAAACTGTCTTGATTATCATCTGACCCAAATATGTTGAAAACTGGACTTTTTAGGAGGTGCAGGAAGGCAGGATGTAAACTATTTGTTTATCCCTGTGGCATATAGTAGTCATGACCACTATCAAGTTTTGTTGCCAAGATAGTCAAAATTCTCATATAATGTCATACTTAGGAGTGTTTTACGTGCCAACAATTTCAGTATTTCAAACAGTGTTTTTGTTGTTGTTTCTTTTAAAGTGTTCAATAACTTTTCAATAACTTCAAAAACTTACCCCAAAACTGGCATAATAAAAGACAATTTGTCTTCTATGAGTATGCCGAATTTCATTACTTTTTTTACCATAGTTTCAGGGACTTCGATATACTCGTAGTCTGAAGGAAGAATAAGCAGAAAACCAACTGATTCCTTGCTGATTTTTGATTTCAAGACTGCTTCGGTGCATATCGACTAATTAGGCTTTACGTGAGCATTTTCTGAACTGTCTGGTTTTCCACTGCTACTACTAGACTACTACTAGACTGACGAGGCCAAGTTTTTAAACATTGAAGATTCAATTTAGTAGTCATATTTTAATGTGCTCCTGGTTGAGATTTCACATCAAACTTATTTCAGAAGATCAAGTAATTTTTTTCATCTTTGAACCCCTTAAACTGATTTCTGTGGAATGGTTGTGTCTGGTGTTAGGCGAGTTTCCCCCTTCAAAAGACTAGCACTTACACAAACTTTACAAAACTTTTTTAACATCTTGCACTTATATTTATTTATTTATTTTCCTTATCTCTCATTCTCATTTCTTGGATATCAGACCTAAGTAAGTAGGTAGTCATATGTGTTTCCAAATGTAGAAAATAAGTAAAGTAGAGTTGTATTTGTGGTTGTTTCGCAGAAAGCTGTTAAACATTCTTTCCTTCCAAATTAGTTGCCTAGCATTGTGATCAGTTACCTTGCTCCTAATCAGTAGTGATATTAGCTAAGAATTGTGTTAGTGCCTTTCATTGAAACTCGTTGTAGGTGTTTGCCTATGATTTAATTAGCTCAATCCAGGCAGGTGCTTTTTGTAGCTGGCTTCCATCCTACTTCCCCATCTACCTTGCTGTTCACATCCTCTGTTAAGTCATTCTTTGTCTCTTTTTGCGGCTATGCTGAAAGCAGGACTAAGAGGTGTGTTCTGAAGGATGGCGATCGGCAGCGTCTAATTAGCTCATTTGCCACCCGTGCCATCGCTGCTCACAAGCTGTCCACTGCTAATGGAATCTTGCTGAACAACTTGCCTAAGTCGGAAAGCAACATTACCTTCCTTTCAGATGAGAACCCGCTTACTACAACCAACCCCCTGTACCATGACGACGGCACCCTCAGCAGCCCTGAGCACCAAAATCGAAGGTACCTCCTGGGCATGTATTCACCCAGCATGAGAAGTCTGAGAAAGTCCATCCTACGCTTCCCATCTGCAGGCTCAGGACACTCCTGGACTTTACCCTCTAGGTTGCACAAGTGTGAGACCAGTGAAGCCCTACGGAATAGGAGGGTGGTGATGGACCCAGTTCAGTGGGAGCTGCAGCTTCTGAAGTCTGGCCTTAAGGACAGTAAAGAAATGATTGATGGGATTGATGGGTTTGATGGTTTTGATGGGCTTGTAGACGAAGATCCAGAGCCCAAATTGTCAGTAAAAGAGCAGGCACGGCAGTTTGAGCAGCAGGCCATGCAGGAAATGAGGCAGAAGCAAGGCCAGGATTCTCGTGGGTCACTCTCCTCTGAAATTATTCTCTCTGTTTTTGAGACCCCACAGTCTTTATTCGTGGGACATAACAACAGGCCCCCAGCCATAATCATTACCCAGAGTGATGGAACACCTCCACCCAGTCACAAGCCCACTCCTCCAGTGCTACGGAAGTACAGCAGATTGAATACCTATCCTGATGAGGAGTCTTACGAGGTCAATGTGGAGATCATCCCTGACCCTCCAGATGTACCTGCTCCACCACCTCCACCTCAACCTCCCTCTCCCTCCAGTCCTCCACCACCTCCACCTTCCTCCAGTCCTCCACCACCTCCACCTTCCTCCAGTCCTCCGCCACCTCCACCTTCCTCCAGTCCTCCGCCACCTCCACCTCCCTCCAGTCCCCCACCCCAGTCTATTCCTATCCCGCCAACCACACCTGTTCCTCCCCATCCAACCCCTCCACCTCCTCCTCCTCTCCCCCCTCCCTTATCACCAGCCTTTTCCCGTCCCATGGCTCCTTCTCCATTTGTCCTCCCTCCTCTTTCCTCCATCACACCCCTTAGACCAGTGTCCTTACGTCCCACACCACCTCCACTGCCCTCCGAGCCGGAGCCTCCCAAGAGGGAACTCAAGGGGATCCTTAAGAATATCCAGAACATAGCAGATATAGAGAAATCCATTGCCAACATGTACAGTCAAATAAATAAAAAGCAGTGCCCGCCAAAGATTGTCCCCAAACCACAAGTGTCTGTTGAACCAGAGGCTGGCGTGTCAGAAGTGGAGCCTGTACAAGAAGTACCACCACCAGAGCCCAATCCAAACATGAACTCACTAGTGGAAGAACTGGAAAAACGCTTTCCATCTCAGTCCACTATCCTGTGACACTCTCTTTGTCCATGTTGAGTAATAACTCTTTTAAAGGCTGTTCACTAGGGCTGGGACAATACATTGATTATCGATTTGCGATACAATGATTCGCTCGCGATTCTCTCTCGAATCGATTCTGAGCTTAGTTTTTAACAGCAGATGGCACTACATGCTTTAGAAACACACATAACGTTATCTGCTTGTTTCCAGTTCCTTTACACACACCACTTAACCTAACATAATCATTCATAAAGTTTGAAAAGGTTGAAGCAAATTACAAGGGTGTTTGCAGTGGGCCGTGTTTACATTAATCTTTCATCATAAAAGCATTCTGAGCTGAGGTGCAAATGTATTTAACTCAGCCGAATACATGAGCGCTCTCAAGCAGTCTTCTTTGTGAGCATTTGAGTAAAAAAAATAGCCTGGAGCGCCATCTGATGTTAAAACTAAGCTCAGAATCGATTTGAGAGAAAATATCAGGATCGATCCAGATTCATTGTATTGCAAATAAAGAATCAATGTATTGTCTCAGCCCTACAGTTCACACAGGATGCATTCTAGCAAATATTTTAGTAGAGCGGAACTGTAAAGAAGTCATGTTCATATGTAAATAGGGACAAGGCGTTCCTGTAGCACAAACAGTAAAGCATGGTGCTAGCAATGCCATGCTTCCAAGGGAATGCATACATTTATTAAATGTATACTTTCAATGCAATGTAAGGCACTTTGAATTAAATCATAAATGAAACATGTGATTGTTTGTAACCTGAACTACTAAACTGTATACAAAATAATTAAAATGTGGCACTTGGGGGTGGGGGGGTAAAAGGTTCATCTAGCGCACATGTACAAAGACCAAAAATTCCAATTTAATAATTAAAAAGCAAGAGAATGTGTCCTGTGTGAATGGCCCCTTAGACTATCACTACATTTTTGTCATCTTTACTTTTTTGTCTTACCATTGTGTTTCATCTTACAATAACACAAAATCAAGTGTTTGTGCTTTACAGTTTTTGTAAAATATTTTTAATCAATTTTGCAAGAGTGTTTTGTTATTTAGTTGAGTTAAACCATTCATACAGGCAATTTATTTTATCCATTCAAACTGTTTTAGTACACAAAACACTTACTCGTAGAAATTCTCTATATTCATATGCTCTAATACTGGGCTATAAGTTACTGTCACTGGATGGGACAAATTACCTCTATAAAGCTTTTCACTGAGGTACACTGCATGCACTCACCTCTCATTTTTCTTTATATTTTTCCCTCTTTTGTTAATTGTGTTAGCATAGCCTCTGTGGCCACATTTACACTGTCTACCAGTTTTCACCAATATATGGCACAGGATATTCATGTATACTATGATTAATTTATTTAAGAGGTACAGCTGTAATAGGACATTGTGTCTTTCTCAGTGCAAGCTAATGTTGTCTCTGGTAGAAGGACTAGAAAGGCACAGAACAGAAACAAGTTTGTTTTAATGTTAAATGGCTTTATGTTACGTGACTGTGCACACATTAGAAGGTTTGAGAGGCAACCGAGTCGTCAAGTTGGTTGTAATTACCGGCTAAATCAATTTAGTGTGTGTGTGAGAGAGAGAGAGCTTGTGTGATTGGCGATATGTCCTCCATTTACTCTTTGAGACGGAAACACGCTGCATTCAATTCAGCAAACGTCCTCCTAATCCCAGCTTTAATTGTTTTGATACTAATGGATGGATACTGCACCATTACATCCGATTATTGTTGACTTGCAGCGGCACACAACTATACCATATTGTTTTTGTTCTTGTGCTGTAGCACATTCAGAAGTGTCTCCATGACCTTATGAAAATTGATCATGTTCAGTTTCTGTAATGATTGCACCTTCTGTTTACAGTGAGCAGTCACTGTATTGATGTGACTCGGATATTCTGGTTAGGCTTTGTTTTAAACCTCTTTCCCTATTAAAGTTCTGCAATAAATTAAAGCCCCTTAATACAGACTCCATTCAAAATTTGTTTTGTAGGTCACATCATTGTTTGTGTGCAGTGTAAAGAGTAAATAAATTTAAGAGTGAAGTCAGATAATCTCCCAGTGAATGTTTAGGTTTCAAAATGTATCTAACATTATTGCAACTTTTATCATTTGAATTGTGATTTGGTCTTCTTTCTTCCATTTATGTGTACACTGAATTGTGATTATGCTTTTCTTTCTAATATATTTAACCATTTAGAGCAAAAGATGAGTTGTGTTAATACATGTGTCACTTTATTAGAAAAGAAAAGCTTAAAGACCAAAAGAAAAAAAAAAAACAACTAAAATTTCACATAAAACACTTTTCCTCTACTATCATTAAAGCACTGTTTGCTTCCTTCAAAATTTCTTTGCAGATAACCCAGGCATGCCATACTTTCCCATCTCATATCATGGTTTGTTTATCTAATCTGTAGCGCCATGTTCCATTAGGACTAGCAGTTGCCATCATGACATATTAACAGTGTTAGAGAACAAACAAACAAGCAAACATCTTTATGGCAATCAGAGGGAGGAGGAAAAGCTCTCTGTTAAAATAAGCACAATCAAACAAGATTCATCTGTCACCACTATTGTCTGTTTAGTCAACATTTCAAAGCAGATGGCAAACTGCAATGTACAATTGTAAAAAAGCATATATGTTTAAAACTAGTGCTGCCAAAACATGTGTTTGAGTATTAAAAAAAAAAAAAGTGCCAACATGTTTAATCACATACATATGATTACAGGTCATCAATTTAATTTATTTATTTATTTATTTATTTTTTTTGAAAAAAGTGAGAGTGACCCTATTTGAGACACTTTTGAACTATTTATATTATAGTAACTATTTACATTATTGATAATAGTAAGAAAATACTTATATTTATCACACAAATCAGTTTCTATATTTTTTGATAAATCCATTTGAATGAATTTTTGAAGGGCCTTTTGACATATCAGTGGTGTTCATCCTGTTATTTCATTTATTTCAAAAATATTATAATTATGTAATATTGAGATATATGGTAGCCTTTTTGGTTTTATAATACCTTCTGTGTGCTTTCAGTGGTGGTTTAGGTTCCCATTACTTGTAATTAACAAACTCCACCTACAAAAAGCAGGCCAGCCAATGGTAAATCATTTTTAATTCTATAATTAATCAGTGTGACCATGAAGGAACTGAGAAAAAAGATCAAATAATTAATATAGATCAGTAGGTTTAATATAAGTTTAATTTTTTAACAGAAAAATATGGAAATGCCACTGCAATTGTACCTTGACCCTGTTAAAAATATAACGTAATTAGTATTTAATCATAGTGTATATTTATATACTTTAATTACAATTACATATCATGTAATACATCATGTTTAATTCATGGACTGGCACAGCATCGCACCTGCAAACAGGCTCACATAGAGAGAGAAAAGTCAACAAAACAAAAGTCCCTTGAAAGTCGCATATTATCGTTAAGAGATAAATCTTCATTTGAATCCCTCATTATGCCCACATCAGGGAAGAATTGCTGTAATTTGCTCTCGCTGATCTGCTGCCTGGAGAGAATTTTAATTTGCTACGCTTTCAGTGAAATGGCCCTGCCACTTAGGAAACGCTGGCCGGTCTCCATGTACACTCTGTGTACCCCTAACACACCTGATAAACTGTAATCAAATGTTTTTTTTAGGCTGTCTTCGTGTGCCAAGCATTGTCACAG
Organism: Elopichthys bambusa; assembly: GCA_037101425.1. Classification (NCBI taxonomy): domain Eukaryota; kingdom Metazoa; phylum Chordata; class Actinopteri; order Cypriniformes; family Xenocyprididae; genus Elopichthys; species Elopichthys bambusa. Next base: position 25,610,575 of record CM074449.1, read on the forward strand.
ATGATATTGTCTAATGTCATAAGAACCTTGAGGGTGTTAACATTCATCTGACTGATAAACAAACAGTGTGCCACTGCCACATGTCCTTGCAGCTAAAAAAATTTTTCTCCTCTATAGGCATGTCATTCTTTTATTGTCTACTTGAATCAGTAGTGTTATTCATTATGCGATGAGGCCTGTAAGCTTCATTGTCATTTAGTGTTTAACACTGATTGACCCCTAAACTGATGTTCCCCAGACTAAAATCTCATAATCAATAGTACAATCCATAAAGAAAAGTAATTTCAGTAGCTGAAAAAAAAAGAAATGGAAATATTAGTAGGTTATACTTAATTTTTATAGTCCCCTTTAAACATTCTACTAACTGTAAGTACCTTTTCAACTACATGTCAACTGACATTCATTAGAGCATTAGTAGGCTGTTAGGTTAGGGTTAGTTACTTTTAGTCAGTGGAATGTCTGTTGGGAGCATCAAAATGAAGTATGAGCAGATATGAAACAGACAGTCTATTAATACTGTAATGACCGGTAGTTGACATGTAGTTGCAAAGTTACTTATGGTTAGCAGAAGTGGACTATCAAAATAAAGTATAACCTATTACTATCCTAATGCATCATCATAGGAAATTGTAAAGACAACCGTTTATTTTTGTTTTTTTTCCCCTACTGCATTTCTGCATATTAATCCAAACAGATATGCTCAGTTCTTCACAGTTATACATTATTTATTACTTTGAGACAGCCATACAAAAGCTTTACAAAAGCCATACAAAAAGACATTGTCTTCGAAACCTCATCTCAAGGACATGCTGTCTCAATTTCATGCATTTAAATATGCTAACTATTTAAAGACTTTATAACATCTGACTATCCAGTTTGAGAAAAAGATTTAAACTTTTTCTAGATATTAAATATCAAGGTTTTATCATAATCTTACTGACTTTATTTCCATACTGTTATCTCCTCACAGGAGAGGCTACGGGCATCAAGAGGTATGTGTATATATTCTTTGGAATTGCGTTATGTTTAAATGATGTCTGGGGACAGTTTTATTGGCCATCATTTTTATCAGTTGATGCTGTTTGATAGGGACAGTGATGAAAGAGGAAATAACTATTTGTCAAGATCTCATCTTTAAAATTGCTGAAGGCTAGATCTGTCAGTCTGGAGTTTGACTTGCTGATAACATTTCTCAAATGTTTTTGTTCTTAGGAGGTAAGATTTTATGAATGTCAAAGTGTGTTTAAATAAAGAAATAAGCACAGACTTGGGTGGCTTATTGCTTTTATAAAACTATAGCAACAGCAATGTGATAAATAAATAGTTACATTTAAATGCAGTCCATTATTATACAGTTCTCCAAAATACTTGATTCTATATATATAATGGTTCTTTTAACCCTAAAAGATGGAGTGTGTAGCTTTTCATTCCTTAAACAATCATGTATTAAGATGTATCATGGCCATATTCCAGGATGACAATGTCAAGGGAGCATGAAGAATCATTTTCACACAAGAATTGGCACTGACCTTAACCTCAGTGTAAGTTTCTGGGATGTGCTGGATGACACTTTACAGAGTGCTCACCTCTTGCATTGTCAATATAAGATCTTGACCAAAAAATGATGGAAATAAATGTTGTGATGTTATTTCCATCAAGAGGTGCATCAATTTTTGGTCAAGATCTTGTATTGACAATGCAAGAGGTGAGCACTCTGTAAAGTCTCCTCCAGCACATCCCAAAAACTTTCAATGAAATTAAGGTCTGGACTCAGACGTGCCAATTCATGTGTGAAAATGATTCTTCATGCTCTCTGAACTATTCTTTCATAGTTTTAACCCTGGTGAATCTTGACATTGTCATCCTGGAATATGGCCATGATTCCTACATGGTTGTTTAAGAAAGGAAAAGCTACACACTCCATCTTTAAGGGTTCAAAGAACCTTTGCCAAACATATAACATGCTAGAAACATAATAATCACTGTAATAATGATCCATTCATAGATTCTTAAGTATTTGCCTATTACAGCGACTTGCAGCATTTTTGGCAGGACAGTGTGTATGTATATATATATATATATATATATTATATATACACACACACGCACACACACTTTCTAATCAGCCACAATCTGTGATAATGCAGGGCTATATTTGTGATGATGGCAAGCTACATATTTACTTGGCACATTATAAAATGTGCGCTTACAGCTATGCATTTATTTGAAACTCGGCATCTATCTGCTTCATAATATTTATAACAACATTTATAAATTCTGAAAGCTTTACTATAGAATTTTGTAAACTAGTAATTTTTTGTTTTTTTATGGAAAATGTTCATATTTAAAACTTAACATGCAAAGAGATAAAATGATTTCTTCTTTATTTCTTTATTTTACAATGGGATCCTTAAGTCTGACAACACTAGTGAAAATGCTTCTATTTTCAGGTTTTCTAATTGAATAGCTAAAGGATTTTAACAGCATAATTTGAGTGAAAAGTAAAAACTAAACTTTCAGAACGTCTTAGTATGTAAAGACATTCTCAAATGTCACAAATTTACTGATTTAATGTTTCTTTGGTACATTTTTTAAAACACTAAAACTTCCAGTTGTAAATTGCAGGTTTTCAGAATAATCTCAGATTTGTGGATCCAACTGTATTTATCTTCTATCGTTCACTTTCAAATAGATTCATAAATGTAATATTCCTCCTTTTCTCTCTTGTTTCTGCACTGTTTCTCTTCTGAATGTTGTGCAGCAACAGCAGTTGCTTCGGCCCTCTCTGTTGAGACCAGAGGTAGAGAATCTCAACTTTTAAATGGGCAGCACTTTCATCTGACTTTTCACCTAAACTAATGCACTCTTTCAACTATAACTCTTTACTCTGCTCACAGGAACTCTCTATGGAGTCTGGCATTGACCCAGGACAAGACTATTATACACAGGATTACTATAACTATGACCATGGGTGAGTGTGCATTCATTGGAAATGTGCTGCTGGCCCAAATCACACCTTTCAGATATATTCCAGACCTGCTGCTTTAATAAATCAGTTTGTGTGATTTTAGCACTATTTTATTTGTTCCTGATGATTAATTTTGTCATTTTCCTATAACATTGTGGGCACCCATTTGTGTCTTTTTGACTGTAATAGCAAATATAATTATTTACTGATGCTTGTGCAAGGTGAACTGCCCATATGGAATCCTAATGAGCTAGAGAAAATAGAAATAGGTGCTGTAAATGAATGCCCTCCTGAGGGAAGTAATAGTAATTGCAGACTATCAAAAGATATTTGAGCAGAATTAAATGCTATCCAAGTTTTCCTACTGTGTTATAAAGTATAGGTCATGCAAATTTGATCGGTAGCAGTCCCCAGCCGTATAACACATTGGTCTTCAATATATCCTTCTATCCTCAATAAATCCAAATGAAAGGCTTCCATGACTACAGGATGGTGAGGGTCAATATAATCCTGAATTTCAGCCTGTTTTCTGTTAAATGGGCTGTCTAAGCTGTATTTAGGTTCAGACAGCCTGCTGCTCCCCAGAATACTCAAAGTCCTCTAATGAAGGCCTGCTTTGACCTTTTCCATACAGTGTTATGAGGAGGTTCTGCTACTAAATCTTACTTATTGGATTTGCCTTTCATTTCTCTGTCCCAGAAGTTTTATAAAACAGTTTTAGTTTTGATTTAGTGGACAGTAGGGACAAAGTTTTTGCTTATTTATTCAGGAATGTTTGTGTGTGTTTGAGGTATATGCAATAATCCTGTACACCTGCTTTTCAGCTATGACTTGCCTCAGTATGGAAGTCGACGGAAGCTGATCTCTCCAACAGGGATGTATGATGAATATGGAGAGGTGATTATGGAAGATGATGGCAGCTACTATTACAGCCCACATGAATCTGAGGGAGAGGTATCACATTTTTATTTGTTCTGTTTTGTTAGTTTAAGCCAATACAATGTGCAGTACTTTTCGAAAAAGTTACATTTATCTTGCCTCTGGCTTAAGGCCATTACACATGACTCATGTCAGGGCTTCAATGCTTTCAGCACTTTGACATTCACTTGAAAAGCATTGCAGATAGCAAGGTGGCAAGAAAAGCCGGAAGTTTACACAATGAACAGTAAAAATAGTGCAACCAAATGAAACGTATTTGAGCTTACAACAGAAAAAAAAAGGTCCTGCCGATTACTTAAGAATCATTGCAGAAAGAAAAAAATGACTGGTCAAATGTGTTTTACTCTGAATGTTATGATATGCTTTTGATGACATAATCACTCAGTAATATCTAGAAGGTGATCCTCATACAAGAGCACATTTACTCCAAGGTTTAAGGTTGGGGTGATCCTCACAAGATTTTTGTAAAACTAGGGGAGGGATGGGCAATTCCAGTCCTGGAGGGTTCAGGATTCACTGGTCTGCAGATTTTGGCTACGTCTACATTAATCCAGAGACATTTGAAAATACTGCGTATGCGTAAAACAATACTTAAAGCTCATGAGATGATGCAGAGAGAGTTGATAAAATAAAGTTCTCATGCTATTCTTCTGGCACGATCATTTTATTAGTATAATATCGCATCACTCATTGTTGCGTCCAGGTCGCACTCAAAATCGGGTTAAAACGCAACTGTCAGCATATTTTGCATACATGACAGCAAATGTGAGTAAATTCTCGGTCATCTTTGCAGGAATGTAATACGAAGATTCTACAAAGGAGCATTTATCTTGAGCAATAATGTTAATTTAAATAGCAGGCACAACAATACCGGTATAACTATAGGCATTTATGGGTACAATATGTGTCACATGATTAAACATGCGTCATCATTTTCAGATACCTCGGTTTTCACCATCCACACTACAACGTGAAAACAGTGTCTTTAAATTTATCCACTTTGGAGAGCGTTTTCAAAAAGCGTAGTTTTCCTCAACAAAAATGCCGTTTCAGTGTGGACAAGGCCTTTAGCTCCATCCCTAATTGGAAATTACAGGCAGGTGTGTCCGATTAGGGATAAAGCTAAACTGGGCAGGAATTGCCCATCCCTGATCTAGGGCATCATTCCCTCCTCTATCAAGTTTTGCTAACACCACCCATGTAATGATATATCATGCTGATTGCCCAGTAATCAATGGAAATTGGGTTCAAGTTGAAATTGAACTTTAACCATCATGTTGCAGCATTTTCATGCAGTGTGGTACAGGGGCCAACGTTGTACCTTTTTCACATACCCCAAAGTGATTTGGGGAATGCTGATGTGAATCATGTGAAATGGCCAAAGTCACAATGATGATGAGTGATCTGAATGGTTGACTGAATATTCTGAATAATAAAAATCTTGGCTAATATCAATGTAATAGGTTGTGAGGCAAGGCAGAAGGCTAGCTCCACCGCCAGGCAAGTCTCCACCACGGAGGCCCCCTAGACTAGCTTTTGGAGACCAACCTCCAAGGCTTGAGAAACACCTGCCTGGACCAGCTGAGGGCATCACACATCCTTACAGCTCAAAGGCTGAAAATACACTCAAAGCACCCATACAACTCAGCCAAATGTTTGACAGAAGGTCAGGCCCAGCTCCAGCTCCATTCCACCTCCCGTGGAAGAACAACAAAATATTTCCGATTGTAGTTCCTGTAGTTCCTGAGGAGAAAGCAGGAAGTACTGATGGCCCCAAACCAACCAGGATGCAGCATTCAAACAGTGTGGACAATGGCATGGTCATTGATGGCAGCTATTTCCAGACTAAAGAAGCAATGCCTTCAGCAAAGACAAGACTTGGCAAAGTTTTGAGTCAGATGAACATCTTTAAAACATTGCAGACTCAAAAGAACACTCTGAGCAGCATTAGTGGGAGTGTAGATCATGGGAGTAATGTGAATGCCTCAATCTCTTGGGTACTCAATGAGTCAGAGAGGGAATTACAGAGAATCCCTGGTGATATTGTGGAAAGTGAGCAAGAAAGAGGTAGAAACAGGGAAGACATCATTCAACAGTCTTACACTGGAAGTGCCATGTCGTTCACACCTTACCGTCCATACAGTCTCCAAGAAGGAGCACATATGAGTAGTTTAGACTCTGATGATGATCAAGACCAGAGTCCTGTTGATTCAGACAGGGAAAGCCAAATAAAAACTCCGCTAGATGACACTGAAATAGAGTCAAGGACTGAGTCAGACTCAGATCAAGACACAGAGATTGAGACAGAACAAGAGTCAGACACAGAGAGAACATCAGAGACTGAAAATGATTCCGGACAAGAGGCTGCAAAGGAGTCAAGCTCGGAAGGAGGTAGCAGTGGAAAAGAGAGTGTCAAATCAGAGGAAAGAGGAACAGTGTCATCTGTCAGGTCTTCCCAGTCCAGACAGAGCAGCACAACCTCTGAAAGCATTAATTTCAAAGCTGGTTTTCCCGGCAGTGGTACCCAGAAATCAGCAACCTACAGGCAAAAGAGCAGTAGATCATCTCGAGAACCTGCAACTACTTTCACCCACACCAGAGCATTAGAAGAGACCATCCTGAAGGAGGATGAGGAAGATAAGGAAGGCAAAGGGCAGTTGAAAGAAGGTGACTCTGAGGGCCAAAATAAGGATCCAAAGTCCTCTATGTCTAAAAGCAGCTATTCTCCGGAAAATAGACGAGATTTGAGCTTCCACAGCATGAGCAGCTTCTCAATGGCCAGCAGTAGTGTAGCAAGGGCTTTAGAGATCGACAAACTTTCTCCAATAGATGAGAACGAAGAAGGGGAAATGACTTCAGAGAGAGGTGGAAGCCCTGGTGATAGTTCAAGCTCTTCAGATGGAGCAAGAATCCTTAAGGGGGAAGATGAGGATTCTAATTCAGATGCAGTTGAGACTGTCGGTGCCTCCTGAATTATTCTGATATGTTCAGTAAGACTAGCCATTGCCTTTATTTCTTGTGTTGAACTTTTTATTGGCCTTTTAAATGCCCTCATCTGATTGGAGTTGTTCTTCTTGTCTTTCTCTCGCTGAGCACAACTTGGCATTTCTCCTTAACCTTTGCTGAATAACATGCATGCTCTTTTCTATGTAGTCTTACCTTTACAGGTCACCCTTCAAAAGTTTAAGTCAGCAATTAATGTTTAGATTAAAATTAGGTTGGTTTTTGTTGTTGAAGTAACCTGTAATCCAATGGCATTTGGTCATTGAGCACATTACTTTTAATGAGCTTATGAAAGGACATGAAGTGTGTGTGTTTGGTTGTTTTGCTTTTTAATGCAGTGGTGGTCTGGCAGGGAATTTTCTGGGAAAACTGATGTATAAATTTAATATTCATCAAACCTGCTTTCGTTATAGTACTTTGTTGAAATGGTCTTGATAATTAACAACATAATGACTTTCCAGATCACCAGCCCAACGTTTGTCATATGAAACAAAATGGAACATATTACACAGTGCCATCTACAAACATGTATGAATGAATGGACAGCCCTATTCATCATACAAATGGCAATAAGTCTATCACACATGGGGGGGATATATATTTTTTACATTTTTATGCATATTATATGCACATTAGTGGTAAATCAATTACAACAACAGTTAATATTACAGCTTTAGTTGTGCATTTTTTAAAAGGCTCTGCCTCTCTTGCCTCCTCAGACAGAACACCACTGTTGTGTGCTGTGTAAAATAAAAAAATAACTTGTTATTGTGTAGTCATCTGACACTCCCGTTTTCTTTTTTCAGTACGGTAGAAAAAAGAGGATCAAGCTAATTGTAGACCGTGAATATGAGACCAGTTCAACTGGAGAAGAAAGTGCACCTGAATCGCACAGGAACCGCCTATCTAATGTGAACAGCCACAGCAACATTAATGGGAGCATATACTTGGCCCAGAATGGCTCAATAATCCGGACGCGACGGGTCGCACACACCAACAACATCAAGCTCAACTCTCCAGTACGACTGGGAAAGCACTTTAAGAAACTGGACAAACTTGCTGTTACGCATGAAGAGCGAATTCCTTTAAACAGCCCCATAATCACAGGCGCCTCAGCAGGTGAACAGAACCTCACGACCAGGCCCTCCAGTGGGTCTCTGGCCTCCAGCACCACAGGCCCAGAGAGTATAGCTTCAAAATCAAATGTGGTGAATGGTGGAGGTGAAAGAACACAAAATGTGGATGAACAAGAGTCCACAGTGGACAATCAGGAGGTGAGGGACCCTTTAGGATCACATAGTGACCGCACCCAGTCAGATGAGGAGGAGCTCTGGATGGGTCCTTGGAATAACCTGCACATACCAATGACAAAACTGTGACTTACAAACAGATGCTCTATTGTCTTAAAGAACGTTAGGGAGATAAACTGAATTTGCAGCATAAAATGATAAAATTGCACTTCAATTCATTCAGTATTATATTTGCTTTTCCATGGCCCTGAACAATGAGCTTCTCAGTGATTGTTGCATTCATAAGTACCTTAAAAATCAAACACTTTTTTTTTTTTTTTTGTCCATTGATTGTCACCTATCAATACTTCTTTTTAATAATTATTATTTGGAATTTGTTATCAATGTATTGTATGCTTTCATAAATACATTTTTGTGCTTTTACAGTTTAAAAGGCAAAAACAATTGTCTGCTGAAGTGTATTTTTGGTAAATAGTCAATGAAAAAAATTGTGATGAATCTAAGGTGCACTTGTGCGCCTTACATTTGCTTAATGCCACAGTCATTTGAATGGTCTTGCACCAGAGTTCAAAGTGCTATATTTTTGTGATTTTTATACCGAGTTATATCAAAACAGAATTATTCAGTATATAGTCACATTCTGTTACAGACACTTGCCAAACTGAAGAGAACAACTTTTTGTTGTTGTTGTTTTATTTTTTATTTTATTTCATTTTACTATTTGTTTTATTATTTTTGGCAGGCTGGTATATATATGAGAAAGCAATGCAGAAACTGCTCTCATTGTGCAGCCTTTGATAATATCTGGCTGTTTCTACAAAGCAGAGAAACGGGCACATGAAATAAAACATTCCTGATAAAACTACAGCTTTTCATTTATCCTTATTTTCATCGATATAATGAAACAAGTAGGCGGCGCATAATTTGTTTACTGCTTAAAAGGTACATTATGAAATTATCTCTATCGACATCTGCGGTTGAAACAACATTGCAAGTACTAGGAACATGTTTTACATCAGATGTGCTTCAGCATTGCTATTCTAGGTGGATGAAACTGAGGATGGTTTGAGCAGGCCTCCAAACCGCAGCTAAATGACTGTATTTTGCATTTCTCTTTCCAGTGATAATGATTTTATTAATGAAATAAATTTACATCCGCATTCCAACTCAAGCTCAAGGTACTGCTGTCAACTCAAGCTGCTGTCAAATGTGCATTTATAACTGACAAAACATTATTATATAAATATTATTAATATTAAATGTGGTGCTGGCGCCACCATTTGTAGAACCTGTTTGAGGTTTATTTGGTTATCAGTGATCACCATATCAGAGCAGATCTGAGTAGCTACATTGCTGATAGTAAGAAGAGAATCCTATAGACAACGTCATCTGAGCAAGTAAGTATTTTGAAGAATGTTGGTAAAAATACTATGGAATTCAATGGCTACCATCAACGGTCTTGTTACCAACATTCTTCAAAATACAACCCGAACTGCGGAAATGTTGGGATGTTTTTTAAATTTAAATAAAATGATTTTTATTTTTATTTATATATATATATATATATATATATATATATATATATATATATATTCACAAAAGAACACGGATAACATAACAAATGTTTAAACTGAGAAATTTTAGACTTTTATTCGCTAAATGAGCTCATTTCAAATTTGATGCCTGATACAGGTCTCAAAATAGTTGGCACGGGGGCAACAAATGGCTGAAAAAGCAAGAAATTTTGAAAAGATTCAGCTGGGAGAACATCTAGCAACTAATTAAGTTAATTAATACCAGGTCTGTCACATGATTAGCTATAAAAAGGATGTCTTACAGAGGTAAAGAGTGCGTAAAAAGATTGTAGAATAGTTTAAAAACAATGTTCCTCAACGTCAAATTGCAAAGGCCTTGCAAATCTCATCATCTACAGTGCATAACATCATCAAAAGATTCAGAGAAACTGGAGAAATTTCTGTGTGTAAGGGACAAGGCCGAAGACCTTTATTGGATGCCCGTGGTCTTCGGGTCCTCAGACGACACTGCATCACTCATCAGCATGATTGTGTCAATGGCATTACTAAATGGGCCCAGGAATACTTCCAGAAACCACTGTCGGTAAACACAATCCGCCATGCCATCTGCAGATGCCAACTAAAGCTCTATCATGCACAAAGGAAGCCATATGTGAACATGGTCCAGAAGCGCCGTCATGTGTTCTAAGTGTTCTATGGTCAGACGAGTCCAAATTTGACATTCTTGTTGGAAATCACGGATGCCATGTCCTCCGGGGTAAAGAGGAGGGAGACCTTCTAGCGTGTTATCAGCGTTCAGTTCAAAAGCCAGCATCTCTGATGGTATGGGGGTGCATAAGTGCATACGGTATGGGCAGCTTTCATGATTTGGAAGGCACTATGAATGCTGAAAGGTATATAAAGGTTTTAGAGCAACATATGCTCCCCTCCAGACAACGTCTATTTCAGGGAAGGCCTTGTGTAGTTCAGCAGGACAATACAAAACCACATACTGCGGCTATTACAACAGCATAGTCGTAGAAGAGTCCGGGTGCTGAATTGGCCTGCCTGCAGTCCAGATCTTTCACCTATAGAGAAAAATATGTCAAAGATGACCACAAACTCTTCAGCAGCTAGAAACCTATGTCAGGCAAGAATGGGACCAAATTCCAACACCAAAACTCCAGAATCTCATAACCTCGATGCCCAGACGTCTTCACACTGTTTTGAAAAGAAGAGGAGATGCTACACCATGGTAAACATGCCCCCGTCCCAACTATTTTGAGACCTGTAGCAGGCATCAAATTTTAAATTAGCTAATTTTTTGCATGAAATTGTAAAATTTCTCAGTTTAAACATTTATGTTATCTATGTTCTATTGTGAATAAAATATTGGCTCATGTGATTTGAAAGTCTTTTAGTTTTCATTTTATTCAAATTTAAAAAATGTCCCAACATTTCTGGAATTTGGGTTGTATCTTCTTTTGTGTTCAACAGAAGAAAGAAACTCATATGGGTTTGGAACAACTTCAGGGTGAGTAAATGATGACAGTTTTCATTATTGGGTAAACCATCCCTTGAAGGGCACTGAGCTTTGGCATTTTTCAGACCTGGAAAAGTCTTGGATACTAACTTTCTGTCACGTGCAATGTATCTCAAGTGGACTGCACGTGTAAGTAATGGGACAGGCCCATAATGTAGCTTAGTGTATATAATACCACTCCTCACTCTGTCTAGAATGACAAAAGTCCAAAATCTACAAAACTGTCAAGATTAAGTTCCAGTTGCATGTGCTATGGGCATCATTAGGCAGCGAACACTACATCTATGCTGCATTCGATATTCAACTGGATGAAGTTATTTAATAGTCAGGACGGTACACAAACAATGGATTTGCACGTCTACCAAACGATAGCCAATGTACATTCACATTTAGTCATTTAGCTGACGCTTTTCTCCAAAGCGACTTACAAATGAGAATAGTAGAAGCAATCAAATCAACATGAGTACAACAGTATGTAAGTGCTGTGTCAAGTCACAGTTTCATCAGTAAAGTGCTCGTAGCAAGTTTTTTTTTTAATACAAATAGATGGAGAAAGAACAGAAATCGAAAAAAGAAAAGTAAAATATAAATAAAAAGTAAGTGCTAATATCACTGGGTCAAGTGATGACGAAAAAGATATGTCTTTAGCAGTTTTTTGAAAAAGGTTAAAGACTCAGCTGCTCGGATAGAGCGTGGTAGGTCATTCCACCAACCAGAAACAGACCAGGAGAAGGTCCATGAGAGTGATTTTGTGCCTCTTTGGGATGGCACCACAAGACGCAGTTCACTTGCAGAACGCAAGCTTCTGGAGGGCGCATAAGTCTGAAGTAGTGAGTTTAGGTATAGTGGTGCAGAGCCAGTGGATGTTCTGTAGGCAAATATTAGAGCCTTGAACTGGATGCGAACAGCTATTGGCAGCCAATGCAAACTGATGAAGAGAGGTCTTCAGTTCGTTAAAGAACAGTCTTGCTGCAGGATTCTGGATCAGTTGTAGAGGCTTGACAGTGCATGCTGGAAGGCCTGCTAAAAGAGCATTACAATAGTCCAGTCTGGATAGAACAAGAGAACAATGTAGTTATGTCCAACCTGGTCATATCACTCAAACAAACAATTCAATTCTGTTTAGTCCCTTTAGTGGCACAGAAATGACACACTTCACCTTTAAGGTAGCAATGAAGAAACACCAAAGCTTGAATGTTCAGAGGTCACAGGAGAGGGGGACCAAGACTATTTCCCATGAACACACTTTTAAGCCCATCTCTGAAATTGCCTCTCCAACCACTGTGACCTTAACCAGCGATCCTCTCTCTTCAATTTCCTGTCAAATTAGTTTTATCAGATGATGCCTTAAAAACAACCCAGACCCCCTGGCTATCATAATCCATCATGTGTCAGAAGAACAAGTGTGTAGTCTTAAAAAGGTAATAAAATGGTTATAAAATGGTTCCTTCTCTGTACAGTACCTGTCAAAAGTCTGGAAACATTAACATTAAAAATAGTAATATTGTGAAATATTATTATGAATTAAAACAATTTTTTTCTATTTTAATATATTTTAAAATGTAATTTATTCCTGTGATGCAAAGCTGAATTTTCAGCATCATTACTCCAGTCTTCAGTGTCACATGATCCTTCAGAAATAATTCCAATATGCTGATTTGGTGCTCAGGTAACATTTCTTATTATTATCCATGTTGAAAACAGTTGTTAAAACAACAGTAATTAAAAAAGTTAAAGGGATAGTTCACCCAAAAATGAAAATTCTGTCATCATTTACTCACACTCAGGTTGTTCTAAACCTGTATGAATTTCTTTCTTCTGCTGAACACAAAAGAAGATATTTTAAAGAATATGGGTAATCAAACAGTCGATGGACCCCACTGACTTCCATACACTCCAGTATAAAAAAAAAAAAAAAAAACATGCAGGGTTGTTTCAACCCATGTTTGGGTCAAATATGGACATACTCAACCAGTTTACTTAAAAAAATTTAAAAAAATTTTTACCCAAACATTTTTTAGCATTTTTTAAGAGTGCAGTATGGACAAAAATACTATAGAAGTCAGTGAGGTCTCATCAACATTTTTCTAAATATCGTATTTTGTGTTCAGCAGAAGTAATTTATACAGGTTTGGAACAACCTATAAGGTGAGTAAATAATGGCAGAATTTAAATTTTTGGGAGAACTATCCCTTTAAGCAGCAAAACATATCCTCATGTTTCAGAGCATGTGTTGTTCTCATTTTTGCCACTAGTTGGCATAAGTGTCCATTTGTTGGAAATCAAACATTTAATGGCCTCTGTTGCAGGCAAAGGCTTCTCCACTAGGTGTCACGAGACTTTTATATTTGTGCTACTAAATCTTTTGACATTGATAGGCTATATACATGTGTCTTAGTAATTTTAAACTATTGTTTTTGATTCAAGAAACACGTTCAAACCTGTCAGTGAACTAACTCACTAACTCCCTTATGTAACATCATATGCCTGAAAACTCATCAACCCCAAAGTCATCAACCTCTTTTCTCTTCCATTAAACAGCCCTTAGGGAACACACTAACCTAACGTATGAATCATACTATTAAAAATGCCAAGAGCAAGGGGAAAAAACACGATTATCCTGGGCGTGGTGAAGTAATTACACTTTAAATGATTATCCTTGCCTGATGAGCGCATGTTAATAACGTCCTCAACACTTTGATCTCCAGATCACGATACCAGCAGTGCATTATTTCAAACAAACATCCGAAAAGTAAATAAAGTCAATAATTACAAGCTGGCATACATGTTATTACGGGTACCTGCCCACGCGTCATGGATATTTAAAATTCTATAATTAACCATCAGATGAGAGACAGAGAGAGCGTTTCAAAGTATCAAACTGCACATCCTGGAGCCAATGTAAAGTGTCAGGGTGTGTGAGCGTGTCTTTAAAAAGGACTAAATACATAAACACACTTTTTTTTTTTTTTTTTTACCTTCACTCCACTGGCTGCCATCCAAAAGCTCCCAGCCGCCAGTTTGGCCTCAGTGGTTAATGGGTTTGTGGTCATGTTTTAAATGCACTGAATATGAAGAACACACCTTACACAGTCAGTGTCAAGATGAAGATCCCTTTGATTGTGGTAATTAAGTTTTACTGACTTTGTTGTCAGGAAGACAGGGCTTTTATTGTCATTGGACATGAGCAACAAATGTATTACCTCATCATTTGAATGTATTTTCCAACCAAACTGGCTCTATCGGAATTATCACGTTCAATGAAGCAATGTGATTTTCCTCAGACCTAATCTTGACTAGGTCTAAATTACACTGCCCTTATGTAATTTTCCTTAAAATCAAACTTAGCTAAGTTTGACTTTCAGGGAAAATACATTGGTTTAATGTAATATAGCTATGTTATATTGACTTTTTACAATGACATTAACATATCTTCACAAATATGGAGTTACATTATGTACAGTATGCCATCCTATATGTACTGTATATGACTCTTTCTTCAAATGAACACAAACAAAGATTTTTACTGGCCTAAAGGCCTAGTGTAGCAGGCTAATTCATGAGACCTGCAATGTGAAACCAGACATAGCAACTATTTTTGTGAACTGTGTATATTTGGAGCAATTTTTTGGCTAGATTTTGGTTTCCTAAACTATATGCTAAGTGTTCCTCTTCCTGTGTAATTTATATCCATACAGAGAAAGTTAGTATTTGAAAGATGTTTGTGATCATCCTGGCGAAAAAAAAAAAAAAAAAAAAAATCACACTGCTGCACTTGCGAATACGCCGCTTACTCTAGGAGAGGAAAAAAAAATTGATGGCATCCCACCCAAGCATTTTATTATTTCTGAAAGGCAGGGCATATAGAAAAATATAAGTTTGGCAGTCTGGCTCTCGTAATGAAGGGGTTGATCAGGCACGGCTCCAGTGCAGACATTTGAAGATATGCCTTGGCCATCGTGCCACCGTAACCAGTAATATAGCATGTCACAGGAATATAGAAATGGTCCTTCATTTGCCGTCATGCGTGCTGTTTGTACCTGCACGCTTGTCAGAACTCCCGTTTTGTCTCGCCTTTGAGTGGAGTTGACATTCCGTAAACAAACCCACACGTGCTAAACCTTTTACTGTTATATATATATATATATATATATATATATATATATATATATATATATATATATATATATATATAAATAAAAAAACGCATAACGCGTTACTAAAATTTAAAAATTAATGTGATAACAGTGAAAAATAAAATCTAATATATATATATATATATATATATATATTTATTTATTCAGTCTCAGGTTATGTACATGTAACCCACTTCCCCAAGAGGGGACCATGACGCTGTGTCATGACGTTGACTCTGCGTCTGAAGCACGAGTCTAAACGCAGCAATTTGATTGGCTGAACGTATGGACATCACAACGCAACTTAGTGCATCACCAAGTCCATAAATAGACACCAGAAATGCGCATTGACAGATTCAGTTGTATGAAAAAGACGCTCAGGCGTAGCGGGCGCGTGGTCCTTGTTCTGGACCCAAGAATTCACAGAGCTAGCTTACAGAGCGGGGTCCTCTAAGTCGGCAGAATGGGCCAAAGATAGGAAATTATCCATCTCAAAATCTCTATCTACTAACTCAACCTGCGATCCGCATGACCATAATCGCCCCCCAAACCACGAGGTGCAGGCGCTTGAATCTCATCCTTCGAGACGAGAGCCAAGTGGGATCAGATTTTTCGCAGTGCTGACAGTCAGCCCCATCAAGGACTGACCTAGCATGCCAGTTTCCCATACACATCACACACATCTGGTGAGAGTCATCAGATGTAATATAAAGAGAACAGGGAGTCGCACACATTGTAAATCTCAACCCTGACATGATGGCAGCGAAGCTCCTGACTTAGATAAACAAACACAAAAGACAAGCGCACAACAAACATACGGCTTCTGAGGATGCAGGCTGCATTTGAAGGCTGATTGCATCACCACGACTGACGAAGTTCGAAGGCTCTTTCAAATGTGTCCTTCATTTCCTGTGTACTGAAGAATACAACAGATGGATCCTTTGCGGCCTTGCCTACCCCAGAATTCATTGTGCAATGGTGACGACAAATTATTATCATTTTTTTTTTTTTTTGAGAGAGAGAGAAATTGGCGAATTACACTTTTAAAAGGCAAATATTGGGTTTCAAGCAGTGCTGGGTGTAACACGTTACTAATACCACTGCATTGCGTTGTGACGTCCATATATTCGGCCAATTGTATTGCCGCATTTAGACACGCTGACTCACACTGAGGCATAGCCAACAACTTAAACACATTTTTCTTTTTGATGCATTACAAATCTTACTTTTAATCAAGCTTATATCAAGTTGCCTGGCTGTCCATGCTAACCAGCCAAACCTCGACCATTTGGGGTCATATAATCAATTTATTTATTTGTGATTTTTGCCTTTATTATGATAGGACAGTATAGAGTGCACAGGAAGCAAGAGAGGGGGGCGGGATCAGGAAAGGTCCACGACTTGAACTCGGGTCACCCAAAGCGTAACAGCATTATATGTCGATGCGCTGCCCACAAGGCTATCACCACCAACATATGATCGATTTATATGACAATCTTTAACTATTTTTTGTATTGCATTTATATTAGTTAATATTGAAAAATGGGCTGGATGTCGTATTTTGTTGCATGAGACTACATTTGGCCAACAAGTGTATAGAGCAAGGTTTAATCATGTTTGACATGTAAACCAAAAATGTGATAAAACAATATTTATTTCACTCCCTGAAATAAAAAAACAGGGCATCAAGCATTAAGCATTATGCTTATTACACAGTACATAAAATTTTGTAGATGCACTTTAAATGCACCAATTCATCATGCAGCCTGTTCCTGTTTTATTAAGATTCATTTTGGCTGAGTACAGCTGACAGGGCCAAATTTCACAGAAATGACACGAGTGTATGCCTTTTTTCTGTTACTTATGGTTTTATCGTAGTACAAAAGCTGCAAATCTAATTCCTGGAGTGACGCCCCATCCCTCCAGTGTGCTTTAGCTACTGGGTGTTCTCTGCAATGAATCAGCCATGGAGCTCGACACAGCGGTGCTTGGCCAGCGGCCTGCGAGTATTAATGTGCACTGTGGCATCAGCGGGGCCTCTAGTTAAAGAGAAATGAGATGAGAGGAGTTAGGAGCTCTGCGGTACAAGCGCCTGCTGGACTGAGGTTAAACGCAGATCTTGAAATGAGAATTTGACTATCTGCTCTCATAAAAGCCTCAGTGAGGGCCGAGCGCGAGAGAGAAACCGCGGCGTCTCTTTCGCTGCTTGCTCGCTGAAAGCAAACAGAAGTGCTGTGTGTTCGCCAGGCCTCTGTGGGTGTTGATTTGCCTCTCTGTGTTTTTTCTTGCTTACCCGAACAGAATTTAGTTGTATGTCATCAAGTAGTTACCCCATTTGTCCTTCACCACTACCACCCCAATTTTCAGAGTGGCAATGAGACAAATAAGGCATTAAACCTATATTCCCTGCAAGTTTAGTTTAATTCACACTGTAAAAAAAGTGGTAACCTGCAATTTTAAACTTAGAGAGCTGTTTCTACCTGATTTAATCCATAAAAATAGTTTTGTTGTATAAATTATTGTATTTAGGCTGATTTTGGCTTGAATATAGCCGATTAATTTAGATGCTACCATTTTTTCAATGCTAGTTATTTAAGCCAATGCACAAAAGATCATAAAAATAAAAAAATAAACTTTTTTTTTTTTCATTATAGAGAAATATGGAGAAATTGTATAAACTAAGACAGACATACCATGATTGAAGGTTAGTATATGATAGTATATGCTTCTGTAGAAAAATTGTTTATTCGTCAAAGTCTAAAAAATGTTGGTTGAAAATGGACAAACCCAGCGATTGGGTTATTTTAATCCAGCAGTTGGGTTAAATGTTTGCCTAATGTGTTGGGCAGTTTTATTTAACCCAACTATTGTTTAAACATCACTATATGGCTGGCTTAAAATGAACCCAAAATAATAAAAATCAGACACATAATTACTAGAGGCAACAATAATAATCTAAAGGTGAACATTATTAATAAGCAATTTAATAAATGTTTATTGTTTAATTATTATTCATTAAACTTATGAATAAATGTTCATTTATTAAACATATTCATAAATATTAATTTCCAACATATTTAATTAATATTTAATTTATTTAAACAGGTTCATTTTAAGTGAGCAATACAGTCATTTTTAAACAATGGTTAAGTTAAATAAAACTACCCAGCAGGCTGGGCAAACATTTAACCCAACCACAACCCATTCATTTGTCCTGCGTTTGTCCATTTTCAACCCAGCATTTTTTAGAGTGTTGGTTAAATACCCACAATCCTGAAGTGAAATCTACCAATCAGAGAAAACAGAAAGCAGAATCATGTCAATCTGACTCAATAAAGCATTGCCAAAATATTTAGAAAAAAAATGTTTCTAAATGTTTCCAATGTTGTTTTGAATCTCAAAATATACAAAAATAAGTTTATTTTAAGTTTATTTTCTCATTTTGTTTAGTTTAACTTGAGGTACTAAAATAACTAAAATTAAATAAAAAAAATACTTATGAATAAAAACAATAATAAATAATAAAAAAAAAAAGAATAAAAATGACAAAAACGCATAACGTTACTAAAATTTTAAAATTAATGTGATAACAGTGAAAAAAAAATTATATATATATATTTTTTTTTTATTCTTTTTTTATGTCTTTTTATTATTGTTTTTATTCATAAGTTTTTGGTTTATTTAATTTGTTATTTTAGTACCTCAAGTTAAACTAAACAAAATGAGAAATTAAAATAAACTTATTTTTGTATATTTTGAGATTCAAAACAACATTGAAAACATTTAGAAACATTTTTTTCTAAATATTTTGGCAATGCTTTATTGAGTCAGATTGACATGATTCTGCTTTCTGTTTTCTCTGATTGGTAGATTTCA
This sequence comes from Elopichthys bambusa, assembly GCA_037101425.1. Lineage (NCBI taxonomy): Eukaryota > Metazoa > Chordata > Actinopteri > Cypriniformes > Xenocyprididae > Elopichthys > Elopichthys bambusa. Next base: position 25,629,804 of record CM074449.1, read on the forward strand.
CTTCAGGATTGTGGGTATTTAACCAACACTCTAAAAAATGCTGGGTTGAAAATGGAAAAACGCAGGACAAATGAATGGGTTGTCTTAACCCCGTGTCCAATAATGTTATGTCATATATATATATATATATATATATATATATATATATATATATATATATATATACACATACATATACACATATATACACACACACACACACACACACACACACACACACACTATAACTATAATAGTACATCGATGACACTAAAATAACACTGATATGGACAAACAATTTATTAGTACTTCAAAAAATCTTTGGAAAAACATGAAGGTGAGTAAATGATGACAGAATTTTCATTTCAGGGTGAACTATCTCTTTAAGTTGACTTTCTTTGTCTGGTTGTCACATTTAAAAATGTTTTATTATTATTATTATTATTATTATTAGCTTCAAATAATTTTTTTATGAGATGACAATTTATTTTCCAGTCTTTTTTGAAACATTTTTGAAAAGCCTTTGGAGAAAATAAAGGGAAAGATAAAATGCAGCTTAAAAAGTTGACTGGTTTCTGGTCAGTTGAACACTACAATTTGCATTTAATAAGCAATAATGTTTTGCAATTCTAGATTATGTAACCTGATGAACCATGAATCATAAATGGCTCACACCAAGACCCTGACCTTTAACCCTCCATCGGCTGATGTTGCCACTTGCCTCATGAACCCCACTCGACAGTTTTACTAGAGCTGAGCTTCAGTTAATCGCTAGAGTTTGAGTTTGTTGTTTTATGGAGTCATTTTATCTGATGCCACAGGAAAACACAGTCCTTGGACAGTGAAGGGCAGCGCTTGCCAGCTCAGTGCGGTGATCCTGAACTATGCAACACCAGTTAAACACTGAGTGCTCAGAGCTGCGGTTGACTGCGGCGGGATTCAGAGCATGTGTCCCGCTGCAGCTCTACGCTTTATTCTCCGTTTATCATGGCAGTGCGGAGCCTGGCGCCGCTGCCGCCTTTTAAAATGACATTGGTTAAATGACGTTAACATCCCCGTTCTGAGGTTTGAACTCTAGTTTTGGGCGGCTGACTTGTTTGTGTCTGTAACGTACGATCAAAGCAAAGAGATTTGTACTGAGATTTCTTACCATGAGAAACGTCACATGGCCAATTGATTCATCCTATGATGTGTTAGCCTCTGTCTTTATAGGGGTGTTTGGAAAGCTTTGTGCTTGTTATGGGTTCTTTATACTGGAAGTGAGAAGTCTTGATAGGAGCGGTTTATTGAATTATCTCAAGTATTTGAGTACTTAAGACACACTTAAAGTCTAAATGTCACCAGATACTCTGTATGGCATTAGAAGGGAGTGTCCACATTATTTTTGCAGTGACATTCATACAGTTTTAAAGGCACAGTTGAAAATTCTGTCATAATTTAACCCTCATGCTGTTCCAAACAAGTATAACTTTCTTTCTTCTGCAGAAAGAATGTTGGAAAATAGATTGTTTATGTAGCTACTGTACAAGTTAAATATCTTCTTTTATGTTCCACAGAAGAAAGTCATACAAATTTGAAAGACTAGAGGGTGGGTAAATGACAACTTAATGACAAGAATTTTCATCTTAGGTGAACTTTCCTTTTAAGTATGGTTTAAATGCCTAAATACCTTTTTTTTTTTTTTTTTTGGCTTGCAGTCAAAAGGCAACATGCCTCTGACACACAAAAAGTGTCTAACACTTTACCGCATGCTGGCCTACAATCAGCAGAAAGTGGTTCACATCCTCAGGCAGCACTGCTCCCATCCATCAGCGCAGTGATAGGAAAACAATAGTGGGTTGTTCTGTCCGTCATTGGGTCTGTTTTGATCTCTCTGTAATGCTAATGAGGCTATCAGTCAGTACGGCCAAACCCACTCTCCCCAGTACATATTTAAGCACCTCGAACATCATTTCCTAGTCTCAAATGACTCAACAGATGGGCTCCTGGTGAGCATCTGTCATCTTTAAATGTTGGGTACTGATTATTGTTCTGTAATTTACTGTACACTCGCAAAGTGATCAACTAGATATGGCGGGTAACATTATTAGACTTGCCAATACAACATACAAACATTATTGGTCAAGTACAAGATATACATTTTGTTATTAACATTTCTGTCAATCAACCTTCCTCAGGTTTAGCCTTTCCGATTGACCGCAACAATGCAAATGAAATTTCGTAATGAAGCAAATTTGTTGCACCTACAAGACACAACTGTTGAAACTTAAAGGTACAGTTCACCCAAAAACTAAAATTCTGTCATCACTCAACCTAGTGTCGCTCCAAACCCACAAGACTTCCATCTTTGAAACACAAATGAAATATTTTTAATTAAACCTGGGAGATTTCTGTCCCTCCTTTAAAAGTTTGCTCCACCAAAACTTTGAGTCTTCAAAAAGTTTGCAAGTTCATTCTTTCATATGTCAAAGTTTTGGTGGAATGGACTTTCAATGAAGGGACAGAAAATTCTCAGGTTTCATTAAAATACCTTAATTGGTGTTTCAAGGATAAATAAAAGTTTTACTGGCTTGAAACTAAGGGTACGTTTACACAACAATGATGTACTAAAAACTAAAAAGTTTTTCCTTTATGTTTTTCACGTACAAATGACAACTTTGTCAAAACAATCCCTGATCACACGGATCAGTGAAAACTATTAAAAACACTGTATTATGCACAGTAGGCCAGTAGTTGGCGATATCACTACGCGCCTATAGACTAAACAAGTAATACAAATGCACAACATCATGTAAACTACAAAAATGCGAATTTGTGAAAACGGTGGAGACAATAACAGTATCGTTTTCAGAAACTTACACTTTGAAACCATTTCCAAAAGTATGCATTTTCAGGCCCCCAAAACACTGTTGTTGTGTCAATTAATTAATTAATTTACGCCATGTCAGTAACAAGGCTATTTTCATGGCGAAAACAGAACAACAAAATTCATACAATTAACAAAAAAAAAAAACTATATAAGACATTTCATATGAATGCAAGATAGAAATTGTAAAATACATTCAGGTGATACTTTCTTAAATACATCAGTTGAACACATCTCTTTGTCGATTTACATTAAAAACACTGCAGTCCAGTAAAATATGTTTAATAGTCATTGTAGTTTGACATGCAAGGCTTGATGGTGGTTCTTCTAAATAACCATGTGTAAGTCTTGTATGACTCAAACGGCATCTATAGTAAAAACAACTTGATCATACCTAGATTTAAAATGAGTAAAAACATTCTTCATATACTAGGACTTATTTATAACTTATTTCCTTCCTGCATTTATCCCATTCCATCTGCCAAACACTATTAATATAGGAGTTTATTATTTGTCTGAGATCAGAGGGTGGAATTTGACACTTAAATATTCAAGTTGAGAACCTTCTTTGCAGCGATGTCTGCTTTCTCATTACCAGATAAACCAATATGACCTGGAACCAAGCAAAAAAAAGATACTGAAATTTCTCTTGCGTAAAAGATCTACTTTATATTATATATACTAATATATATCTACTAATATATTTATAATTATGGGATGATCAGTCAGATTGAGTCTGTGAAGATTAAAAGCCAGTAGTAAAGCATGAGCTTGAGTTGTAAAGATAGAACTTTGTTGTGTAAATGAATGGCCAAATGCATAAAAAGTTGAAAACTAAATGACGCTGACTGAGTAAATCTTCACAAAACTTTAATTTTGGGGTGAACCAACCCTTTAACTCAATGATTTGACCATTTGTGGTTGTCAAACATTAGGCCCTGTCCACACGAACACAGGTATTTTCAAAACCGCAGCTTTTTAAATAAAATGCTTATGACAATGTTGTTAGCCTACCGGAACAAGTAATAAACTTTTTCATAGCGTGTTTTTGCATTTTCATTTTTTTTAAACCGTGCTTGTGTGGATGTGATTTTTTTTTTTTTTTTTTTTAAACAAAGGAGGAAAATAGCAGTGTACTTGTGTACTATGCCTTAGTGGCTCATGTTGATAATTAATGTGATAAACTACACCTGTGGGTCTTCTCATAGGACACCTGTGTGAACTTGAGTAGAACTGACTTTATATCCAAAAATGGTTTGGAAAGTGAAGCTGGCCCTAGGAAAAGCTCTAACATCTTTTCAGAGAAGATGACTTTGATATTTTATTTTTATTGCAGTGACATTGATATATTTACAAATGTGGCTTAAATGCTTTATGGGTCAGTTGTACAAGGAATTTCAATCGATTAGGCAATTATATAGACACCTATTAGAAGTAATGTTAATTATGTTTATTATGAATGTTAGGATAATAAGACCATTTAGCATTATGAATGATAAAATAGAGGCTAAGCATTGTTGACTCCTACTCTCTCCGGAGTCATTAGTGGTCAAAGAGAAGAGTTTGTGGCGCCAGTGCTGTATGAGACTCTTTGATTTGTGACCTTTCCCAGGTTAATTATAAAGAAGCAGCCCATTAGAGTTAAGGGTGCTGGTTTTCGTCTCAGACTTACATTTACCGTGGTGCTATATCTCTGAGGTCTCTATTAATAGCTAAAATGTTTAATTACATATTTTGCTCATTCTGAATGACATGATAGCAGACGGCAGTGCTTGTGTAGTTTTCTAATGCTGAAGGATGCGCTCCCTTAATAAAGGTTGAACAGTCATTACCTGGCAATTTTCTGCTTACTTTTACCTTTTGGTGGTCAGTCTTCATTTGTGACAGCTTAACTGATCCAGTACTTTCATCTTGTGAGAAGAGAGACCTGTGAAAGAGTTGACTTCATGTGACTTATTGGCATAGTTGCAAAAACGCTCAGAAGCTTCTTAATAGATATTATTCATTGCAAAACGTGATCATTTGTTAAACATGCCATTATGTTAGCTGCATATCTCATAACATTTAGGCCTAACACTGAGTCTTACAAAGTGGTACAAACTCAATACAATGGAAACATTTTTTTTATTATAAAAGCTAAAAAAACTTAATGCAAATTATGAATTCATGCACATGTTGTTAATGATAGCATACAATACAAACCTAGTTTGCTTCCAATATCCATAGGAAAGGAAAGCACAAATATCTCCTTTATTAACCTGAGAGACTTTGCTTATTTCTCCTGTTTTCCAGATTGTGCTCCAAGGAAAAAATCTCTCACAGTTTGCTCAGAATAAGCTCTATTTTTCTTATTACAGTATGTCAACAATTATACCATTTCTTCTTAGAATTTTATCTGAGATATAGTTGATACTTTCATAAAACAAATGAGAAACCCATTGTGTATTTTCTTTTCGGCATATGAAATATAAACACTTCTTATATGGTCTGTGATTCAGAGTAATCCCAAGATAAAAGTAACCCCAGACAAACCCCAAAACAACAGCTTCTATGTGGTTATTGAAATATTGGGGGAAATGTGTAGCATTGATTCATTTCCTGAATTTTTATGATTAACCCATGGCATTTGTCAAAGTTTTGTTATCCTCCTTTACATCTTGCTTTAGGTTTGAATTGGTCTGTAGCTTCAAAAGTCTCTAATGGATGTCTAATGATATGTTTGGTCTGTTATTGTGTCAACTTCAAGACATTTCTGCTGTAAAGCCCTGCTTCAATAGCACAATCATGATATTGTCATCTCAGCCCTCCCAGTAAACAGTCCTTGTTTCCGTCGTGAGCTTTTGACAGACAGTGTGTGTGGATGGAGACTGCAGCAATAGGATGTTTGTGGCATTTCCTCCTGCATAAGCACAGCTGTGTTTGGTATGCTGATCGTCCGAGCTCCAGTCACTTACGCTGACGCCTGCTCGCTCTTGCAAAACACGCAGGCGGCATTACCGGGAGACATGACTCGGCTGTAGAAAGATAACAACGGTTTGTGTAAACCATTCAAATGATGACTGTGCTTGAAACGCCATCATTTATTCAGATAATTGGCCAACCCACATTTCGTTATGGGCCTTGAAAGCTCAAGTGAATGCCAGACATTTTAAACATAGTTTTGGGAGCGTGCTGTTATGCTCGTGGTTTGAGACACCAGAAATGTGTAAATTGAAGTTTACTTCACAACCAAGCGCCCCTCATTCTTCTCTTTTTGACACGCATAAAAACACAAGGTATGGACTGCTTTTAATGCCAGTGTAATTCTTAGATTCAGCGGTAGGACTTGAGGACCGATGGCCCCGACGCCAGTGTGAGGGTGTTTCTGGACAGTTGCGTTATTCCTTTCTAACATTGGTGATGTTCTGTCAGAATTGTGAGAATAAAGTTTAGACAGTACTGGAGGTATCAAACAAATCTGTAAAATCTGCATTGTATGCAATCATTTTCCAACAAAACTGTGTTCATGGATTCATAGGTTTCAGGAAGTTAGTAGTATAGTTTGCAGATATTATTAATTAAAATTAAAACTAATAAATTATGTGCATTATTTTGTATTTTCATATTGTAATATATTGTAAAGCACAACATTAAATTATATGTTGCTAATGTAATTCTTGCAGTGGAGCCAGTGAAAATGTTGGCAGGGCAAGTAAAATGGTGAACTGGGCCAACAGAAGAGAGAAAAAAAAAATTTGTAACACTTCAGAATAATGGTCCGTCATTAATTGGTAACTGTAGGAAGTAATGAAGGACAAATGAGAAGTACTACACTTCTGCTACTACATTAACATTTTTTTAATGGAATATGAAAAAAAAAAAAAAAAAAAAAAAACTAATCAGTAAGTACACCGTAAAACAAAATTGTTGGTTTTACTTAAAAAAAGTAAGTTACCTAGTTGTTCATTGAAATAACAAATTTGAGTTAATACAATGGAGGCGATTGGTTTAATCAACTCAAAATATTATGTTATCTGAACTGTATTAATTGTTTAAGTTGATTTGACAAAAGAAAAACAGTGAGCAAATTTAGGACTAAGATCATACCTTATTAGGTTATCAATAATTACTGAATGAGATTGGCCGCATTGAGAGCTAACGACTATGACAAGTTATAAAGAATTACCAATAATTGCTAATCACAACATGAATATATGTCTGAGATGTGAGCAACTTTTTTTTTTTTACCTTTTTAGTAAATAGTGATGCAAATTATATGACCAAATGTTACCTAGACACTCTTCAAGAGCTACTAGTGATCTGGACTGTTATTTTAAAGTGAAAAAAAAAAAAAAAGTTACTTACTGATTAGTTAGGCTTGTTTCCATATTTCCTTGTTAATATAGTACTACTCATTTGTCCTGCATAACTTCCTGCATAGTTACCTATTAATGATGGACCATTATTCTAAAGTGTTACCAAAAATATATTTACTGTTGAGTCCTGCAGTTGGGTGCAAAAGCCACTACTGAAAATGCTTTTTCAATATTTTAATATAAAATAAAATGTATTTTATTTTCTTTCACTATTTTCCCAAAAACTAGATGTTCCAAAGATCATCTTCGAAGCAAGAACATCTGATGTTTTGTACAAAGAGTTTACATGATCAATCCCACAAATTTTTCTGAATTTATTTATTTATCATATTCTATTTAAATATTAATAATAAAAAATAAAAACAAAAACTATATGAACAAAATAATTAACAAATCACCCCATACTATTTGCAAACATGATATATGTTAAAAGCTTTAACACTTCCAGATCCACATAGGAAGTCTAGCAACTTTAGCTTTAAACTAATGAGTCATTTTCAAGATGAAGGAGTTAATCTCATACAAGAGTTGAACAGTGTTTTGGTCCAGTGAGATATACAATAAAGAAGAGACAGGGTTTAGTCAAGGGTTCTGACTCTGAAAGGGGCTCTACAGCAGATAAATGGTATGCCTGAGAGTAAGGAGTGGTGCGGAAAGAGGGATGACTGCTTTCCTATTACTGTCAAAATGTGATAAACAAGCTACTAAAGTCCTGCCGGAGATGCTTTGGTCCTGCCAAGCTCTGGTTCTCATCACAGTCAGACCGGTACAGATCACTGCTCTGAGATGCTCTGGGCCAGGTTGGAAAACAAATGTTTTTTTATGCAAATTTTATGTGGCTTATAAAAGTGTGGTCATGTTTATCATTGCTCGGCGAAATTCCACATGACAAAAACCAGTCATTCCAAAAGGAATTTGATTGTTTTTTTTGTGAGTTCACCTTGCAGATGTCGCTCATTTTCAAATTGGCGTGCGAATTTGCTGTGCTGACCAAAAGAAAGCTGCTTGGTTTGAAAGGGACTTCTGAATGAAGCTTGTTTTGAGTTCTGGAGTTTGAAACAGCTTGCCAAAGTGAATTTTCTGGAAAATTTTGCTCCATCTGGTAAACACCTTCAAACTACCATTGGTCCATGGTGATTACTTAATAGGTAGGTGTGGTCAGGGGCTCCGCCTTCTTTGACATGAAAATCTTTGGTTCATTTCTTCGGTTTATTCTGCTGAGGTCAGTCGTGAGTAAAAACATTAACACATGGGATAGCTGCTTTATAGTAGAAATTTAAGTTGCAAGTTGACACTGATACTGTTTTTTCATGTTTAATACTGTAAGCTTGCTTTAAAAGGAATCTATTGTATAACGTGCAATATAAAAAAGTGTGGCATGACTTTACTGGAGTGCAAAATTGCTGAGCTTGGGCAAACGTATCCAACATTGCTATGATCAGATGCTTTCTTTACTGCTGTTTTCTCACTGCTGTCATATTTTTGTATGTTTATTTTGTAATTGAGAGGAAAGCACACAGCACATATTTACATATTAATCTAGACACCGCTCTCAGCAGCGTAGGTGGCGTCAGGAATTATTTTATGGTATTTTATGCTCTGGTATTATTTTATTTTTACCCTGAGAGAAGAATAAAAAAAGTTGAGAGTATATCAGGGCCTTTACGTTGCATTTAAAGGGTTAGTTCACCCAAAAATTAAAATTCTGTCATTTATTACTCACCCTCATGTCGTTCCACCCCCGTAAGACCTTTGTTCATCTTCAGAACACAAATTAAGATATTGCTCATAAAATCCGATGGCTCATCAGAGTCACGTGAACCATTGAAATTTTGAAACACTTATGACATATAACGAAGCCTTGTTTACTGAAATCACGTGACTTTGGCAGTTTGATACACGCTTCAAACCACTGATTTGAAACAAAAGATTCGTAAAGCTTCGAAGCTTCATGAAGCAGTGTTTTGAAATTGCTCATCACTAGATATTGTTGAATAAAGTTGTTATTTTGTTTTTTTGGGGGGTTTTTTGGCGCACAAAAAGTATTCTCGTCGCTTCATAACATTAAGGTTGGACCACTGTAGTCACATGAACTGTTTGAAATATGTCTTTAGTACCTTTCTGGGTGTTTGAATGTGTAAATTAACACTGTCAATGCAGGCCTCACGGAGCAATCGGATTTTATCAGAAATATCTTAATTTGTGTTCTGAAGATGAACAGTCTTATAGGTGTGGAACGACATGAGGGTGAGTAATTAATGACAGAATTTTCATTTTTGGGTGAACTAACCCTTTAAGGTATACATCCTACCAGCACATGCATTCACTAGGAATCAAACCCATGACCTTGCCATTGCTAGCACCGTGAACTACTGGTTGAGTAGCTCTGCTGATTCTCATCTACAGTTAGAAAGCAAAATTGACAATTTTCCAATTGTCTATGCTGTATTAATGTGTGTGCATATTGTTGGGCCAACCCTGATGAAAATAGATCAGCTTAAATCAGGCTAAGCTTGTTTGTTGGTTTTAGCAGGTTTAAAATAGTTTCCCAGCCTCGGCAAGCTGATGCTTAACTGGTTTAGCTGAGTGTTCAGCTAGTCTCCCATCTGAAAGCTGCCCAAAACCTCTCTAAAAGCATGCTGAGAGAGCAGCTAAGACTAGCTTTATTTACCGGTGAAGACTGCAGTCAGGCTGTTCCCAGACCTGATGGTCAGGCTAAACCAAACAGCGCAACTCAGATCACCCAGAAATTGGCCTCCCACTGCAGCAGCAGCACCAGCTCCCGACCGCCTATCGCCACAGACAGACGGGCAGGCCTGGCGACAGGGGTACAGCGGCAGACCGCGGCTGTTTGTCTTTCATGTTCTCAGAGCGCGCCTCTGCACCCGCTCCCCCCTTCAGGCAGCGACAGTTTGCCGTGTCGCTGCGGCTTTTCCCAGGCTGCAGACAGCCGAGAAAAAGAGAGAGAGAAAGAGGGAGGGTGTCTCCCAGATCAAACAGGAACTCCCTGACAGTGATGAGAAGCTTGGGAAATTAGGAGCAAGCCAGGCAAACGCATTATGCAGAGTGGCAGAGACAGCATGCAAGAGTCAGCAGCAATAACAACAACAGAAGAAGAGGACTGTGGTTTTCAACTGTGCCAACTAGTGTGAACAGTTTCTCTTCTAGGAATAAAACTGAGTTGAGCATTTATCCATGCCGCACTATAAAAGAAATGAGCCGAATGGTTATCTGTATGAATGATGGCGTTTCAAGCTTTGATCTCCTTAATACAGGGGTCAACAATAAGGATGGCCCACAGTGTGAGTGACTTTGAAGAACTGCTATGTATGTACATTGAACAAAATTATAAACGCAACACTTTTGTTTTTGCCCCCATTTTTCATGAGCTGAACTCAAAGATCTAAGACTTTTTCTATGTACACAAAAGGCCTATTTCTCTTAAATATTGTTCACAAATCTGTCTAAATCTGTGTTAGTGAGCACTTCCCCTTTGCCGAGATGATCCATCCACCTCAGGTGTGGCATATCAAGATGCTGATTAGACAGCATGATTATTGCACAAGTGTGCCTTAGGCTGGCCACAATAAAAGGCCACTCTAAAATGTGCAGTTTTACTGTACTGGGGGGTCCGAAAACCAGTCAGTATCTGGTGTGACCACCATTTGCCCCACGCAGTGCAACACATCTCCTTCACATAGAGTTGATCAGGTTGTTGATTGTGGCCTGTGGAATGTTGGCCCACTCATCTTCAATGGCTGTGCAAAGTTGCTGGATATTGGCAGGAACTGGAACACGCTGTCGTATACGCAGATCCAGAGCATCCCAAACATGCTCAATGGGTGACATGCCCGGTGAGTATGCTAGCCATGCAAGAACTGGGATGTTTTTAGCTTCCAGGAATTTTGTACACATCCTTGCAACATGGGTGAAGGGGATGAATGGCACAACAATGGCCCTAAGGATCTCGTCACGGTATCTCTGTGCATTCAAAATGCAATCAATAAAATGCACCTGTGTTCGCTGTCCATAACATACACCTGCCCATACCATAACGCCACTATGGGCCACTCGATCCACAACGCTGACATCAGCAAACCTCTCACCCACACAACGCCATACACGCTGTCTGCCATCTGCCCTGTACAGTGAAAACCGGGATTCATCCATGAAGAGAACACCTCTCCAAAAGTGCCAGACGCCATCGAATGTGAGCATTTGCCCACTCTAGTTGGTTAACCACAAACTGCAGTCAGGTCGAGACCCCGATGAGGACGACGAGCATGCAGATGAGCTTCCCTGAGACGGTTTCTGACAGTAAATACATAGACAGTGATATGGTGTAACAGATTCTCTTCTGGGAAGGCTTTTAGAGTGTTTCTGTGAGAGTTTTTGCCCTTTCATCGAGCAGAGCATTTGTGAGGTCAGACACTGATGTTGGACAAGAAGGCCTGGCTTGCAATCTCCATTCTAGTTTACCCCAAAGGTGTTCAGTGGGGTTGAGGTCAGGGCTCTGAGCGGATCAAGTTCTTCACACCAAACTCATAGTCTTTATGGACCTTGGGACAGTGTCATGCTGGAATAGAAAGGGGCCTTCCCCAAACTGTTCCAACAAAGTTGGAAGCATAGTATTGTCCAAAATGTCTTGGTATGCTGAAGCATTAAGAATTAAGAAGGGGGCTATCCCAAGCCCTGAAAAATAGCAGGTTTTGTGCTGATATTAATGCCAGTGAAAGTTTGGAACTCTTTAGCTATGGAGTCAGCAGAGTGCTGGCAACTTTTATGCACCATGCGCCTCAGCACTTGGTGACCCCGCTCTGTGACCTTATCAGGGTTTTTCCTGCACTGAAAATATTTAGGTGGCCACCAAAATGAATTTTTGTCTCGCCAAAGCTTTATTTGGTCATCTAATGTGATATCTGAGATAAATGCAAGGGGTGGCGGCATGGAACACTTCATTAAGGTGATTAAAACAGTGTGAATAAAAAAGCCTTTGATTAAACATCTAACTTCACATGCTTTGCTTTTGTATCAAATGACCTTTTAAAGAAGAAACATTACAGTGATCTTAGGTGATTTATCACTTCTGGCAACAAGATAACATATGCTAAGATAACATGCTAGCTAGCATGTTATCTTAGCATAGCGTCAAAAGACAACAATTTATGAAAATATTATCATGTTTTTATTCCAAACCCACTATATAACGTCAATCGAATGTTTAAAATAACTACCTTCTGTGATCTGATGTGGCATCTTATAGAATGATGAAAAAAATATATTAATTTATAATATTCTATACAATAATAAAGTCTATGCCAATTATAAACAGTTGATTCTTATGAAAATATCTTAAATAGCTTGAAGAATACAAAATGTACCATATATTGTCGCAACTGTGTGTTTGTCATGTTTATTCAGTCAAAACGTTTTTATCAGCATGTTGTTCAGCTTCAGCGAAAGCTGGATGCCTCTGTCCGTCATAAGTTTTAGTTCTACAAGTCTCACTTGTGGACATTCTGCACGATGGTGCCCTCTAGCTTCCAGAATGAAAATAACACATTATATGAGTGCGTTTAAAGTGAAAGTGACGTGTGGCCAAGTATGGTGTACCATACTCTGAATTTGTGCTGTGCATTTCACCCTTCCAAGTGCACACACAGCAGTGAGTAGTGAACATACACCCGGAGCAGTGGGCAGCCATTTTTGCTGCGGTGCCTGGGGAGTGATTGGGGGTTAGGTGCCTTGTTCAAAAGCACCTCAGTTGTGGGTAATGAAAGTGTAAGAGAGTTCACTCCCCTCACCAACATTTACTTTTACGACCTTCGGGTTACAAGTCCGACTCTCCAACCATTAGGCCACAACTGCCCCACTAGCTTCAAAATGGACTAAAAGCCCTGATGTACAGAGTTTAGTAAGGAACTCTGATGAGAAGTGTACAGGAGTTTTTCCCCCAGTGGATTCATTAGAGGCTCATGTTTAATGTGCATGGACATGGAGTTTTTTAGCTTGTGACAAAAATTTTGAATTTACTGTCACTATAAGATATTTAATATAAGATAAAATGGAATCTTTGACCTTTCTAATGATGTGTAGTCTGTCAAGATTAAATAAAGACTTATAAACCCTGTGGTCTTCCACTTTGTGGCTGAGTTGCTGCTGTTCCAAAAAGCTTCCGCTTTCCAATAATACCATATAAAGCTGACCACAGAATATCTAGCAGGGATGAAATTTCACAAACTGACTTATTACAAAGGTGGCATCCTATTACAGTACCACACTTCAGCTCTTCAGTAAGACCCAATTTTTATTTTATTTTTTTCTACTAAAACATTGTCTACTACGGTCTACTCTAATGAGAGTTAGCGGACATGTAGCTGCAAAGTTACTTATAGTTACTTCTGGGTTGACCTACAAAAATATGTGATTATCGCTCTATACAAAATGCAGAAGTGTTTTGGCTCATAATCCACAGACATACAGCAGCCATTTTGGTTTATTAAAAGTGATTTTAGGTCAGAACTTGCAACCGCTCACACTCAAAGCGGAATGTAGACTAACATCAAAAGTTGCTCTAGGGCCCTGTTTACACCTGGTATTAAGATGCATTTTGGTCGATCGGATCACAAGTGGACGATGCTAAATACAGGTGTAAACGGGGTCTAAACCTTTCTGAGCTTGAAAACACATTAGACCGGGTTGCTTTCGTAGTGTAGACGCTCATGTGGTTGAATGTGTTCAAACAGCTGCAAACAACCGCCTACTGACCAAACACATAAACATTATGGGAAGCGCGCTAGCCAGACGGGATTTAAACTTTGTTGGCTGGAAACCCAAGTCTGGGTTGAAGACGGAAAACATACCAAGCACAATGTTCGCTCACCATTCCTGATTTCTAGCACGCACACACACACATACACAGCATTTGGTGTGGTCCTGTGGCTGTCAGAGCAGAAGCGAAAGCTGATGCTCTCCATGTTTTTCCGTCATCTCCAGGTGTGTTCATATGTAAATTGCGCAAACTTATTTTGTCTATTAGATCAAAAGATCTGAAAAAACAAAACAAAACAAAAAAACAAAACATACATTTACCCACCCATAGACCCTCCCCTTGAAGAAATCAGGACAGAAGTGGTTGAAAGTAGACAAAAAAAAAAAAAATGACATTAAAATACCAGGTGTAAACAGGTATGTGTCTCCCATGTCTACTTGTGACCCGATCAACCAAAGCGCTTCTTAATACCAGGTGTAAACAGGGCCAAGGATCATTCACTTTCCTGTCCTGTCTCTGTCTCTCTCTTTCTCTCTCTTTCTCTCTGTCGCTCTCTTTCCACTCCCCATTATCTTACTCATCTCATCTCTCTCTGCTTTGAAGAAATCATGAAACTAATGAAAGAGTCATTTAGCTTTGGACTTTGATGTATCATTCATTATACTCTCTTCGGTCGCCTCACGTTTCCTTTTATTTGCTAGCGCTGTGTCCGAGACGTCTTTTGGTTGTTTTTGTCTAATTAAATGTAATTGCTTATTTTTGTGGTTGTTGTGCCCTGTCTAGCCTTGTAATAAGAGAAATTGCACGGATGGTCCACAGAGGAGCGACGCCACTGACAAGACTCTCCTGCTGTCACTCCTGGGCACGGCCTGTACATCTGCCGCAGGAAACCTTATCATTACCCTCCTCTGACACAAACACACACATTCACACCCGCAGAGGCCTGCTGAAGACACTCGCCTTACGGGAAAGAACTCTGACTCCACGCTGTCACTCAAAACGGTTGCATAATTGTTTTTGTTTTGCATGTTAGAGACTTTGCTATGCCATTTATACTGTGGTAGACTGCTTGACTTTTCCCCCAGATAATTATTTTTAAGTTTCTAGACCATGCCAGCATTTTTGATCATATTCGCTAATTTTTCATTTTGTTGTATGAATTTGTAAACAGTGAATATATCAAAAGAATGAACAAATCCTTGTTTATTTATTTATTTATTTTTTATTTATTTATTTATTTATTTTTTACATTTTATTCTAGCTTCATTTATTCTTTTTTTTTTAACAACACTTGAAGTTGGATGTGTCCCAAATAAGTCAAATTGTTAACATTGTTATGGGTGGAGTTTAGTTGTTTACAGTTCTGGAGCAACAATGCAAATAAATGCATTAAAAAATAATAATAATAATAATAATAATAAGTCAACTGATGCAAGTCTGATGTTCAGGCTATTTTATATGATACAAATATCAGCTATGTTTATATAGTGTATTTTTACTTCTCATTGAGATTTTTATTAACTTTTTTTTGTAATAACATTTGTGTGTTGTTGTTTTTTTTGCAATAATTTCTTAATGTTTTATAATATTATTTATTAATAATATTATAATATTTATTTTGTATTCTAAATAGTGTATTTGAACATGCTTATATGATTATAATTTAGAAATTATAAACTGAATTATAATTTTTATGTTTTGTCAATTTGGGGGAGTTTTAAATTTAAAGTTTGAAAGATTCAATCAATATTTATGTTTTAATTATCTATAGATAGATAGATAGATAGAGACTACTGTGATATATACTGTCCAATTAATTTTTTTTTTTTTTTTTTACCTCCAATGAAGTCAGTATTTTAAAATATGACAAACACACAGCAGGACACATAAATCTCCGCCAGCGTCCTTCTAAAGGTATCCCAACAATTCTGTCCGAATTCCATTCATGGTGGAGACACCTACAGGTTTGTCTGGAGGTTCTCTGACGGCGTTTGACAGAGAAGACAGTAAATTACAAGCCAAGCAGCGATATAATGAGGACCAGGGAGATTGTCGACCCTAACAGGCGCTTGACTGAAGGTGTGTCTCCCGAGCTAGATAATTAATCACGGCACTGATCTGGAGTCAGTTCCTCTAATGACAGGCCTTCCCTGCAGCACTGTGCGTTCGGGCCCTCTCTGCTCTGGTGCCAGGAGGTCTGCCACCGAGTGCACGCTGGCTCCGGATCAGGTTTCAACCCCATATGAGAAAGTCTGGCCTGGGTAACATGAGTCTGGACCATCTACAATGATCAATATGAATCTCATTTCCTGCAGTGTAAGAAAAGGCCTTTTCAATTAATTGTTTTTTGGTTTTGGGAGGACAGTATGATTGCATGCATGGTTTTATTAGTCTCTTGTGAAAAAAGCGGAACAACAAGCTAACGAGATGACAATTTCATATTAGATACTAAAAACGCTAAAAATTAAATAGACTACACTTTAATAATACTATATGTTACTGTATTTATATGATACTTCATTACTTCACTACTTATATCAGTAAGATTTTATTAACTTTTTTGCTGTAATAACAATAAAAATAAGTTTTGTTAATTTCTTCTCATTTCATATTATTTGTTAATAATATTATTATAATATTTTGTATTCTAAAGTATGTTGTATTTGAACGTGCTTTATATTATTATAATTATGAAATTGTGACTTAACTATACATTGCATGTTTTGTCGACATCAGGGAGTTTAAAATTGTACTAAAGTTCACTAAAGTTCACAAAAATTGTAATAAAATATGACAAGATCTCAGAGTTAAATGGTGTCAGAAAATTATTACTCTTAATTATGTCAGATAACACTTAAGCAAAACATGGTCAGGTCAGAGTGTTTGAATAATTTTTGATCCCAATTTTTTATCAATTTTACTGGTAATCCACTGCATGAAGAATTTTTGGGTATAATGTCACAGTTTACGTTATTTTGATATACTCACTTACATAAATAAACTATAGTGTCCTGCACCCAGTAGTAAAAAAAATATACAAAATTACATCTAGTGTCTGAATAATTTTTGGTTTGACTAAAAAAAAAAAAAATATATATATATATATATATAATAAAAAAATTGATAAAAAATTGGGATCAAAAATTATTCAAACACTCTGACCTGACCATGTTTTGCTTAAGTGTTATCTGACATAATTAAGAGTAATAATTTTCTGACACCATTTAACTCTGAGATCTTGTCATATTTTATTACAATTTTTGTGAACTTTAGTGAATAAACTGTATTAATGAATGAAATAAATATATTATTAATAAGTAGTAAAAATATAAAGTATTTTTTGAAAGCATTGCATAATAATAATAAAAAAAATAAATAAGTGTGTATATATATATATATATATATATATATATATATATATATACATACATACATACATACATACATACATATATATACACATTTATTTATTTTTTTATTTTTATTTTTTTATTATTATTATTATGCAATGCTTTCAAAAAATACTTTATATTTTTACTACTTATTAATAATATATTTATTCCATGGTATTATATATGAATATATTTATATACAGATATTTTAAAGATGCATCTTTTAAATATTTCTCTTGAATTTGTTTTAATATAAAAAAAACTAATTTTTGATATTTTAAAAATTAAATTCAAATTGTTTACTTTTATTACTATTGTTATTAATATAATATTATAATAATTGTTATTATTTTGCAATGCCTTCAAAAATGTGTTTTCCCCCTCTACGCTGATGCGTTTTGGACAGGCTCTAATTCTCTTAACCTGGACCATGTCATTATTTATCCATGAATCTCAATCTTGTCTCCTTCAACACTTTATAATGTCTCCCTGGCTCCACACTGCTTTGTCCCCCACTGAGCATGTTCAGAGTGAGTTATAGATCAACAAATGACTCAACAGAGGACGTCTAAGTGCACGGCCAGTCTTTTGATGTTGAAGAACTCTCTTCCGGAAGCCCTTTTCCGCATGCATTGTCTTCAAGCCCCCTCTCAGACATCAACAGTCACCTTTTGGCATGATGATAAGATCTGTCAAACTCTGTTATTACTACATTAGAGAAACTCAGGTTTACTTCGTTCCAGTGCTTCAGCGGTGAGTCAGGCTGATTAGGAATCATATGAGGGTGTGGACTGGAGCCAGGCATGAGACGCTGAGAGGATTAAAGGAGGACCACGCCTTGCATTTCTCCAATTAATTTACTCACACTCCTCTTGACCCCTCAATGGGCTCCTCTTAGGAGAACCAGGGCTCCATGAGCCCTCCCAACCCCAATGGTTTACGTCACCACTAATCCTCCTGAAACTTCATTAATGCCCAGTCCATCCACCATAATCCCCCATTTATCACAATGCTTTCATGATTCAACCTACAAATTAGATGAAGGCACCAAGGCGGAAGGAAAGTGGGAGACTTGAGGACAGGACACAGATATCTGGCTTTCCTCTTTAAGCTTCTGTCTCTGGGAAGAGCATGAAGAACATGTGACATCAATTATCATTAGCATTGCGGTCTGTGTGTCGGGAACTTCGCCGCAGAGCTGCCCATTATCATCCTGCTTCAATGTCTTTTAAGTATGGCAGATTGTCCGGGCTATCAGGCATTCTCTGTGTTATCTTTCAAACAAGGTTTTTTATATACAATTAGTGAATCCAGTTGTCTCTCGCCAGCAGAATCCAGGAAGAACATCAGACATTCCAAATCATCAAAGAATGTCCAGTTGAAAGGGAATTAAACGTATTCTGAGAAGAGTGCTCTTCAGATCAACTCATGCTATATTTAGCTAATAATATGTTGTATCGCCTCAAAATAGCTTGCCTTGTTGTCTTTGATGCTTATTTATACTGAATGATCATTTTCAAATGATCTTTTGGCTGACAAACACCAGCTAGTTATTCTAAAATAATTGCCCTCCTCAAATTCTGTGTTTGTCCTCTGCTCCTTTCCCTACATGGCTTTGCTGTCAAATTAAATGGCTGTCAAAGTTTTAAGTGTGAAATTGGGGATTTGACTCTAGTGGCAGTGCTTCTTAGTCAGCAAAGCCTGAAAGGAAAACTACTTATGTCTCTCAGGGCTTCACCATGTTAAAGAGGTCCTGTTATGCTTTTTTTACATCTTTAGTTTGTAATGTTGCTATTTGATCATGAAAAAGGTCTGTAAGGTTACAAAGCACAAATTCACTCCAAATGGAGTTATTCTCTATATCAGTAAGCACTGTTTCTGAACTCCCTGAAACTACTGTAATCGTGAGTTTTCTCCCGGGAATATACACATCACAATATTCTTCATTTAATTAATTTCTGGCCACAGTATAGACAAAATAAAGGCCTGTATAAAGTTGTGTTAGTGTGTTGTTGAGTTTAGAAAAGCAACTTGTGTCCAGGGATATGTCCAAAACTGCAACCTCTTGGTATACAGAATAATTAAGAAAATTTTAGCTAATTTCAAGGATTGAGAGAAAATGAGAGTGAGCGCAAGAGGAACTTTTAGCGAAATGTAACTACATTATTGCCCAGCTCTTCATATAAACTTGGATATATAAGTATGTCCAACTTTATCCGCATACATACAGTATACTTCAGTAGGGTGTTTATATACTATATGCTAATCTCAAAAGCTTACTGCAAAATGTAGACTAGACCTACACTACCAGTCAAAAGTTTGGAAACGGTAAGATTTTTAATGTTTTTAAAAGAAGTTTTGTCTGCTCACCAAGGCTGCATTTATTTAATTAAAAATACAGTAAAAACAGTAATATTGTGAAATATTATTACAATTTAAAATAACAGTTTTCTGTTTGAATATATTTTATAAAGTCATTTATTCCTGTGATGGCAAAGCTGAATTTTCAGCATCATTACTCCAGTCTTCAGTGTCACATGATCCTTCAGAAATCATTCTAATATGATGATTTACCGCTCAAGAAACATTTATGGTTATTATCAATGTTGAAAACAGTTTTTTTTTTTTTCTTTCAGGATTCCTTGATGAATAGAAAGTTCAAAAGAACAGCATTTATCTGAAATAAAAAGCTTTTTTAACATTATACACTACCGTTCATAAGTTTGGGGTCAGTAAGAATGAAAAGAAATTAAAGAAATGAATACTTTTATTCAGCAAGGATGCATTAAATCAATCAAAAGTAACAGTAAAGACATTTATAATGTTACAAAAGATTATATTTCAAATAAATGCTGTTCTTTTGAACTTTCTATTCATCAAAGAATCCTTGTACACAAATATTTTTGTATAACTGTACACAATAAATGTTTCTTGAGCAGAAGTTCAACATATTAGAATGATTTCTGAAGGATCATGTGACACTGAAGACTGGAGTAATGATGCTGAAAATTCAGCTTTGCATCACAGAAATAAATTACTTTTTATAAAATATATTCAAACAGAAAACGGTTATTTTAAATTGTAATAATATTTCACAATATTATTGTTTTTACTGCATTTTTAATTAAATAAATGCAGCCTTGGTGAGCAGAAGAGACTTCTTTTAAAAACATTAAAAATATTACCGTTTCCAAACTTTTGACTGGTAGTGTAGTACCCATTATGAATTTAACACAGATGAAAACAAGGCATGCACTGTATAAAGGTCCTAGATCATGTAATTTTCACAACTCATAACTTAAAACTGTTTTTTGGTGTGTTTTTTTTTTTTATTTTGGAAAGGTGTTTTGTCAGCTGAATAATCTGATTGTTGTTTAACAACAGAACAATCCACTGAACGCACTGTATTTACAGCCTCATTTTCACTACAGTCCAAAATTAAATATGCCGCTGACTAAGGTCTATAATCGCCCAGCTCCAATCTACGCGACTATAAGGCATAAGGGTATTAAGAAATTACAGACATTAACATCTTGATTTTCTGTAAAACTGCTTTAAAACAATGTGTATTGTGAAAAGAGCTATTTTCATACATTTGACTTGACTGACTTGACGCATGCCACCTCGATCAAAGGAATTCTTAGGTTAAAATTTAAAAATGAAGATTCAAAAGAACAAAAATAGAAAAATTGCCATGCTTATGGTTTAACTAGTGTGAGTTGACATGGTTATGGTTTATGATGGCTCTTGTGTCCTCTCTTATTACAGATAATTGTATTTATATTGCACTTCACATCTTTAATTTAGAAGATTAGGCTTCTTGTCTTCATCTAAACAGCACAGTTACTAACTGCTTCAAACGGTAACCCCAAGTGTAGGTCTGAAATATCTCCACACAGGAGTATACGTAACAGGTCAGGACCACAGCTGTTTATTTATGCTACAATGTTATTTTGGCCCTAAGAGCCCCATTAAAGCCTGTCGGTGTCTAACAGGCCTCTGGAAAGAAAGAAAACACTGCTTGAGGAATATACTCAATCACCACCCCCTGTACATAAGAATTTGACAATATACTCAAATCTGAATATTGATTACATATAGTCAATAATCAAATTTGATTATGTTGTCATGTGTTAAGTATGAAAGTCTGCAGACAGACTTTTCTGTAAAAACGTCGGCAGATTCCACCTGAAATTATGCAACTATAGAGAATTTATCATCATTGAATTATATACACCGATCAGGCATAACATTATTACAATCTTCCTAATATTGTGTTGGTCCCCCTTTTGCTGCCAACACAGCCCTGACCCGTCGAGGCATGGACTCCTCTAGATCCCTGAAGGTGTGCTGTGGTATCTGGCACCAAGATGTTAGCAGCAGATCCTGTAAGCTGCGAAGTGAGGCCTCCATGGATTGGACTTGTTTGTTCAACACATCCCACAGATGCTCGATTGGAGGCCAATTTGGAGGCCAAGTCAACACCTCAAACTCGTTGTTGTACTCCTCAAACCATTTCTGAACCATTTTTGCATTATCCTGCTGAAAGAGGCCACAGGCACCAGGGAATAATGTTTCCATGAAAGGGTGTACATTGTCTGCAACAATGCTTAGGTAGGTGGTACGTGTCAAAGTAACATCCACACGGATGGCAGGACCCAAGCTTTCCTAGCAGAACATTGCCCAAAGCATCACACAGCCTCCGCCGGCTTGCCTTCTTCCCATAGTACATCCTGGTTCCATGTGTTCCCCAGGTAAGTGACGCACACAGATCCGGCCATCCATGTGATGTAAAAGAAAATGTGATTCATGAGACCAGGCCACCTTCTTCCATTGCTTCGTGGTCCAGTTCTGATGTTCACGTATCCACTGTTGGCGCTTTCGGCGGTGGACGTGGGTCAGCATGGGCACCCTGACCGGTCTGCGGCTACGAAGCCCCATACGCAACAAACTGCGATGCACTGTGTATTCTGACACCTTTCTATCAGAACCAGAATTAACTTCTTGAGCAATTTGAGCTACAGTAGCTCGTCTGTTGGATCAGACCACACGGGCCAGCCTTCGCTCCCCATGTTCATCAATGAACCTTGGCCGCCCGTGACCCTGTCGCCGGTTCACCACTGTTCCTTCCTTGGACCACTTTTGATAGATACTGACCACTGCGAACCAGGAACACCCCACAAGAGCTGTAGTTTTGGAGATGCTCTGACCCAGTCGTCTAGCCATCATAATCTAGCCATCACTTGCTCAAATCCTTACACTTGGCCATTTTTCCTGCTTCTAACACATCAACTTTGAGGACAAAATGTTCACTTGCTGTCTAATATATCCCACCCACTAACAGTTGCTGTGATGAAGATATAATCATTGTTATTCACTTCACCTGTCAGTGGTCATAATGTTGTGCCTGATCAATAGAGAGACATTCTACACTACGCCATGACGTAAAATGCGTAGCACGTCATGTCATTGTGTAGAACGTCATGGCATTGTGTATACTAAGTCGCGTAAGTTAGCGCTTTTTGGATGTACGTCGAATGCGTATCGTGCTGGAAGCTCGTAATTTTACTTTATAAAGTTTTAAATAAGGATACTTGTCTACACAAATGCATCGATTCGCTTCAGAAGGCCTTTATTAACAACCTGAAGTCGTATGGATTCATTTTTTATGGATGGATGCAGTTTGGGCAGCCATTCACAACCATTATAAACCTTGGAGGACTAAGAATATTTTTTAAATATATCTCCAATTGTGTTTGTCTGAAAGAAGAGAGTCATGGATGGCTTGAGGGTGAGTAAATCATGGGACAATTTTCATTTTTGGGTGAATTATCCCTTTAAATCTTTTGCTCTAGATGAGAAACACCAGGAGAGACTTTACGGAATAGAAAAGCGGGTCCTCAACAGACGGGCCCCACATTCCACACACATGCCTTTGACCACATTTGAACTGCAGCCAGGTCTTGATTTCACTACTTTGGGGACTGGAGCAACTATGTGGAGTGTTGACGGTCTCTGCAATTATCCCTTGCCACCCTCTTGAAATGCTCAAACATCCTGATTACCCTCTAATTGGCTCTTAAGTAGTTTGTCATTCTAGTCTAGTGGCCTGTCCAGTGTACAGCCTATGAGGTGACGAAGAGGCGGCGTGGTTGCGGCTGAGACTTTGGAGAATGTGCAATGTGTGATCAGCTGATGATGGAAACTTTAAGTGGCTAAACCTCATCATAAATCAAATTCATAATGACCCATTACCAGTCTGTAGCAAGCCACACTCTCGGGTGGCACTAGTGCCACATTCAGAGCCTACGACACATAGTCTCTCACAAAAATATGGAAAAATCTGTCTGAATGCATGGTTTACCATGGCTCACAGCTTTAGTCACAGTTATGACAAATAAGCAGGGTTTCAAAATGTGTTTTTTAGCAAATTATAGGATAAAACTCTGAAAGTGATCAAATAAGATCAGTGTCATTATAAATAAGGATTATTACGTATAACGCTGCATTGTGGTGTAAATAAATTTGCTAGAAATATTTTACACTACAGATAAGTCATTATAGTGTTGTTCAGCATCAGACTGCCTATGATCCTGCCTGGGAAATAAAACACTTGCTGATGAACATAATAATGGCGCTTGCCCCTGCAAACTAAATGCCAAAATGCTCACCAAACTGTGTTAGCAAGGTGTTTAGAGAACTTTTTAGCACATTGCTATGCGATTGCTAAAGCTAACAGGGAACAAATCTCCGATTTTTTCCAGTATAATTTATAGGATGTTCGTTCAGAATTATGTGGTATTGTTCTCAAAACTTAAGCACAAAACAAATCAATAATGAAATGACCTTTCACAATAGATAATGCTTTACAATAAGAGCTACAAATGGCAATGTAATTTACTCACCTGTTAAGTAATATTACAGCATTTTTAAATCCCTCAGTTCTCACTATCTCCGAAAAGACAAGCCCAAGTTGATTCTCGTTTTATTACGAGCTCTGTCGCGTTCTTTTACCAGGAGACTCTCCTCTGTTCTGCTTCTTTTCTTTTTCTTTTTTTAAACAGGTGATTCCCTGACTGGCGCTTTCGAAACACGTCTCCTGAAGCTTCAAAAGCCTTGCGAAATATTTGTTTCAAACCAGTTAATAGGAGCACATATCAAACTGCCAAAATGACCTTATTTCAGTAAGGAGGCTTCGTTATGTCATAGCTGTTTCAAAATATCTCGAAATTTCAATGGTTTGCCACTAGGGGGCGATGATATCTGTGAAGCTATGAACCAGTTTCTGTATTTTCTTTTTTTTTTCTTCTTCTTCTTTTTTTAATAACTTATAAACAGTACAAAAAACAGGCACCAAAAACAAAGCTCCAAAGATAAAAGGAAAAAAAAAATCATAAATTTATATGATGTATGAATGTATGAATAAAGAATTTGCTGTTCAAGATAATGAAGATTGTCAATATTTTTATCTTCATGCTCATAATGATAAACAAAATAAATAATAGATAAATAAATAAATAATTGCTTTCACATTCAAAGTTATCATTAATCTAACTTTGGCAGAGAAAGTGTAAAAACAGTCTTTCCAAAATGTCTGTACACTTTGATAATCATAAAACAAATGGCATAGAGACTCCTCAGTACATTTACAAAAAGAGCATTAGGCTATTTCCCAACATCCATAAACTTAGAGAGTAAAATATTAGTTTGATATATTTTATGTAAAATCTTTAGGTGAATTTATCTTACCTTATTTGAAATACAAAATTTGTAGGGTAACAGCCATGCCTTTCTCCAATTAGAAAGGAATTCCAATAAAATTTTCCTCTTGGAATAACTTTCTTTCTTTTCTTTTTTTTTTCTTTTTTTTTCCTGAAAGACTTGTCTAATATCTTTTTAAGTGCATTTTTCATCAAATACATTTTTGCCATTTATAAAGAAACCACAGTCTTTATTATCTACATTATGATAAGACAGATGGCTGCTCATCAAATTATCAGATCTGGGATCAAATATATACATTCGTCACATTTTTATAATAAAAAAGGAAGAGCTGTAGTTAAAAGTCTCTTTTTGGTCTGATTAACCAAGCTCTCCATAAAACAAATCAAACAATCCCTACAATTTAATAAAATAAAACATATTAAAACTTCATTAAAACTTAATATTTAATGGTATTAGATGATTTGTTAATCCCGTTTTCGTTGTTGTTTTAAAAGGAATTAAATAATTAAAGGATTACATGGGTTTAAGAGAATAAGGAAAAAGAAATAAAAATGGTAATATAAGTAAAAAAAAAAAAAACAATGTGTGAAGTTTAATACTTGCAGTTTTGCTCAAATATAAATAGCGAATTTTGGGTACAGTATATGTTTATTTATTGCTATTTGTCTAATCTGAGTGCAGATTAGACTGCCAGTGCATGCACATAATATAACTCATCATATAATATCATAAATCAGTTTACATTATCTTGTCAAGTTTGTTAAATCTGTGCCAAGTTATTTTTACCCCCCCTTAGTCTATGTTTAGAATGGATTTACGTTCAGCTTTAAGCCAATTGTTGTTTTTAAGTCTCCACTTACTCTAAACACATTTGTTTGGATGGGAAACACCTGTTCTTCTAGATGAGATTAGGAGCATCTCTCAGCGTGGAGGACTGTGTTTGACTGATAATAAGATTCTCTGAAGTCTATTTCAAAGAGAGTCTCAAGCAATGACAGTGTAGTTAGAATAGTTCACCCCCAAAAAGTTCTGTCATCGTTCACCTTCTTGTTGTTCCAAATCTGTATTATTTTCTGTCTTCAGTGAAACAGAATTATTGTTGTTCATGCTGCTCTTTTCCATACACTATAATAAATGGGTGCTGTTGAGTTGGTTTGATAAAAAATAATAATAATAATTGGTTGTTCATAGTTCATGTGATGAACTACACCTGTGGTTAGTCTAATAGGACACCTGTGGGAATTAGAGGAGAACTGACTTCATTTAAGGAGCCATTTACACAACACAATTCTTAACTAAAACCTGAAAATGTTTTATGTGTTTTGGCCGTTCATTTACATGAAAAATTGCATTTTGGAGGCCTGAAAATGCAAACTCTTAAAGACGGGTTTCAAAGTATTGAAAACGTATCGTTATCGTCTCCATATGAACTACAAAAATGCGAATTTGTGAAAACCGTGACGTCATGCGCATGTGCTCAATATAGGCGTGTAGTGTTTAATCAGTATAAGGTAGTGAAAAATGCGTAATTATTAAATAATATTTTCAAGTATGGCTTCAAATATGCTTGAATTCCAATTTTATATCTTTACTCCTTACTGGGACTTAAAAAGAAAAAAGAAAAAATCCATTTGGGATAAGAGCCAAACCCATTTCCTGTGAAAACAGAGGCAGTCTTGCAGATGCCATAATCAATACAGGATCAGAGATTAGAATAACAACAGGAGAAAGAACTGTGAATTGAACTGTAAAACTCTTTGCCCTACAGATGATAATCTTTCCTGTTCCATTAATGCAGTCAAATGAAACCTTTGATGCCTTTCTTATAGGGGATGCAGATGTTCACCAGCATTATAAAGAAAATCTGAAGTATATATATATGCATATATGAACTGTTCATGACAAAAATGACTTGTAAAGGATATTTCACATTTGTTAAACCTTACTGATGTGCCTGTGGGGTAAAGACAAAATAAAACGTTTGGAAGCTCTAATCAAACATACAACCGAAACTATGTAATGCAAGATTTTGTTGTCTCTGTCTCAGACGTCACGCCCACGGACCATTGGCTGAATGTCTGATGCATATGGCACACTTATTTGGAAACACTTCAGAAGTTTCAAAGTCGTCATCTGGTCGGTTGAATTCTACAGGATGCCCGGGAGACGTGTGTCACGTTTTTATTGTAGGGACTTTACATTTTCACCCCCCTGGGATTGGTTGCATTACATGTCAGTCAAACGTTCTCTTGGCCAATGAAAGCTGCAATAGAGTCCAGACCTTCTGCCATCAGGCTGAAGGTCTGGATATGCGAGACAAAAGAAAACGTGACGTCAGCAACAACCAGGTTATGTTACTGCAGTGAATTGCACTCATGCTCTTAAAGGATTAGTTCGCTTCAGAATTGAAATTTCCTGATAATTTACCAATGTCGTCAAAGATGTTTATGTCTTTCTTTCTTCAGTCGAAAAGATTTGTTTCTCCATATAGTGGACTTCAATGGCTACCAATAGATTCAAGTTCCATATTGCGGTTTCAGTGCAGCTTCAAAGGGTTCTACACGACCCCAGATGAGGAATAAGGGTATTATAGGGCCATTTTCAAAAAAAAAAAAAATTTTTTAAATGATATACTTTTTAACCACAAATGCTCATCTTGCACTAACGGCCTTTACAAAAAAAGGTAAAACAATGACGTCGGACGATTTTGAAGTTGGAGGAGAAAATGAGATGGAGTTTTTCATCCTACCACGGTACTTCCGCCTAACATCACGCGTGACCTTTCCAACGTGATTACATAATGTGTTCCGCGTCGTAGAGCAGTGCAAGGTGAGCATTTGTGGTTATAAAGTATATACATTTGTAATTTTTTTTAGAAAATGAACGATTGTTTCGCTAAATAAGACCCTTATTCCTTGTCTGGGGTCGTGTAGAACCCTTTGAAGCTGCACTGAAACTGCAATATGGAACTTCAATTCATTGGTAGCCACTGAAGTCCACTATATGGAGAAAAATCCTGGAATGTTTTCCTCAAAAACCTTTTTTTTTTTTTTTTTGACTGAAGAAAGAAAGACATAAACATCTTGGATGACATGGGGGTGAGTAAATTATCAGGAAATTTCAATTCTGAAGTGAACTAATCCTTTAAGGCTCTAATGTCTGTCTTGACATAAATGTCACCGTCTGTCATCTTGAAACGACATGAGATAAAAAGTCTTTACGAGTCAAATAAAGTAATATCGGTCAGCTTATTTTCTTTTCATGTGAGGTCACTCTGTTGTTTTTATGATATAATTGATGATACTTAGCCTTTGTGCTGGTGTGCATTTTCTCACGAGGCAGCCAACTGTAAAATGGGAGGTTAATTGACATAGCCCATGGGGGTGACGCGAGGTCACCGTCGTCGTCTCGGAAATATCCTCTCTGTCAGTTTCAAGTTCTCCGGGATCTGTTTGGACCCCCTCCCTTTTTTTTATTTTGGAGGAAACTGTTAAGTGTCCCTCGGGTAATGCTGAGTGATGTAGCCCCAAGTCTGCACACATGAATAAGCACCTTGAAAATAAGCACACTGCCTGGGCTCTATGGGGGAAGAGAGCGAGCCTTTGAAGTCATGTAATGTACACCTACCCCTCCCTCCTTCTCTTTGACTTATTTATGGTATTTGTTTCAAGTGTAGTTGAGAAGAAAAACTTTTCCCCCCATCCTTGCATTCATATTTAGAGTGAGGGCTGGTGAATGGGCCTGGGTAGCACGGTTGCTCCTCTGAGGAGATGGATGGTGTGCTCTTTTGTGTGTGGAGGAAGTGTATTTGAAAAGGTCATTGATGGAGACCCAAGGATGCCCCTCTTTCATGTGGATCCGAGCAGCTTGTTTGTCATTAGCACTAGGCGCTGAGGTGCTAAATGTTGTTTGCCTTTCGACAGCGGCCAAAGCTGCTCTTTTTGAAGTGGCCCCTCCAAATTAAGCCTGCCCGCTGGTCCTCTCGGATGACACAGATAAACTTGACGGGCTCACTGCATCTGTCCACCCATCGACACATATTCTTTTCTCCTAAACCCTTGTGCAAATGAGCAAACACGCAGATAGTAATGTGCGGGTAATAGCTCGAATTAGGGGCTCCATTGTTTCGGTCAGCGCCTCACGCTGCCACACAACGGCCTGCGGTCCAAGCAAAGCCAACACATTTGCACCTCACTGAGATCAAAGATTTGAGCCTTTTTTGTGGATGCAATCACTTAGGCAAATGAGATTCTGTGTAACCACCTCTTTGTGTAGTTTAAGTTGGGCTTTTGTGTAGAACAAATGGGGGCATTATGGGTTTGGCGGAGGAAGAGGTAATATCAAAGGGAAGCGGCCTGCCCTATTAAGCCCCAGTAAACTGTATGCAGTACAAAGGAGACAATTGAGGAACATTAAATTGGCTTTGGCTACTTCCCTTCAGAGCAGGGAGAGGAGAAGTGAATGTGACATAATTGTCTTTAATGATGAAGATCAGCGGTCTGAGCGCTCCTGTGGAATGACATTGTCTCTTTTCAGAGGGAGACAGGAGATATGCCTTTCTTTTCCAAAGCGATTGTGTAAATCTCTGTTGAGGTTTGCAGTGTTATCTGTCTTTAACTCTGAGTGACCTGCAAACCTGAAAGAGGAAGACGCCTCCAGCGTTTGCGCTTCGGGGAATCGCAGATCCAGCCTTTACGAGGAAGGGCATCACATGCGGAACACCTTAAAATGTTTAGTTGGCTATATTTAGTTGCTGTCTTAAAGGGATGGTTTACACTAAACTGAGAAGTCTGTCATTGTTTGCACATGCCATTCCAAATCTGTGTGTTTTTTTTTTTTTTTTACTTTTTTCTTTTTTTTCTGAAGAATCAAAACATCTGTCAAGCTTCATAAATTGCAAAAACAGATTCAAATTTATTATTTCAATAATAACAACAATAAAATTCTGAATCTGCAGGCTCTGTATTACTTTATGGTGTTGAGTTTTTATTTTGGGGTGAACTATTTCTTTTAGAACACAGTGGATTCCTTTGCACCTCTGCTAATGCATTGATACTCAATAGAGACTTTTTATGAGTGGGTGTGGAAGCTTTTGGACTAATCAGACACTTAAACGATGATGACACCCAGCACCATGGTGACAGCAAAGAAGCTGCCTCTGTCCTCCACATGACACAACCATATGCAGCCACATCATCAGCTCAGTGCTGCAATAGGATACCTAACAGTAAATTACAGTACATCTAGTTCAGTGTCACACTTTTGCAGGCTTCTCTGCAAATCTATTCTCATTTAATGGTTAACATAATACGTGTTTCTACACCAATTCTCTACAGTGCTCAAAGCCAAGTGTATAAGTCCTCTTTTGGTTCTATGTATAGGCTATATGTTCTGTGTGTGTAACTATATGCAACTATATCTCCAATATTGACTGACTGTAATAAATTTAAAAACAGCTGATAATCTATTGGGTACTGATATATCATGCATCTAAGATTTATTCCAGAGAAAATCACCCCAGTAATCTCACGTGTACAGTGGCTGAGAGAGCTCAATGCGCTGCAACTGAACACATGCAAGTAGAAAAAAACACTAGCAAATTAAGAAATTATCTTCATTAGTTTGACAACACATGTGCTGCAAATACTCACAATGCAACCAAATACAGAAACGTGCTGCAAATATTCACAGCACAATAACCAAATACAGAAATGCGCTGCAAATACAACGCACATATGATCAGGATGTTAAAATAAACAAAAAAACTCACCATTTAGGTAATCTACAACACCTCTGATGAGTAGACATTGAACAATAAGCGTGTCCCAGCCAGGTTTGTCACTTTGGGGTCCCCTTGAAACATCTTCTGTTGTGGTCTGTGCTATTTGCAGTGCATTTCTGTATTTGGTTGCATTGTGAGTATTTGCAGCGTGTTTCTGTATTTGGTTGCATTGTCAGTATTTGCAAGGCATTTCTGTATTTGGTTGTGAGTATTTGCAGCGTGTTTCTGTATTTGGTTGCATTGTCAGTATTTGCAACGCATTTCTGTATTTGGTTGTCAGTATTTGCAGTGCATTTCTGTATTTGGTTGTCAGTATTTGCAGTGCATTTCTGTATTTGGTTGCATTGTGAGTATTTGCAGCGTGTTTCTGTATTTGGTTGCATTGTCAGTATTTGCAAGGCATTTCTGTATTTGGTTGTGAGTATTTGCAGCGTGTTTCTGTATTTGGTTGCATTGTCAGTATTTGCAAGGCATTTCTGTATTTGGTTGTGAGTATTTGCAGCGTGTTTCTGTATTTGGTTGCATTGTCAGTATTTGCAACGCATTTCTGTATTTGGTTGTCAGTATTTGCAGTGCATTTCTGTATTTGGTTGTCAGTATTTGCAGTGCATTTCTGTATTTGGTTGCATTGTGAGTATTTGCAGCGTGTTTCTGTATTTGGTTGCATTGTCAGTATTTGCAAGGCATTTCTGTATTTGGTTGTCAGTATTTGCAGTGCATTTCTGTATTTGGTTGCATTGTGAGTATTTGCAGTGCATTTCTTTATTTGGTTGCATTGTCAGTATTTGCAACGCATTTCTGTATTTGGTTGCATTGTGAGTATTTGCAGCGTGTTTCTGTATTTGGTTGCATTGTCAGTATTTGCAAGGCATTTCTGTATTTGGTTGTGAGTATTTGCAGCGTGTTTCTGTATTTGGTTGCATTGTCAGTATTTGCAAGGCATTTCTGTATTTGGTTGTGAGTATTTGCAGCGTGTTTCTGTATTTGGTTGCATTGTCAGTATTTGCAACGCATTTCTGTATTTGGTTGTCAGTATTTGCAGTGCATTTCTGTATTTGGTTGTCAGTATTTGCAGTGCATTTCTGTATTTGGTTGCATTGTGAGTATTTGCAGCGTGTTTCTGTATTTGGTTGCATTGTCAGTATTTGCAAGGCATTTCTGTATTTGGTTGTCAGTATTTGCAGTGCATTTCTGTATTTGGTTGCATTGTGAGTATTTGCAGTGCATTTCTTTATTTGGTTGCATTGTCAGTATTTGCAACGCATTTCTGTATTTGGTTGCATTGTGAGTATTTGCAGCGTGTTTCTGTATTTGGTTGCATTGTCAGTATTTGCAGTGCATTTCTGTATTTGGTTGCATTGTGAGTATTTGCAACGCGTTTCTGTATTTGCATTGTCAGTATTTGCAGCACATATGTTGTCAAACTGATGAAGATGACTTCTTAATTTGCTGGTGCTCTTTCTATTTGCATGTGTTTTCTTCAGTTGCAGCGTGTTGAGCTCTCTCAGCCACCGTACACATGTCCCCTTTAGAGTTTCAGAGGAGATTGGAGCAATGCTGCAAACTTTGCTAGGATATCAGCCATTTCAATATATTCATTATGAATAATTTCTTCCAAAACCACATTGAAAAATAAAAAAAATGAGTAACTAATAATTGCTGCAAACTGTGAGAAGTATAATATCTTTTAATTTGTCTGAAGGTTATTGTGTTATGGAAGATGCAATGTCTAAAAAAACACGACAGGTGCGCAAGTGATGTTTGCCATAAACCTTCATATAGCCATTCCAGAATCTGCTACTTGAGTGAAGGATGAGAGGCTGTTTGTTCTTTTTCTCACATCATGTTCTCACGTCACCAGTGTTTGAAGTCATAATACTGAACCAGGCATTTGTCATCACAAACAAAAATCACTTTTCCACAAGACATTAAAACATGCCAAATATTTATCATGCAATTTTGGTAATTATGCCGACAGGCCTTAGCGACCAAGATGTCCATAAATCACATCGTAAAGCTGCGTGGAACAAGAGCAAGCGTTCAGACCATTCTCAGATGTTCCATGACATAGCATGCCCTTTTTGGTTTAATGATGATATAAACAGTCAGATAATGTGTCAAAATTATGTCTTAGAAAACCAACACATTGAACACTGTTTAACTAAACCAAGAGTTGCATTAATTTTATGCCGAGAATCCAAACCAAAGCATCGCTTTTGCACATGTGGCTGTGGTTTATTCAAAACACTTAAAACATCTCATCTAGAGTTTCAAAGGAGATCTTCAACAATGATTTAAACTGATTGGATTGTCCAAGATCTCAATACGAATTCCAACAGTTCTCATCAAATTTATCTGAGCTATACTACCATTAGTCATTTTATAGTTCTACTCTTACTGTATGTCAACAATTATGTATTTTAGAAGAAACATAAGACAAGGTTGATACTTACAACATAACTCCATTATACAAAGCAACTTTGAAAGCAACAAAGAATCTTTTCGTCAGATTCAGGCCCAAAATTTTGAAAAGCATTAAAAAAGAAGGCGTTTGTTTGTGAATTTAGTGCGTTTGTCATCTTGAGATACCTCATGATGGTACCTCAGTTATGAAGGCCAACAATTCAGAATAACCGTTAATGCCATATCATAAAATTCACCTATAGCTGTTGACATTGATAACTTTCTTGAGATAAACAGAGCCGTTCTGTTCTCTAACTCTGTGTTTGGACTCTGTCAGGCTGCTGTCTGCTGCTGCAAACCATGCATCTTAAAGAGCTCATATCTGTGACGCCTGCCATCATTACAGTCGGATCTCGCTGTCTGTAATTTGCAAGCATGGCAGTCAGTCAGCTAGTAAAACAGCACAGGGTCATTCCAAGCCATTCTACAGCCAACACTGACCCACAAACCTCTACTCTGTGTGACACAGACGAGACATCTCTGTATTTATGCACAATGCTTAGACTTGGGTATATAATTCCTCAAACGCGAGTCAATTGAATAAAATACTGTAAAACAGCTCAGAATGCAAATTATCCTTCCATAAATTGAAAAAGTAATGCTGCTTAATTATTTTCATAATATTCCATGATCTGCTGATTTAGTCACCACATCAGTATTTTCACCTCTTTGATGAAAACATCTAACCGTGACTAGTAGGTAGGCAAGATCATACTAGTAATTACGCACAACCTTTAAATTAAAGACAACCACACAAATGTCATTCATTTATGCAGCGCATCTGCCATTATAATACAGAGGTGTGAAAAACATCTTTTACCACACAAAATGTTCAAAATGTTTTCTTAATTGTATCCTCTCATCACACTTCCACCTGCTTAAGGCTAATTAACATTAAGAGATCTAGGCTTTAACCACAATGAAATCTTAACCTCTTTTGGAAGCTTTATTTTAATAAGGCAATGTCAAATATATACAGTATGTATCTATCACTTTATTTCTTGTTTGCTTCTTTAATGTCTTCATAGTTTCTCAACTTAAATGAACTTAAACTGTCAAAGAGATCGATAAGCAAAATCGAAATTGGATCAGATATTATGACACATACAGCCATGTGTCTCATTCATCTTGCCAAATGTCATTGAAACAGCCAGACTACCTTCGCCGGCACATACTTTCGAGCGTAAATGCTCAATTCACGCTAATGTGTTTGGGTTCTTTTTAAGTAACTCTGCGTGTGAGTCCCAGTTACTTAACTATTTGTTGAAAAATAGTATGTGCCGTGAAGTGTTGACTGATCTCAACTTCAAAGTGAACCAGGCTTTAAGGGCAGTTCGCAAACATTCACGCTGCTATGTTCAGAAGCCCCAGTATTGCTTCTTTATTGTACCTAGTTTGAAAAAAGAAGGAAATCCACCTTTTCACACTCATGTTTGCAGATTATTTCTGCCCGAACATCCTTTATGGACTCTTGATTCCTCTTAGTGAAGCAGATCAAATGGCCTTGACCTGTTGCGGAACTCTTTTGCCATCAAAGACTTAACTGCTTTACTGTATGCAGACTGCGGAGGTTTGGGTTTCTTTTGCACCATTGTGCAGCTCGGGATT
The DNA here is from genome assembly GCA_037101425.1 of Elopichthys bambusa. Classification (NCBI taxonomy): domain Eukaryota; kingdom Metazoa; phylum Chordata; class Actinopteri; order Cypriniformes; family Xenocyprididae; genus Elopichthys; species Elopichthys bambusa. The sequence goes on from CM074449.1 coordinate 25,664,746, forward strand.
CCATCCACAGATGTTTGTGGTCTTCAAGCTGTTGACGGTATTGACAAAAGCTGGGAGAAAGCCTTTCCAGTGCCAGCCGAGGCACATGGATGGGAAAGGGACAATTGCAAACTGTATATCCTGTGCTTTGAAATGCTTACCCCACTGCTTTGTCTCTCTTGACAGCTCCAGGTAAAAGACTTAAAGTTTCCAATTACAGCTGGGAGAAATGCAAGAGGAAGCAATACCCGCAATAGGAACTTTCTGAATGAGGGCGTGTTTTGAGAAGAAGCTTTTTTGCAGCATTATGTTCTGTCTGAATATGCTATTCTGTTAAAACGACCAACATTAAAACCAACATAAAAGAGGTTAATAATAATCATTTAACTGTGTATAAAACCAATAAATTCATTTAAGTCTGATATATGTGCTATAATGATTTACTGGAAGGTTTGAAATGTAGCTCCCAAACTCTGGCTAGGAGCAGACAGAGCCATTAAACGCTGCCACTATCAGTGAGCATCCTTGAACTTTAAAGAGAAGGTGACTATAGTCAGTCTCCACGTGCTAGACAATATTAAAGCCTCTCACCTTCAAAGAGAGAGACAGACAGAATTCACAAGCAGACCTCAAACAGATGCTTGTTTGTAATGTGTGACCTGTCTATATAAATGCTTTTGAAAGCATCGGATCAATCAGACATGGTGGCTTTTAATCTCCGTTTCAAGATGGGTTAGTTTACATTACTGCTATTTTGTTTACTTTATTGTTGTCACATTGGTCTTTCATGTTGTGCTTGTAGCTTTTTATATCATATGCTTCAAAAAAGTGCTTTTTAAATAATAGATCATTTGCTGATCATTTTGATCTCCTCGTTATCTTTCGTATATTTGTTTCAACATGTATAAGACAAAATAACTTCAAAGTAATAAAAACTAAAAATAGCCTTTCTGATGCAATTAAATACAGACTTTGAATTTCATTTTTTTTTTTTTTTTTTTTTCTAGTGGTGGAAAGGTCTCTTATGGCTTATTAAATATAGACACACCTTATTAAATACCTTAATTAAAGTTCTAGAGGGGAATACATAAAACCTCCTCAGCTCTGACCGCACCTAACTTAGCATTCTGTGTATCCTTTACATGCAGCATGAACAACTTAATTCTCTTAATGCAAGTATGACTTAAAACACTGTATGCTGAATATCATCTTTACACTCTTTATTTAGAATAAAATAGACATTTAAATCAGCTCTATATGACTGTAAAAACCAGAAGTATACACATTTATGATAGACTAGCAAAAGACTGAAGCACCTTCTTTCAAAACAGGGTTGACAAAAATATCTGAAGTAAGTGCCAACTGCCTTATATTATTTACAGTATAATACAGTAATTTACTGCAATATTTAAGTTCCGTTGAGAAACAATTATATCTACTCTGCCATGTTGACACAAGAAAATGGAGGAAACCAGTTGAAAAACAGAGTATCCCATTCCAAGTCCTGCTTCCCTCAACCTCTCGTCGCTCAAGTCTGTTTTTCGCTTCTCCCGGAGCTTGTGAAAGAAATTCCTTGAACGTTCACTCAGTGTCTCTGGCAGGTGTGCAGACTCCGTGATGACTTGCTGCCATCTCCTCTTTGCGTTCTGCAGGACAGACCTTCCCCACAATCGCAACGCTGGAATATCTCTAAGCCATGGGTGCCTTTCCTCTTGTGCTTGGTGCAGACCTGGCCTTCTTTTAGGACGGGCTTGCAGATTTTGGACCAAAAGTGACGAGCGCAGCAGAGTCCCTCGGCACAATCTGATGATCTCAGACAGTTTTCTCCCTCCAGTCCTTTATTAACAAAATAACATCCATGAATATCACGCACAACTGACATGTTCTTTTTGGGGTGTCAAAAAATGTCACACTGAAGATCAGGTTGATACTTCATGACGTGTTAGTGTTACTTAATAAGCATGTCTTAGTCTTAAAACTGGATTATAAACGCATCTCAACATGCTCCAAAAGGTCTGCGTGTCTTTTGCTTTTACATCTTAAAACCGCTCACATTCCTGAAATGTTCTTGCCTACTTTGTGATACACCAGAGGATTAAAATATCTGCCAACTGAGTTGCAATTAGGTCAAAGGAACATTATCTGAAAATTATATGAAGCTATTCTACACATAGACACCCATACATAGCCAAAAAAGTCAACATAACTTGGCGGTTAATCATTATTTACCTTTAAGCATTTGGTTTTGTGGTGAACCTTGAGTTGCAACTTTTGGTGGCACCACAACAGTAGAGTTTTCATGGGAGACTGACACAAACTCTTCCATTCCAATCTGATGAATCATGTCAGGATCGTTTGGAAGACAAACTCCTAATAGGAAGAGGTTCATTGTTAGCCAACATTTCTTGTTAATCGTTTAGGCTATATAACCATTCAGTGTTTCTATTTTATAAGTTTAATCTTACCATTGCTGCAATGGTTGCCAGGGCAGCACATCGCATCCCGGATGCAGCGCTTCCTGCGCTTCTTGCACTGGAGACAGACTCCGCGAGACAGGAAGCAGAACTCCTCGCCACCGCATTCCTCATCACTCTCGCAGATTAAAGGCTGCTGGAGTTTAGAAATACGCTATTAGTCAAACGACCACGAAGAAAAAGCAGCTGTCTGAAATAACATGTGCTCATTTATATTCTTACCTGCGGCGTATCAATGGCGAAGTTCAGACTGCCGCTCTCCGCAGGTGACTCATCCGGACTCGGGCTGACCGGGAGACCGGGACTCGACACACCTGAACCGACCTTAATAGCATTCGAGTTGAGCACCACAGAACCAGCGGATGCCACTTTGATGTAGCCCACAAGAATGAGGCATGCGGTAGAGAACATGGCAATGTGCAGCATTGTCAGGTCTGCTATTCCTTGGATGGAGGATGTATTCCCGAGGTGAGCAGAGCTCTTCTGTGGTTCCTCAAGAGCGCAAGACGCTTCATTTATACGCGCGCGGGGTTGTTTGCGCTCCCGCCCCTCGCTGAGAGTAACAAAGAGCTGGATGAAATTTCAAAGCGTTGTGTCATGACTCATGAGCTATCTGTCTATCAGTGTGTTTGTATGCACGTCTTCACGAGCTCCCATCAAACAGCCACCTCAATAATACTGCTTATTTAATTCACATTAATGGGGAAATCAGTCATTAGCTGAGAGAAATAATGAAGTTGAATGAAAAATTACTATACAGACTGTTATATTGTATTATATAGATACATTTATAGATGCTTTTATGTAAAGTCAAAGTGATGCAAAGTTTAAACACTTTGAATTTAACTGCTAATAAAGAAAACGGAGAAACATTTTTACAGTAGAGCTAGACTGACGATCGGTTTGAATCGATATATATATATTTTTTTTTTTTACTAATTTTAGAACTGGAGTATTATTTCAATAATAAAGTAAAATTGTATCATTTGTATATTTTATTACAATTTTTATTGCATGCAGTCGGGTTATTTTACTATTCAAAAAGCAGAAATGGATGTCTGGATGTAAGTCATTGGACATTTAGCAACGCCTGAATATCCAAATTTTTATTTTCCCATAGTTTCACAGTTTTTCACAGTGAGTTTATAGGCTATATTTCATGTTAGAAATGCAGTAGATTTAGCAGAAATTGAGTCATAACCGTGATGGGGGCTCTTTGAAATGCGTTTGATTAAACAAGTGCAAAAGATCAAAGTGAATATGCAAATAAGAAGAAGTGAGAAGTTTACCGAATTAATTATCATTCAGTCTGTGCTTTTAAACAAATAGTGTGTGATTAGCAATCTGAGATAAGAATGTGACGCTCTTAGGTGACGTGGTTCATCCATTGATCTATCTGATTATAAAGATTTGAGCTCTAAATTTTAGAACAGAATAAAACAATGAATCTCGCTTTCTTAAATAGGCTATTAATATCATCCAAATGAATTGAGCAACCCATGTGAATCTTTATCAGAATATAGTATTTATATTTTGTCTATTGAGTAGGTGAGGTGACTTCTAATACCTATTTGAAAACGTTACAGTCGCTGTCTAAAATGAGATCTGTTGCAGCATGAATAGATTGCTCTTAAATTATAGTAACCATTAATAATAATTATATCATTGCAATATGACACTTTGGTTGGTATAAACTGCGCAAATGATTTAACAATATCAAAGTGTCTGCCTGCCCAATACTCCGGGATAACTCCCAAATCAATGTCTTTGATGTCGTTGACAGGGCCGGGTCACTTCTAATAGACGACCACAGGACAAACGCTCAATACACTTCATTAAACGTGAATTGGCAGGGTTCATCCCCATCCCTTTGTCTATTGGCTTTGTTTTAATTGTACATCCAAAGCCTACAGTGGTGTAAAATGAAGCTTGTGTAAAGGACCCTTTGATGAGCTCAGATCAAAAAGGACTGAAGCCCGTGTCTTAATCAGACTTCAACAGCGATGGCATTTTCGCAAACAGTCCATTTGCTCGGCTTTTAGCGGCTTTTTGTAGACATTGTACTTAGCAAATTCATTTAGTGGGATGCCAGGTAATCCTGTTTTAAAATTCCTGATGACAGCTTATTCAGGTCAGGACTCCCGATTGACCCTGGGTATTATTCAGCAATAAAAAAAAGCAATTAAAATAAAAAAATCGCGTACACGCCGTAACGTCGTTGTATTAGCAAGACCGGGTAAGGAGGTTGTAACACTTTTTTTTTTTTTTTTTTTGCTTCAGCATCTATAACTCACTGAATTTTTGAGCTAGAGTGCAACTTAATTTGGCACATGAATATTATGCGAGCCTTTTCAATTTATTGCAACGTCTTTGAATAGTGTTTTGACTCTTTTAAATAGGTTGAAAACAGCGAATTCTTTTACGATGTGACTTAACTTCATCACTTGACACCCTGATGAGGCATGCATGTTCTAACAGGTTCGAACATGTTGTTTTTTGTTTTGTTTTTTTAATTAACCTACGTTTTATTAGGTTAATAAGATTTTTTTTTTTTTTCCCCGTTGAGTTCATTTTGTTGCAGCCATGATTTAGGTTATGAAACCATGTTACCATGCTGTGCAGTCATATAATTGACCATTTAACAAGTCTATTTACAACTCTTTTGATAACATTCTATTAAAACCAAATCTATATGCTCAGATTTGACAGTCGGAACTTATATTACCGACTCTCGGATAAAATATTACAAACTCCCGTCACCAAGGTAATGCAACATTTGAAAGTGTTAATTAGATTTTTCAAAATTTCAAATGATCGTGCGGGAGTCAGACATTCCCTCTTGTGGTAATGGTGTGTTATTCATTCTGCAGATGGAATGCAAAGGTACGTCGTTTATTTGTGTAGGTTGCTGTCCTGTCCTCCTTTGGTGTGACAGTATCTAAGCGGGGGGTGATGCGTGTCCTCTGATGACTCTCCAAAACAAACTTGTTTCTTTGTTGATGCTTAGTTGGACTTCATGTTTGAAGCTGGGTAAAGAATTTACTGTAATGGCCCAAAACTGTAGTAATATGTTTAGAAACATAAATAAGTAGTAACAATAGATGTTTTCACACTGAGAAAAATCTCTCCCAGTTATTCTTATAGTGACATTTAGCTCTAAATGTCCATAACCCAATTTTATACAAATATATAAATATTAAATGTTTTATAGGTTAAAATCACCAATTATTAGTAAATGGGTTATTCCTACAGATGGGTCATTCCTATAACAATATACAATTTTAATAAACTTTAATGCCACATGGTTTTCCAAGATGTGCTAACATGAATTTATGAATTCCTAAGAATAATAAATTGGGGGGGAAAAAAAAAAATCGAAGCACTTGACAGGCAATTTCTCATTCATGTTTCAATGTCCCCAATCATGTTTTTTTAACTTCCCTTTGAAATAAAGGGTACATATGTGTTTGTAAATTAGCAATTTAAAGTATTAGTATATACATTAACTTTTACATAAAATAAAATGTATTGTAATACAAATGTTTTGTGTGTAAAACTATTAAATTATCTTACATACCTCAAACTTCAGGCCACCCTGTTACATTAGTGCGATTTGTGGGGAGTGTATGCCCTAAACAACATGACTTGCTATAAAGTGACAAAGTAAGAATTAGTCATAAACTTTTCTCTTTTAGGTCACTTATAATGTAAAACACATCCACCCTGTTGTGTCAATCTGTACTGGACATGATTTTATTTTTATTTCTTCCTAAACTTTAGTCTTCTGTTATAGCATGTTGTTCTTTGGGCTTTATAAGCTTAAAATTTCCACCCTGTTACACATTGCATTGTAAATATGTCATGTAACAGAATGGACAAATGTCATAGAATGTGAATTTTATATTAGGTTAAACTACCCTGAGCTTGACCAGTGTGTTTTTATGACAGAAATGTTCTCCCTCTGACAAGATTAAAAACATAATTGAATTTTAAAGATGTTTGTAACAATCCTGCTCTGTCCAAAATCCACCAAACTGTAGAAATGACCCAGATATGCCATTGACTGATGGCTTTAGCTGTGAACTGCAGGTCAAAGATGTATTTTCTACCCCCTGGGTTTACATCTTTTGATGTCTATGGGCCACAGTGCTGGCAATGAAAAGTTACCATGCTCGTGTGTTATCTGTTGGGAAGAAGGGAGGGCAGATGTTTACAGAGCATTATCACCAGCTGATATGAGTCATACCCTTCATAATACTAACACCTCAGGCTAAATCTTGTTTGTAGGACAAGATAGCAAATCTTGTTTGTAGGACATTCTGAACTTCCGAACATAACACGCAATGAAAACAGCAGCTTTATGCAGAAGTATTACTTTGAAATATGCTTTTATTGTACGAAAAAGGGATATAAATCTCTGTACCTTTAAAAAAAAAGCCACAACTGATTAAGAAGAACATTTGAGGTGTCTGACCTAGCCGTGCAGCTTCAAAACAAGCAGGGTGAATTCTGAATGCCATTGTTTTAAGGCACTTTCAATAATGCCAAAAGCTATATGGTGAGCACAAAATATCCATCTTGAAAAGTAAAGATAACAGAGGACAACTAAAACAGCTAAAAAAAAATTCTAAGCAATAGGACTGGTTTTACTCTGACAATAAATCTCTACAAATATCACAAAAATATTACCACTGTATATGTGTGTGTGTGTGTGTGTGTATATATATATATATATATATACCCCTGGTCCTACAATAAATAAGATTACATAATTGGTTTTCCAGCACAGCACTTTGTGTTCAAGCTATTATAGACCACAGGCAGTCTTCTCATCATTGTTTAAATGAGTCAGGTAGAGTCATGAATATGACTGGTGAAAATGACGGAAGAAATGTATGTGTGGTATCAATAATAGAGCTGATTATGTAACTTCATAAACAATCCTGATCTTACCCACATTTTATCTGGGAAGCTGTGACTTGACAGCCCATCCACTAGAGAAGTACAGTGTGTATTTTAGTAAAAAGCCTGCCCTCTAGTGGTGCACAAACGGTATTGAGTCTGATTCAATATTTGAGTAGATTTAAACAACAACAACGGTAACACATTAGAATACCGTTCCGTCATTAATCAGTAACTACACAGAAATAAATCAGTAGCACAAAATTAACATTCTTGTAACTAACAAAAAACTCTAATTAACGAATTAGAGAGTAATAGTGCTCGGTTAAATGAGGTAGCTAATCAATAACTGCTAGTTTTTCCATACCTCCCAGAGGACTACTAAGAACTACAGATTCATAATTAATGTGAATAATGCATAATGTATAATTAATTCTAAAGTGAAGATCATGGTAACCCACTAGTAATGATTTAAGTGTTACTACATCCTTATAAAGGTATTACTAATTATTTGAAACAGTATTCTAAAGTGAAAAGCGTGATAGCTCTCTAGTACTGATTGAAGTCATTGTAAACTTTTGAGGTTTTTGTAAGGTTTTGAATTTTTTCTGATGGATTTGTTAACACTTGAGTCATTACTAGTGGGTTACCATGATCTTTAGAATGATGTAGTAAAACTTGAGTCACAACACTTGCGTTACTCATTTGTTCCTGTGTAGTTATTCATTAAGTGTTACCCAAAACAACATTCAGAACCTGCAAAAACATTCAGTTTCCCATACTACAAATAAACACATATCCAGTCTAGAAACCTTTTAGAAGAAGATTCTGAATAAAGATTTAAATGGACAGTCCATCCAAAAATGAAAATTCTGCCATTATTTACTCACACTCATGTCATTCCAAACCAGTATGACTTTCTTTTTTTCGATGGAACTCAAATGAAGATATTTTGAAGAATGTTGGTTTTCGTTCCCATTGACTTCCATTGCATTTTTTTCACATATAACTGAAGCCAATAAGAACCGAAACTGATTTGTTACCAACATTCTTCAAAATATCTTCTTCTGTGTTCTGCAGAAGTAAGAAAAACATACAGGTTTGGAATTACATAAGTCTGACAGAAGTTTTAATTTTGGGTGCATTATCCCTTTAAAAGCAGTATACATAAAAAAGGACAACGTGGAAATGAATTTAATTATATCTAAAATCAATCAATCTATATCCACTACAGAATCTTTTTTTAAAGTATGTGACACTGATGTGCTTCTGTTCCAAATGTATTTTACACACAAATATGTCACACAATTAAAAGTAACCGCAAACTAAAATCCTTCTTAATATGCATCTTAGAAACATTATCAATACTCAGCCCAGATCACAGTCCTGTCTCTATTTTGATTCTATTTTGAGGACCCCAGACACAAAACCTGCAAATGCTGCTCGTGCAATCAGTCAAACATAAAACAGCACAGAAAAAAATATGAAGTGCCAGAACGAGTCCATATCTGACGCCAAATATGAACTCCAGTCTTTATTATCAGGACAGTTATGGGAGTCATGGGGTGCGGCGGGGGAGCTGGGACGCCCCCAGTGGCACCGCAGGACAGAAGCATGGGTGAAGGCAACTTGGTGTCACAGAGCTGGGCTAGACGTCTTCCATTCTCCTCTTCGATCGCACCCTCAGGATGACGAACCATGCAGGACACTCCAGGGCGGGGGCGTGTTACGAGTTTCAGTTTTAGAAATCAGTGTCCCAGCCGGAATTGTCATCTGGGGGAGGGTCCTCGTTGTCCTCAGGAAAGCTATCAAAGTTACTGGTGTCAGTCGGGCTTGCAACCTAATAGGTGCGTGAGCAGAGGAAATGGGATGTTAGACGCACAAATATATTGAGCAGTAATGTGAATGTCATAAACACAACTGTAAATAAGCTCAATAATAATGTGTTATTGAGCATTATTCAGTGTCTAAAGTATCAACCGATATACATTAGTATTTAATTCATACAGTATATATTAATTAATCAATTATTATAGTGAATTTACAGCTTCACTGTACATTAAAATTATTATAGTTTTCTTAAATACTTAAATATTTTGTTACAGTGAAATTATCTTAGTAATATTATTCTTATAATTGATGGTTGTGTGAATTCTTCTGACAGTATTAACAACATTAATTATGTTTTGTCGCAAAAGTTTCGGGTGACTGTTGAATTTATTTAAATTGCAATTCTCTTAATTCCTCTTACTGACAGTTTAAAAAGGAGCTTTTAATTCTGATTTTGCCCAACCCTCTGGAGATGTGGATGTGGAATACTCACATCAGGAATAATTGGAGGTGTGAGAGTTCCTTTGCGCAGTCCTTCCCAGTTAAAGCCTTCAAACCATCTAAGATGGAAAAATTGAATTAAGATCAGCATAAAGATCCTGCGTAGGGTGGTATACAGTTGTATGTCACATATCAGTCTTAGGAAGTAATAGATCTAAATTTAAAGATTTAAATTTAATAGAATAGATTTAGATTTAAATGTCAAAATATGTTGAGCCCATGCACAGCACAATAAGACAAAATATATGTATAGTTTGTATATAGTGGCAATATATGTAGTAATTCCTTCAATTTAATGTTAATGTTTCCAAACCTAAAAAACACAATTTTTTAAATTCCCAAATAATAGGGGCATTATAGTACTTACTTGTGCTTTTGGATATCTTTGACTCCATTTTTCAAGTTTCCTAGCCTCTCAGACGGATTGTCCCTGGGGGAAACAATATATTTGGGGAAAAAAGAGAGTAATTTATGGATCTGATTGGGTCGAACATTGCATTTGCCAAACCCAGATCCACTATATTTCCAACTAAGGATTTGTTTTAACCTTGAGGTATAAATGAGTGCTAAAGGTTAACAGCTTTGGAACAGCACAACATTTTAAGTTAATTTAAAACTTAACTGAAAGAGAGTGTCAATAATTGTTGATAAATCAGACTGAACCTCAGGGGTTTTCTAATGTACCCACCTGCATAGTTTTTTAATTAGATTGCCTGCGTTTTTGGTGATCTTCTTTGGAAATTCTATCATGTCGATTCCTCTTAAAATGATATTATATGTCTTCATTGGATCTGGTCCTGAGAATGGTGGGCTGAACAAGAAATGCACATCAGATTTTATAAAACTAGAAGGCGTAAACTTAACAAACCCAGAAACTGAAAACATTTTAGCTTAACTTGTAAAGACAAACAAGTTTTCAAACACAGTGACAGGAAACATGATTACCTTCCAGTCAAGAGTTCATACATAAGAATTCCCAATGACCAGTAGTCTGCTGAGATGTCATGGCCTTTATTAAGAATGATCTCTGGGGCTACATACTCCGGCGTTCCACAGAAAGTCCATGTTTTTTTCCCAAATCCAATCTTTTTAGCAAAGCCAAAGTCCACCTACAAGAGACGAATGGACTCTTTATATCAAAATTACACCTACACCTACAGCTTTAATACATGCAATGTTAGCTTTGAATTTCCAAGTTGATAAGAAAAAGACAATTTTAAAGTATTTCTCATTTTGGGTAAATGGACCAAAATATCAATGACTCATCTTGCACTCAGGGGAGTATACAAATTGTTGTCCAATCAGATGCTCTCTAGAAAGAGAAGTCCCTCCCCCCTGATACCACTTGACACTAACAACAGTCTTTAAAATTCACCAGCCTTAGAATGTGTCATCTCATATTAAAAAGACTCTTGAGATGTATACTCACAAGCTTAGCATATCCTCTGTGATCCAGAATGAGATTTTCTGGCTTTAAATCACGGTAGATTATTCCCTTGGAATGCAGGTAAGCAAATGCTTCAACCACACAGGCTGTATAAAACCGTGTAGTGGAGTCTTCAAATGATCCTCTATGAATAAAGAAACTCATGATTTACTGGGTTTCTATTATTTAGATTGATTAGCTTCCACCACCATTTGGCTACCTGTCTCTAAGAATGGTCCAAAGCTCTCCTCCTAGACAGGCTTCCATCAACATGTACAGATATTTGCTGTCTTTGAAAGTCCTGTACAACCTGATGGAACACAACCACACATTTTTGTCCATCAATTTTTTATTTTTGCCTTGATAATTGTAGGATATGACCTCCAATTATGCTCTAAAGAGGTTTTAGTACCTACCTTACAATGAAGTCCGAATGAGCCTCCTGCATGATATGTTTCTCAGAGCGGATGTGCTCCTGTTGCCGTGTATCCACAATGTGACGCTTTTTCAGAATCTTCATTGCAAATGTTTTGGTCTCTTCACTCTTGAGCTGTACCTGTGGACACCAAAGGCACACAAAAATGAGCACAGAAAATGTGCTAATAAGCTAATTTCCTATGGAAACTAGCTATAAAAACAAGTGCTAGTGCTCCTTAATATAGCACTTGAGTCATGGTCTATTAATGTGTTAAGGGTCCTCGAAATAGATTGACTGAGAGAAGGAATTCTTAACATTGCGTCTCTATGAAGGCATTTGCATGTTCATTTGATCCTGTAGCTATCTAGCAAACGGATAGCACTACCAGCATATATCACTGTCTGGAGAAAGGCCACTTGTTTTTACTATGTTGCCGCATTGCCAGAAATAGGCAAGTGGAAAGGGGAATCCTCTTCCAGGACCTCTGGGCTTTCCTTTACAACAGAATCCGATCCGCAATGCGGATTCCTTCCCTCCTCTCTATGTCAAAGTTACCGTCATTCTCCTCCGCCAACATAAATGGTCATGCGGGAAACACATCAATGATTTTTAGAGGAACATCTATCTATATCTACCTATTGTTTGATCAATCAGTCGGTCCTACCTCCATCCATCCTTCTACAATGGTTCATATAACATAATATTTTGAGTTTCTGTTGATTAAACCAATCGCCTTCATTTTATTAACTAAAAACTTTAACTCAAAATTTATAGGCAACCAGGTAACTTACTTTAAGTTAAACTAAGTTAAAGTTTAAGTTAATTCTTTTTTTACAGTGTACCTACCTACTCACTCATTGAACTACTCTTCTTGAACTTTGTGTGGCAGTAAATCAGATGTCTGCCCTATTAGCTCTGTTGTGGAAAGTTACCCTGAATAGAGTTAGAGCATTCCCAGACCTGATCTGTCCTTTAGCACCGTAAATCATGTGAGAGCTGCTCATTCCCTGCAAAGTACATTAATAAAATGCATTTTTATTATCTGTTAACAGAAGTTTTTGTTTTGGGGGTGTTGTATAACACGAGCTGAATACTATAAGGCAACTACACCATATGCATTTACTGTTCTCTTGCTGCAGTCACCTTGTAGTGCTTTATTATAGGAGCTGATGATTTTTTTTACTTTTTTGTTTACATAAAAACATAAAACATGAAATGCACACATACAGAAGGCGGGCCATCCTACCAGTTCAACTCTTCCAAATCCTCCAACTCCCAAGGTGTCGATGATGTTGAAGTCCACCAGCTTCAGGTTGGAGAAGAAGGCATTCTCCGCCTCGTATCTGCATTTTTTGAAGTGGAAAAAGGGAAACTTCTTAGAGGTTTGGATAGAGTATGTAATAGGGAATGTTGGAGCAGGAATTGGGGCAGGAAGGCTGTTTATTCGCTCCCTCTCCTTCCTCTCCTTTACCGGGATAGGAAGTAGCTCACGCATTCTGGCCTTCTTGTGGTTTGACCAAATCAAATACTGTGAAAGAGTTAAATGTACAATTCTCAAAATGACCAGCAGTATTGCAAAGATGATCTTGCAGTATCTGGCTTGCAATATGCAGTATAGTCCTCGCCTCAAGAGCACGTATTACAGAATAATAACAACAGTCTTTGCTCAAAAGTGGAGTTAAGGCGCCATTTCCAGGTTACATTTCGAGCTTTGGGGTGCAGTGCAGATCGAGTGTGGCAAAGGATAAAGCGATCCAGATTGGTGGAGTCTCTCCACATCAATATTGGTCTGTGAAAGCTCTTCTGGACACAAAGTTTGGATGCAGAAATAGCCAAAGTTGTAACTGTCATCAGCAGAGACAGTACTAAAAGTCGAGCAGAGGTCCTCGCTGATTTGCTGAAAATCTCACAAAGCAAGAGATTCTGTCCTTGCAGGAGGAGGAGTGCTTGCCCAGGGACAGTACACTTGACTGGTGAGACTAGTGCTGTCCTTGTGACTAAGTCTCAGTCCCTGTGCCAAAACTGAGCTTGACTGTGTTCTCTCAGTGCCAGTCTCTACTAATACTGCCTTGCCTGATCCAGCTTTATTTTTAGCATGTGAACTTGGCTTATGGTTCACCTAGTCAGAAAAGGTTTCCCCACTCTTCCCTCACACCACCACATCTCTCTTTAAAGTTTTAAATTGAAAGTTTAAATTTAACTTGAGAAGGACATTGGTGCTGCATAATTAGAGCCCATTTACATGCTTTAGCACTAACAGAATGTGAACCTTTCAATTAACACATATAATAACAAAATTAGCTTGTCTTGGAAATAAGGGATAGCTAGGTCCTCTGAAGGGAAGAATCTGGAAGACTGGATGAAATGTATCTTTAGCTAGATGGAAAGAGATGATTCCATGTTGATGTTGCCAACTGTGGAGATTCATATGGGATCAAAATCAGGAATCTTTAGTAATTGTTCTTCACTACTACACTTAAGTATTGTTCTGAGGTTGAAGTTTGACATGGAACCCATACTTTAAATGAAAATTGTTTTACTCATGTCGCTCCAAACCTGTATGACTTTCTTTCTTTCTTCTGTGGAACAGAAAAGTAGATATTTTGAAGAATGTTTTGGTCCATAGTATCTAGCTAAAACCTGATAGTTCACACAAAAATGAATTTTGGGTTACACCTTATTTTAAGGTGATATAGTTACATTGCACTTACACAAATAAGAACATTATTAATACTATTAATTAACTACAAGTACTTACTATGGAGTTACGGTTAGGGTTAGTTACTTGTAATTATGCATAATTTACTGGTATTACTACAGTTGCTGGTCATAGAATTAGAATATCATCAAAAAGTTTATTTATTTCACTAATTCCATTCAAAAAGTGAAACTTGTATATTATATTCATTCATTACACCCAGACTGATATATTTCAAATGTTTATTTCTTTTCATTCTGATGATTATAACTGACAACTAAGGAAAATCCCAAATTCAGTATCTCAGAAAATTAGAATATTTTGAAAAGGTTCAATATTGAAGACACCTGGTGCAACACTCTAATCAGATAATTAACTCAAAACACCCGCAAAGGCCTTTAAATGGTCTCTCAGTCTACAATCATGGGGAAGACTGCTGACTTGACAGTTGTCCAAAAGACGACTATTGACACCTTGCACAAGGAGGGCAAGACACAAAAGTTCATTGCAAAAGAGGCTGGCTTTTCACAGAGCTCTGTGTCCTAGCACATTAATAGAGAGGCGAAGGGAAGGAAAAGATGTGGTAGAAAAAAGTGTACAAGCAATAGGGATAACCGCACCCTGGAGAGGATTGTGAAACAAAACCCATTCAAAAATGTGGGGGAGATTCACAAAGAGTGGACTGCAGCTGGAGTCAGTGCTTCAATAACCACTACGCACAGACGTATGCAAGACATGGGTTTCAGCTGTCAACAGGACTTGGCACCTGCACACAGTGCCAAAGCTACCAGTACCTGGTTTAAGGACCATGGTATCCCTGTTCTTAATTGGCCAGCAAACTCGCCTGACCTTAACCCCATAGAAAATCTATGGGGTATTGTGAAGAGGAAGATGCGATATGCCAGACCCAACAATGCAGAAGAGCTGAAGGCCACTATCAGAGCAACCTGGGCTCTTATAACACCTGAGCAGTGCCACAGACCAATCGACTCCATGCCACGCCGCATTGCTGCAGTAATTCAGGCAAAAGGAGACCCAACTAAGTATTGAGTGCTGTACATGCTCATACTTTTCATGTTCATACTTTTCAGTTGGCCAATAAACATTTGAAATATATCAGTCTGTGTGTAATGAATGAATATAATATACAAGTTTCACTTTTTGAATGGAATTAGTGAAATAAATAAACTTTTTGATGATATTCTAATTATATGACCAGCACCTGTATAGTAAGTACATGAAGTAATGTGTAACTATGTCACCTTAAAATAAATTTTGGTCCAAATAGTTAAAACCAATGGGATCCCAATGGGATTAACTTTCATTAGACTAAAACATTTTTCAAAATATCTTCTTTTGTGTTCCACAGAAAAAAGTCATACAGGCTTGGATAGACATGAGGGTGAGTAAAATATAATATATAATATAATATAATATAATTTTGCTATACTTTTCACAAGTCTAGATGATAAAATGCTAAAAGTCTCAAGGTCAAAGCCTCAGTACAAGCACAGAATCCCTCATGTCACTTTAGAAGCTGGAAAACACCCTTGAGGACCACCACTGTTATTTGACACGGCAAGGACACAGTATCTGCAGTAAGTTTCCACATTTAACTAAGACTCCATGGCCAGTGGGACAGCTGCTCTCTTCAACCTATCCAGGCAACAAGAGAACTCAGACCACTGCAGTTGTCTGCATAAGAAGAACACGCCACATAGCGACTTGGCTGTTTCTGCCAAAATCGAGAGTCATTCTTCTGGAAAGAAGACAATATTTTTGGTACATTGTCCCATTCACATCAACAAAGAACGCACGTAAATCATCCAGTTCCAGCATTTTGGGAAAAATAATGATAATTTAAAAAAGAAAATTCCCAGCCCTACATAAACTGCAATTAAAGTCTGGGACAAGGAGTTCTTTGATAAATGAAACTATATTGGTCATAGTTGTTTACGAGGGCACAAGCTACTACAGGTAATTGATATGATCAGCAGCTCTGATGTTAATAGGATAGTTCATCCATAAAAGAAAATTCAGTTACACCTTATTTTAAGGTGTCTTTGTTACACTGTAATTATGTATTTAAGTACTGAGTAATAAGTAACTACATGTACTTAGGGTTTGGTTTAGTTAAGGGTATGTAATTATGCATAATGTATAGTTATTACTATCGTAATTACATGTAATATATGTAACAATGACACTGTAAAATAATGTGTTACCGACAATTCTCATAAGACTTTTGTTCACATCTTTGGAACACAAATGACACATAGAAACAATCTCATTGATTCTCGCAAGTCACGCACATACATTGGTTATGTGTGAATGAAAGCCTAAATCAAATCTGTTGGAAGACACGGATTAAACTTCTCGATTCATATGGATTCATTTTAAAATATCTTTATGTACTTTTTGAAGCTTGAAAATGTTGATTACATAGACTGTCAATGGATGGACAAAAATTATGAAAGAAATGCTTCAATAAAAATTATTTAATTTTAAAAAATGTGTTCCGAAGATGAACCAAAAGTCTTGAGGGTGATGACAGAAATATAATTATATGTTACATGTATGAGAACACACTGGTTCAATAAAATCACTAGGAAACTAAAGAGAACATTCAAATAAATTAAACAAACTAATTAGTGAAATTGGTCATTACTATTAATTGTCATTAACTTTTTTACATACATCATCTAATTTTACTCTTCAAATCAACCATTTTTACACGTGTCTCCCACCCAAGGTTGTTTTCATTGTTATGGTTACAAGTGTAACCCCTCAAGTGTTTGAGCTCCATAAGTGGGCAGAGGGGAGTGGGCTGGATTTCACATAAGCTGTTGACAGGTGATATGTTAGGTGTGAGCTCTGAGAAGAGCTACTGATGATGACCGACGTCACACAGTCAACTAGAGTGATTTTCCACTGCCCTAGCTGAGAGCATGAGTTACAGCGTGTTATGAAAACCCATATGTACTTATACTCATATACCCATATGTATAACCCATTCATGGGGCAGTAAACAAGTCCAGGGTACTGACTGAGAGGCTTTGATAAGCAATCGGAACTATCCAGAGCCGGTTTACAGTACTTGTGTTCTGAACCTCCACTAGAAGAAAACATTTGATATAGGCTCTGTTCCAAACTTATTGTGCGCTAAGGGCAGCATCATAACTGAAACGGATTTGACTGATTTGGAATGCACTACATTGGCAACCTTGTGTGTCAAACTACGGATTTAAACATTCCAGGATGTTTCGCCATAAATTTCAAGGGGTTCAACAGGTTGAAGGTCCAAATTGCAGTTTCATTGCAGCTTCAAAGGGCTCAACACAATCCCAGCCGAGGAATCTTATCTAGTCATTTTCTAAAAATAAAAAAAATAAAAAATTTTAAAATTTATGTACATTTTAACTACAAATGTTCATCTTGCACTAGCGTTCACGACTTCACGCATTATGTAATCACATTGGAAAGGTCACGTAGGTGTAAGTACCAACCTAGGTGTAAGTACCGACGTAGGTGGAAGTACCGACCTAGTGTTTACAAAGTGAACATGCAAAGACTAAGTCAAACACATTTTACAAAAAAACAACAAAAAAAAAAACAACGATGTTGGATGATTTTGAAGTTGGAGGACAGTTTTTTGGTACTTCCACCTACATCACACGTGACCTTTCCAACACGATTGCGCAATGTGTGAAGTTGTGGATGATAGTGCAAGATGAGCATTTGTGGTTAAAAAGTATATATATATATATATATATATATATATATATATTTTTTTTTTTTTTTTTTTTTACGAAAATGACCGATTGTTTCCCTAGATAAGACCCTTATTCCTAATCTGGAATCGTGTAGAGCCCTTTGAAGCTGCACTGAAACTGCAGTTTGGACCTTGGACCCGTTGGTAGCCGTTGAAGTCCACTATATGGAGAAAAATCTTGGAATGTTTTCCTCAAAAAGAAAGAAAGAGTCTGCTTTGAGGCAGGACCTATTGAAAAAGAAGATATTTTTACCTAAAAGATAATATTTTGCATATCAGTGGAGACTAAACAACATTAGACCTCACTGACTTTCATTGTATAGACAAATAACACATCTACACAAACTATCTTCTTTTGTGTTTCACAGAGGAAACAACATGATGGTGAGTAAACAAAGACAGAATTGCACTATCCTTTTAAAATGCTGCCTATCTAGCATGAACCCCAGAGTTTCTAGGAGGAATGTTCTGGACCTTGACTGGCCTCCAGTCTCTCGTAAAAAGCTGAAGACCAGTCACATTCCTCCATGCAGAAACGGCAGCCTTTCAACATATCCACTTCTGCTGTTACAGCTGTAAAAATAAGCCCTAAGTCCGAACTCTAGTCGGACCGCGGGCAGTTTCCTCAGGGGTCAGTGGTTAGCTAAGAACGGCTGGGTGCTGGGGTTTGACCTCATACCCAACAAAGAAAAGATGGATGAAATGACAGAAAACAGCGTGCTGCGGGCGGCCTGCCCAGGTGTTCTCCACAATGCAGCATTTGACTGTATTACATCCCCTTGACTTAAGACGACCTTTTTAAGTCTATGTCAGCTCTTGTTGACTTGGTTCTTGTCACATTATATTTTACTCATTTAAGTTTGCACGTGTCTTACATGACCTATTTGACCACACTGGGACTTTGAATAACGTTAAAATCATTCTTCAATACACAAGCCTTGTAAAATGTCATGGACAGATCTCTCTAGAGCAACTAACAAAAATGTATTTAATGGTTGTTCATTGGCATGACAGAAGCAAGTTAAATCCAGTACATGCATGTGACCATTCTACATTCATGTGAAATCTGATGCGCTGTAAAGCCACCAATTTTTTAGTTTCTGATAATACAGTTCACAATGACGGGATTGTATACAGACTGATATATTGAGTTTATTATTCTTCAGATATATTTCTGATTGACTGGATATGTTGTGCCTGATTTTTAATTTCCAACCTATTTTGGGTTCATTTTAAGCCAGCCATATAGTAATTTTTAAACAAAAGTTGGGTTAAATAAAACTGCCCAGCAGGTTGGGCAAACATTTAACCAGACTGCTGGATTAAAACAACCCAATCAACCCAAATTTAGAGTGTAGATTGTGGCATTATTGTACTAAATCGTAACAAAAATGGTCTCATGATCAAATGGTGAATTTGACTCCCACCGAGAGTTCAATTGACACTCGGTTTTGACAAAAACATTCTGATAACATTCTGATAACATTCTGATAATTACTAGAGGCAACAATAATAATCAAATGCTTTTCAGTGGTTAACTTTATATCTATCGAACAGACAGCAATTTGTTAGGACAGGTAAGAATAGATCTCATACCGTCACTATTTCCCGTGGTGTACCCCAGGGTTCTGTACTTGGTCCCCTTTTGTTTCTCATTTATGTGCTGCCACTGGGTCAGATCATCAGACGTTATGGTCTTAATTTTCATAGTTACGCTGATAAAATATTCAAATTGATTTTACAGTTAAACCCAACTCAGTCTGTCCACCCCTTTCTGTTATTTCTTGTCTTCAGGAACTTAAAACCTAGATGTCTGATAACTTAATGCTGATAAAACTGAAATCCTGCTGGTTGGCCCTAAATCACAGAGCC
Organism: Elopichthys bambusa; assembly: GCA_037101425.1. Classification (NCBI taxonomy): domain Eukaryota; kingdom Metazoa; phylum Chordata; class Actinopteri; order Cypriniformes; family Xenocyprididae; genus Elopichthys; species Elopichthys bambusa. The sequence goes on from CM074449.1 coordinate 25,684,618, forward strand.
TTTCCCAGCACAACATTTTTATTGATATCAATGGTGTCTAGATTAGGCCATCAACAACTGTGCAGAATTTAGGAGTACTGTTCAACTCTACGCTATGTTTTGATTCACATATTGGTCAGATTGTTAAATCATGTTTTTCCAATTGCGAAACATTGTTCGTATACGTCCCTCACTTAATTCTAGAGATGCGGAAACTGTTATCCATGCTTTTATAACCTCCAGATTGGACTATTGTAACTCCTTATATAGCAGCCTACCTGCCAAAGCAATTAAACGCCTTTAAATGGTACAAAACTCTGCTGCTCGAGCCCTTACATATAACAAAAAATCTGCGCATATCACTCCCATCCTTTACCAATTTCACTGGCTTCCTGTGGTCAATCGTATCCAGTTTAAACTCTTAGTCGTTTATAAGGCCTGTCATGGCCTCGCACCTCAATACCTTGCCGAGTTAGTGCATCCTTATGTTCCTGCCTGGACCCTCAGGTCTAGCAATGACAACTTGCTTGTCGTGCCCAAGTATAAACTCTCTACTGTGGGTGGTAGGGCTTTCGGTATTATAGGCCCTAAGCTATGGAATAATCTGCCCTATAATCTTCGTGCTACCTCATCTCTTCAGACTTTTAAGTCTCAACTTAAAACTCATCTATTCACTTTGCTTGGTAAATAATTATCTTTCCTTCCTGCTTCTCTATCCCCTTTTTTCTGTTTGTATGTTACAAAACCACTCTCTTGATATAGGCTAAGTGATGTTTATCATCTGATTGCTTGACCTCTCATGTTAATTATCTGTAGTTATTTGTTGTCAACTTCTGTTCTTCTGAATGTTCCCTTCTGACTGTCTGTTATATTTTGTTTGTCAATTGATTGTATTATTGTTTGTATTAATTTTGTGAAACGACCTTGGGTTCTTGAAAGGCGCTATAAAAAAAGAAACATATTATTATCTTATTATTAAACGTGAACATTTATTAATACGCAATTTAATAAATGTTTATTTTTTAATTATTATTCATTAAACTTATTAATAAATGTTGATTTATAAAACATATTAATAAACGTTAATTTCCAACATTCTTTGGGTTTATTTGAAGCAAGCAATACAGTAATTTTTAACAATAGTTGAGTTAAATAAAACTACCCAGCAGGTTGGGCAAACATTTAACCCAACCCCTGGGTTAAAACAAAACAATTGCTGGATTTGTCCATTTTCAACCCAACTTGGGTTGTTTTTAACCCTGCATTTTTTATAATGCACAATATAAAATTTGACTCCAGAAGTAAAACGCAAACATAATAATAATAATACGTTTTATTTATATAGCACCTTTCCGGGGCTCAAGGACGCTTTACAATGTACAATTATCAAGGAGGAGATAATACGAGTAGACAATGATGAAAAACAATAACGGACAGGGAAGCATACAGAAGAATAGAGGCAAGTACAAAAATACAAAACAGGACTTAAGAGACATGACATAACATTCAGAGAAATATTAGTAATAATGCAGAGCAATCAGTTAATCAAATCAGAGGTATAACATTCAGAAAACAGGTGAGTTTTGAGTAAATTCAGAGATATTATTAACACAATAGAGTGAGCGGGGGAGAGAATTCCAGAGTTTGGGTGCAATAACACTGAATGATCTGCCCCCCACTGAAGAGAGGCGATGCCGAGGGACAACGAGAAGGCCAGAGTCGGAAGAACGTAATGAGCGAGTCGGGGTGTAAGGGACGAGCATATTACAAAGATAAGGGGGAGCCAAGCCATGCAAAGATTTAAAAGCAAGCAGGAGAACACAGTAGTATTTAATACAGTAGGCAACTGGAAGCCAGTGGAGATCATATAAAATTGGGGTGATGTGAACAGAACGCTTGGTATGGGTGAGTATTCTAGCCACAGAGTTTTGAGTGGGGAGTTTTCAACATCAGGGTGCAAAGCTTATGCAACAACCATTCCCGTCAGCTCACATATCATTCGTATAATGGCCTGGTTTTTCTTCAGCTGTTTTTAGATCTATGTGCGAGGTCTCAGTCACATGAATCCTAACAGCAGTACTGACCTCGCACCAATCTCAGCTTTGTTCCTTCAACACCCTCTTCTGATGCCACAGATAACATCTGTCATTATGATGTACGGGTGGCCTTTCTCCAAACTACAGCAGGACAGTAATAGCACATGACAGAAGAATGGCTTGACACTTCAACCAACTGACAAGGTCTTGCTTGTATAATTATTTCTCAGAGTTAATTAAATATAATAATTATTATGTAATATAGCTGTTTATAATCACTAAGACCCATTGCTCAATACTTAGATCACTTATTTAAAACTCTCCGTACAGTGAGCACAACAGCAGTCTATGGGGGCCAAACAGTGGATCTTTTTCTATTGCTTTGGCACAAAATGCATTAATTAGCTATGTTTCCATTTACCTATTTTTATGCACATTTTAGGATATCACATTAAAAAATGCTAGATGGAAATGCCAAGATTGGCATTCAAGATAAATTCTAAAAATGTGCATAAAAAACACATGCACTCAAAAAATATGTGCATAAACTATTTACAGAATAAATCCCTCGATGCGCAACAATAAATCATATGACTTTGCCTCAGAGGATGTGATTGGATAGCTGGACTGATCAGTGGACTAATTTTATTGCACAGCATCTCAAAATTTGGTTTGATTATTTTGAAATGCCTGAGCTAAAGTCTGTCATAAAAATTATTTGGTTTTATTTCCTCCCAGAAGTGTCTCATGTGATTGTGTTCCCAAACACCAGGCATCTGAACACAAGATAATATGACAGCGTGTATTACTTTTCATCTGTGCTCTCTGAGATTCAAGTCAGTTATGATGTAGGAAAATAGACCCACAGTGGCTTCCACGATTGCAGCAACTTCAGCAATTTCCAAATTGCTTTGCTGTAACCAAGATCTTTCACAAGATGTTCCAGTCTTAGCAGCTTAAGTCTGGACCAGCTGAAAAGTTCACAAAACCCTCTAACCAGCCAACCAGGCTGAGAGGCCCAAAAAAAAAAAAAAAGAGCTTTTGATGGTTTTTAAGATTTTTGTGATATCTATATAAAGATTGAAATATAGGCACTTTTCTTGAATGAATCTTTTCTTGGTCTTGAATAAATCTGATGAAAACACTCCTTACATGTCAATATTGGTCTGTAGCTAATCACTATTCAGTAATATATGTCTCAAAATCAGCTGTAAGATACACTTTGCAGGGTCTCCTCTGCTTCTCCATATAAAGGTTGTTTATGTCAGGCGATTCCTGAGAAAAACAACGTGCTAAGCATGAGGGACAAGAGACAGCTGCCCGCTGCATGTCCAGCCCAAGCACAGTCAACACAGTCAACACGCATGAAATGTACTTATGGAGTAGCTAGGAAAGAGAAATAAAGGAATCCCTAAAGGCCCCAATATACTTTAAGTGACTGTTGTGCCACAATTTTTAACAAAATTAGGCCAAACTAGAGTTCTTTCTGGAGTTAGAATCAGCTTGCAAAAAGCTTGCCAAAGCAAACTTTCTGGGAAAAAATTTGTTCCAGCTGGTGAACACCTTCGAACTACCTATAAAATACTACAAAACTGCTTGTTTTGAAGGGGTCCTTGATTATGATTTCACTTTTTTAACTTTAGTTAGTGTGTAATGTTGGTGTTTGAGCATAAACAACATCTGCAATGTTACGACGCTCAAAGTTAAATGCGAAAGGAGATATTTTCTTTTACAGGACTAAAACAAACAGCTGGTAAGGACTACAACGAGCTTCTTCCTGGGTTGGTGAAATCACAAACCCCAAAATTCACATAAATCCTCCCCTTGGGAGCACACAACAAAGGGGGCAAGGCCATGTTGGGCTGCTTTAGAGAAGAGGAAGAGTTGTTGTAGTAGAGTGTTGTTGCCATGCCGTCATTTTACACCGGACTGCTTCACAAACGAGGGTCAATTCAATGCTGGATTTTCACAAAAGTTTAACATGACGACACATGCTAGTCGATGAGTTGAATCAACTCCACAGCAACTACATAAATTTATAAATTTATCCACTAACCATCCACTAACCATCCAGAAACATCCAGTTTCATTCTAAAAGTTGTAACTTATTCCTGAGTCTCTCCATCAGTGTCCGACTGACAATCTGACATTACTGACAATCCTCATTTTGGCTGCGTGAGATTGTCCAGCTTTGTTGTTGTTGAGCAACAGAAGCATGAGCTGTTAAAACTCTGCCCTCTTCTGGAAAGCGGCCAGGAGCAGCAGCTCATTTGCATTTAAAGGGACGCACACAAAAACGGCATGTTTTTGTTCACACCCAAATAGGTATAATAAAGCTATAATAAATGATCTGTGGGGTATTTTGAGCTGAAACTTCACAAACACATTCTGGGGACACCAGAGACTTCTATTACATCTTGTGAAAAGGGGCATAATAGGTCCCCTTAAAACAATCTATTGTATAACATGCTATATTAATAAACGTGACATGATGTGACCGGAGTGCTGAATTGCAGAGCTCATGCAAACATATACACATCGCTATGATCAGATGCTTTCTTAACTGCTGCTTTCTCACCGCTGTCATTTTTGTTGTGTGTTTATTTTGTTATTGAGAGTAAAACGTTCAGCACATATTTACATATTCATCTAAATGCCACTCCTAGCAGTATGGGAGGCATCGCTAATATTACACTGCTATTTTATATTTTGAAGGGTTTTGTTTGTTTGTTTTTTTACCCTTGTGCGATGAACGAAAAAGACCTTTGTTGTATGTATATCAGGGCCTTAAGTATTTGTTGACTGATGGCATAAGGCCGATGTGTCTGCCCTATTGCAGAGGACAGAACATAGTGTACTTATTTTTCTGTTCCAACATAGTGTGAAATGACATCTGCCTTATCAGTGTGCTCAGCATGGCAGCCAAACCAACGTGGAGCAACTTTTGGGGTAACCTCAGATCCAACTGTCAAACTATTTGCCAGACATTCTGCCAAGTCTTTGAGTCCAAGTCTGAAGTCTTCTGTCACAAGTCCAAGTCAGTAACAACTTTACATGCTGCAGGTTAGTCTGGGGTCTGAATGTCTGGAGTCTGAATGATTTTTTAATTATTATTATGTTTTAATGTTTTAGAAAATAGTGTGTTATGTTCACCAAGGTTGCATTTATTTGATCAGAAATAGAATAAAACAGTAATATTGTGAAATAGTATTACAATTTAATTTTCTATTTAAATATATTTTAAAATGTAATTTATTCCTGTGATACAAAGCTGAATGTTCAGCATCATTACTCCAGTCTTCAGTCACATGGTCCTTCAGAAATCGTTCTAATATGATGATATATATATATATATATATACACACACACATATATGCAACAATGTAAAAGTCTTTACTGTCACTTTTGATCAACTGAATGCATCCTTTCTCAATGAAAGTATTGATAAACTTTTGAACTTTTCTTAAATATTACAATAATTACTATTATATGACATGACCACTTAAAAAATTATCAGTATGACGGTGTATTATGAGTTTGTGTTTACATAGCTCACACATACGGCTCTGAAATATCATTACAATGTTGAGATAAATATATTATCAACACAACAATTAATAATGGTTCTGCACTGCACTACTAAGCCCTATTTATGCAAGACAATTGCATGCAATTTCTGAAATATCCAAATGTACAAATTGCAAAAGAGCACAGTCTACATGTATGAAGCACACTTACACACATGCATATTAAGCCGAAGGCCAGTATCCTAGTAACTAATGAATGTAGCGTAATTCTCTCGGGTGATAGAGGTTGTTTAGACACTTGGTATTGTGAGGACAATGCATTTCATTAACACAACTTCATAGCACTCTGTGTATTCACCACTTGAGACTCCTGATGCTCTAATGAGAACAGAGGTGCTGAATACACACGCCGCCATGGCAACAAGACCACCGAACAGTGCATGTTCATCAGCGCATGTGACCATAGAAGAACAATGTTTATGACAGTTGCAGTTATGACAGTTAGAGATGTTGGTGTCACTGCAGGTGCCATTCTTTCTCTTCACTGACCTAAATAACCTTGGATTTTAACATCAGAGCACTGTCTAATGTCAGTGTTTGAACTGTGCAGTTTGGGGTTTTATAAGCCCACCTGAGTCCCATCTCTAACACTGTGGGACAGATTTACTAACAGCTTACGCAAAGGCAAACCCTCTTTATTAAAGACACACAATAAAAAATTAGGGATAAATAGACGTGGACCATTATTTTTGCAGCTGACCTTAATTGCGTATGCATTTGTAGGAGTTTTACTTGTAGTTCACCCAAAAATGAAAAATTTGTCATTAATTACTCACCCTTGTGTTGTTCCACACTTGTAAGACCTTCGTTCATCTTCAGAACACAAATTATGATATTTTTAATAAAATCCGATGGCTCAGTGAGGCCTCCATTGACAGCACTTTCAACACTTTAACACTTTCAAACACCCAGAAAGCTACTAAAGACATATTTAAAACAGGTCATGTGACTACAGTGGTTCAACCTTAATGTTATGAAGTGACGAGAATACTTTTTGTGCACCAAAAAAACAAAATAGCAACTTTATTCAACAATATCTAGTGATGGGCGATTTCAAAACACTGCTTCATGAAGCTTCGAAGCTTTACGAATCTTTTGTTTTGAATCAGTGGTTTGGAGCGTGTATCAAACTGCCAAAGTCATGTGAACCATTGAAATTTCGAAATGTTTCGAAACGCTTATTACGTAACGAAGCCTTGTTTACTGAAATCATGTGAGTTTGACAGTTTGATGCACGCTGCAAACCACTGATTCGAAACAAAAGATTCATAAAGCTTCATAAACATTCAAAAGCTTCATAACATTAAGGACGAACCTCTGTAGTCACATGAACTGTTTTAGATATGTCTTTAGTAGCTTTCTGAGCATTTGAAAGTGTTAATTATCTTGCTGTCAATGCAGGCCTCACTGAGCCATCAGATTTTATCAAAAATATCCTAATGTGTGTTCCGAAGATGAACGAAGGTCTTAATTAACGAAGGGTGAGTAATTAATGACAGAATTTTCATTTTTGAGTGAACTAACCCTTAAATTTGCGCACTCAGTAATTCACCTGTAGAACTTTCCACTACCATCTGTGTTTTTATGGGATTGTGGTCTCACACTAATTTGCCCTGTTTAGTAAATCTGGCCCTATGTTGCTGTTAGACTCTATTGAGCAAAGGAACATCGTGATTCATCATCTACAACCAGGCTTGGGAGGGTTACTTTAAAAATGTATTCCTTTACAGTTACATATTACTTCATAAAAAAAAAAGTATTCAGTAATGCAATCCAAGTACCACAATATGAGAATAATGTAATCTGATTACTTTTGGATTACTTCAAGGTCACATATATAACAAAAAAGAGAGAAAGAAAGAAATGGGGGGTGTCAACTTTACTATAAATAAATTGCATTAAACAAAATAGCAGCAAAATTTCCATGAACTGAATGCATTTTCCCCCACGGGCAGCATCGTTTCATCCAGCAGCAGTGATTCAATCTGCGTCTGAGGAGATTGTAGACGGGTGTTATTTGCGCATGCACCAGCGGGTGGCTCACATGAGTCATCACTGGCAACAGAACCAGGAACTACTGTATAATCAAGCAGCAATTAATATGGTGTTATTATGGCAAAATAATGATTTATTTAGTTTTAAATGAAACCGTTGTAATCCTAATAGTATTCCCCCCTGTTTTTCAAAATGTAACTGTAATCTGATTACTATGTTTGACGTAACGAATTACAGTTACTGGATTTTTGTATCCCGATTACGTAACGCCGTTACATGTATTCTGGAAGCAGGTATCACTGTGTGATGAGTCACGGTTCCAGCTGTGTTGGATATGCACTGCACTGCATGCAACAGCAGCATATGCACTGAGCAAACAAGGGTTTTTTTCCTGTCAGCTGGGAAATGTTCATTCAGTTGGGCCACTTAAAGCGCCCCTATTATGTTTTTTTCATAGACTGTAAAAAATATGGACAACGAACCTCCACTCTCTTCCATTGTCGAAAAGTGAAGCTGCCAATGTCCCAATATGGCGCTGACATCTTGTGTTGATTCGGGACCTGAGTCTGCGCAGTAGCAAACTCAGGACCCGATTCTGAGCAGTAGTGAGCATGAAGTGGAGTCGCGCGCTATCAAGGCCTTGCCCACACTCCCGCAGAATCGTTTAGTAGTTTACTGCAGAACAACTCATATGTCGGTGTGAAATAGACAGTTATGGAAATGTAGAAATTAAAGTTAAAGCTCCAATCTCGTCCCGAAAATCCAGAAAAAAGTCAGCTGGTGCCTCAGTGACGCTCAGAGAAGCTGTCAATCACAGCTGTCAATCACAGCTGTCAATCATGACTTCACCCCCCCCCCCCCCCCCCCATTTTTATAGCATCAAATAACTAACTAAACCAAACTTATTTTAAAAAATGAACACTTGAAATAAAAAATAAATAAATAAAAAAATGACAGAAACCATCTTTTGAAAAAATGATTTGAAGTGAAATTTGTCTGACATCCCATTAAATTACATGGAGAGGTTTATGACCTATACTGGGACCAACCACCTGGGGGCGATCGAGGTGCTTTGGCTTCACTTTTCAGGACTTGTGCAGCACGCTTAATCTAGTCTTCATGTCCACTTGAACACTTGGGCCAAATCCAGGAAATACATCATGTAAGTAGACAAGTGGTCAAGATCAAATACTGCAAGTGTGGGCATTTGAGGAACACTACAACATAAGTGTTGCAATATAAAGTTCCAAGATTGTTGGAGAAGCGTGTACCTGGTACCCTGAAAATGCACTGTAAATTGGTGAAGAAAAAATGTGACATTGTATTTATTCGAGCAATCAATAATAATCTATTCAAATCTGACGCAACATGTTATAATGCAACGTCTTAATTTCACCTTTTGTGTATCATGGAAGAAAGTCATACAGGTTTGGAACAAGATTAGGGCATTAAAAAATGGCAGATTTTTAGTTTTTGATAAACTAATCCTTTACTTAAAACAAATTGACTGACTACAACTACTGGCTAATTTTTGTCTGATAATGCATCACTTCAATCTCAACTCGTCCTCATGTCAGGCCCTCTCTTCATTAAACACGCATCTATTATAGCATCTATTTACAGCTAGAGCTCATCAACAATATGCAGCTATAGAATGTTATGCATATTGAAACCACCCCCTCATATTTGCAGTTACTTGCATGTAATTATATTATTCAATCTTCTATAGTTTTGCACAGGCAAAGGGCACCTTATAAAAATTTTAACACTAATTAATTATGATCAGATATGACACATTCCATTAGAGTGCACAGTGACTTCAAAACAATAATCAAAATCAAATTTTACAACTGACAAGATTTGGCCTACAAGTTGTTTACCACTGGATGTTGTATGTCTAGATATATCCACATGAGGGCGCTCTTAGATCACTTAGTAAGTGAAGACCACAGGCTTTATTGCACATTTTGAGTTAGATATGATCATAACAATGGCTAGATAGATAGATAGATAGATAGATAGATAGATAGATAGATAGATAGATAGATAGATAGATAGATAGATAGATAGATAGATAGATAGATAGATAGATAGATAGATAGATAGATAGATAGATAGATTCTTATATTTACAGACAAATAAAGAGACAGTCAGATGGATGGACAGACAGACAGACAGACAGAGAGACAGACAGACAGACAGACAGACAGACAGATAGATAGATAGATAGATAGATAGATAGATAGATAGATAGATAGATAGATAGATAGATAGATAGATAGATAGATAGATAGATAGATAGATAGATTCTTATATTTACAGACAAATAAAGACAGACAGACAGACAGATGGATGGACAGACAGACAGAGAGACAGACAGACAGACAGAGAGACAGACAGACAGACAGACAGACAGACAGACAGACAGATAGATAGATAGATAGATAGATAGATAGATTCTTATATTTACAGACAAATAAAGACAGACAGACAGACAGACAGAGAGACAGACAGACAGATACATAGGTAGATAGATAGATAGATAGATAGATAGATAGATAGATAGATAGATAGATAGATAGATAGATAGATAGATAGATAGATAGATAGATAGATAGATAGATAGATAGATAGATAGATAGATAGATAGATTCTTATATTTACAGACAAATAAAGACAGACAGACAGATGGATGGACAGACGGATTTTACATGCAATGCAACTTTATCTGAACTGGAAAGCTCTACATCCAGACATGGCAAAAACTATAATGCATTTGGTCATATCGGGTTACTCATTTCCTACTCATTCCACAAGGAGGTCAGGGCCGCAGCCAGACATGCAAATCAAATGAAAGACACGGACCAATTAATTTCTGCCTTGTATGGACCTTCACCATACACCACACGGTCGAACTCATTACAGATGATGAGATTCATTATCACAGACAAAGGTGTTTTATAAAGGGAGTGTGTTGTCTTTGTGTGTGTAGTATTTTCTACACTTTTGTGATTATACTACACTTTTGTCACTCTATACCCATAATGACTTTTGTCATTATGGGTATAGAGTGAAGATTGAGTTGGAAAAACATTTAAAGCACTTTAGCATAAGGCTGACTTTCTGAATGCACCGTCCTTGACTGAATCACAATTTAGTGCACAGAACTTCTTATAGTCTGATTACATTATCAGAAGATGCTGAGTGTCAGACTTACTTTGCTTTGGCGCCAGCATCATCATAGCCTTTATTTGAGACGTCGTCCAGGCCTCCAATCAAGTGCTTGAAGGAGCTGCAAACATGAACACAATATTAAATGATTACTTTAATCCACGCTATATATATAGGACCTAACACATACACACAGGTTTGTTTTGCTATCAAAGTGAGGACATTCCATAAGCGTAATGGTTTTTATACCGTACAAACTGTACGTTCTATCCCCCTACACTACCCTTACCCCTAAACCTACCCATCACAGAAAACATTCTGCATTTTTACATTTTTAATAAAACATTGTTTAGTATGTTTTTAAAGCAATTTTAAATATGAGGACTCATGAAATGTCCGATGTTTACATCGTAATACCAGTGTAATACCCATGTCATCATACAAATTTGCGTCCTCATAAATCACAAAAACACGCACACGCACACACAGTCAAGTCATCCTTATTTTTACAGTGCTTTACAATGCAGATTGTTTCAAGGCAGCTTTACAGTGATCAGCAGGAAAATAATGATTCAGTGGTGCTAACAGAATTCAATATGGCTGTAAAGTCTCATTTTGGATTCAGTTCCGTTGTAAACAGGGCTTGACATTAACTTTTTTTTTTTTGCTCACTAGCCACTACAGCTAGTGGTTTTCCAAAGGTACTAGACACTCAGCATTTTTACTGGCCACAATTTTGACATCGAAATTATTGGGAAAAACTGCCATATAGATATTTTTAATATCATCTCATAATTTGGCAGCAGGTATATTAGGCTGCTGTCACTTTAAGACCTGATGCACCTTTCTACTGTTTATGTTAACTTAAAACACAAATAATTCGGCATTTTGACATTATTTTTTGTGTATTTGACTGTTTAAGTGCAAATAAGCAGCGAAAAAGAACTCAATTTAATACTGACAAGCGGCTTTACTGTACAATACACATAATCCCAAGCCGAAATTCATATGTAGTATATTTTTGACAACACTACATTGCACTTAGTTTATTTCAGATGCCTTTTTAAAAGACTACAACTGAAAAATGTATATATTATATACATAATTCAACCCACCAAAGTGGATAGTAGGAGTGACTGCAAACCAGATTTATAAGGCATCTTTGGTTTCCAAAAAAATTTGAGAAATTGTGATTTTTTTGGAAACAAAATGCGTTAGTAACCACTGGTAATGGATGACGCCATAAAGAGACAATTATTATTTAGGAACAAACAGTGCATTCCAAATGCTTTTCATCCCATTAAACTTTCAGTCGTTCATCATCATTTGAAGGAAAGCATTTGTGGCTTGGTGTGTAAGGCAGAATGTGTTTGGGATCACACACACAGACCAGCTGGTCCTGCTTCTAGAATAAGACAAGGATTTGGCTTAAAGGTCTGGGACAAGGAAGGGTAAAATTATAACATCTCTACAAAAAAAAAAAAAGGCATTTCAAAAGTATTAGGGGTATACTACAAAGTTACAGTACCAAGAATGTGATTTTCATATAACAAAGAGGAGAAATGTTGAAATTTGTTGGTTTTAATAATAATCAACCCCTTTATGCCAGTGTTACTCAAATTGTGTGTTCCGTTAAAAAAACAAAGTTATGTGATTTCGAAACACAATGAAATTTCATTATGTAGAACAATTATGTTCAAATGAATATTTCCAAAACAATAATTATAAAAGCAGCACTTTGCCAAGAATGTTGAGCCTAATCTCTGCCAAACAGACATGCTGGTTTATTTGGTTCACCAAGTCATACTCAGTATATCTTTTCTTTTTTTTATATAATGTCTTTTACTTATAATAGTTTATTCATCACACTATAAAATTGAACAGTGGAATTAATTAAGTGAAATGAGTTTGTTTCACTCAAATAATAATGAAAGTTCTTAATTTCTTAATAGAAAAAAGTTGCGTGAACTTGAAATTTCATTGTAGTAAGTTGAACTTAATATGATTGAGTTGAGTTGCAGCAGATTTCTAATTCCCAGATTGCTTTGCATCAGACTGTATAAATAAATGTTAAAAAAGTAAGTGTTATTTATTTGTGTGTTTTTGCAGATTAACATAGGGAGACATAAGTTCAGTTATGTTAGTTTTGTAGGGTTACCATTGTGGTCAAGAGTAGAGCCTGTGGTTAGGTTGAGGATGGGCTGCAAAACTTTTAAGACCATATATAGATGTTGTTTGATTACATGCAAGTATATAATGACAGTCTCTTTGATAGTTATAATAGCATGTGTTATGTTCAGTCTAACATTTAACTAAGATCTGAATGTGATGTTTATGCAAATTAACTGTTTGTAATTAACATTAAGAGTGGGGCCAAGGCTGAGAACTGTGGGAGCGAAGGGATGCCGGTGTCATGATTGTTAAAGAGAGACACATCTGTGCATCACACTGGCCTTACTCCGCTTCCACTGCTCTTGGCCCTGCCCCAAAAAAAGTCCACTAACTTAAAAAAAATGTGTTAGTTTACTTATATGTTTTGAGGTAATAAGTTTCCTCAAATGTCCTGAGTATTCTTAACTTATTGAGTTTTACAGTGCATACGGACATCTAATGTCATAGCTCGCCAGTGGTTAAAATGATATGTCACCCCTTAGCACCATGCAAAAAAAGTACCTTTTTCCCCCTGTCCTCTTATTAAATCAGAGAAATATTTTATTGCCTATGTTGGTACAGGATAAGAGATTTAGACATGAGAGGGAACAAGTAATAGAGTTCATTACTACAGCTGCTGGGCTTCAGGGTGTGACTCATCCACCAGAGAATTCTCACATTATCTCATATTTTTGTTAGAACTCTGATGAAACATTGAAACTAAAAGGGGAAAAATTATTTTATGGTTCAGAGCTGAAATGTAGGATTAATCGCAAGCTTTAAATCCTAATGGCATCGTTTCGTTTGATGTTACCGTGATTTATACAGTCTTTTAAGTCTTGGCAGCTGAGGTCAGGCAGGACACCAGTAACCCGAGCCATAATAATGATTTGATGGACATTTGAAGTGTGAATGACTTTATATCACTGCACTGTTGACCCATTTCATGATGCAGGCTGTTCTTAGCACAGTCCCAAGTGAAGTCCCAGAATTATAACAGAAATGTTCTGGGGGTGTGAACCCATGAATGTCACTCACATATACTTATATTTCTGCCATTAAAATACTACTTCACTGAGATGTACTCTATTTAAAGTCGATAATTTCTGCTTCAGTAACAGACCCAAATGTAACTGCATAAATAATGCTTTACCACAAACATTTAGTGGATTCGTGACAAATAAGGTCAAAATCTATTGTAAAACTCTATCACGTAGTACATAATATGCCAATGACATGACGTACTATGCTTTAAAGCTTTTTGGACGTACCTCGAATGCGTATGGTTCTTGCGCTGGAGGTTGTTATTTTACTTCATAAAGTTTTAAATAAGGATACTTGTTTTACAAAAACACATTGATTCATTTCAGAAGGCCTTTATTAACCCCCTGTAGTCGTATGGATACATTTTTTTATGGATAGATGCATTTTTTTGCCTTCAGAATTTGGGGTGCCATTCACAATCATTATAAACCTTGGAGGACTAAGGATATTTTTAATTTTCAATCTCCGATTGTGTTCGTCTGAAAGAAGATAGTCATAAATCATAGTCATAGTCATAAATCATGGAATAATTTTTGGGTGAACTATCGCTTTAAATTATATATATTTTAATTATATATATTTTTTATTTTTTTCTTCTGAAATTCCTATGGAATAAAAGGTAAAAAAGTAAGCATTACTGGTAAAAAAAAGAAAAAAAAAAAGTAAGCATTACTGTTTCACTATAATCCTACAGAGAATCAGCTGCATGAACCAGTGGTTAAAATCTCCCACTGATCACAGGTCAGCTAGCACACAATATAAAGAGTCTCTTAATGAGCATTACCATAAACCCTCTGATTGATGATAGGACTGAGATAATAGGCGATTTCCTGCAGTGAGAGTGAAAGTCAGTCTGCATGAGGGGTTGCTTATTTTATCGCTTCTTCAGACTGAAGGAAAATCAAAGTCTCTGGAGTATGATGTCTATAGGGACAAGAGGAGATTTTGCGAGCCCCGCTGTGAAGCAAGGCATTGTGTCCCCACTGTTCTGTCACACGCTGTGCCATTCAAATGAGGACATAGTTTGTTTCCTGACAGTCTGCTGTCTAAGGACTGCAAACGAGAAGATTTCTCTCCCCGAAGTTAACTGGTGTAAACTACCCCGACTTGCTGCAGTGAAAGTCGTGAGAGGTCATTAGAAATTAGCTGCGGTAATTTAGTGACAGTGGAACAGATGAAAGACTAATCAAATTTCACAGCATCAGTACACACACAAAACTCACTCTCTGTCGATGACGAGGCAGGTGACAGCTTCAGCTGCGATGACATTAGCTGTTCTGATGTCTTCTCTGTGGGGACACAAAGAATTTATGTCAATCATACACAGCCAAAATCTACAAGTTTTTTTTTTTTTGATGATGAATTACTGAACAACATGATATTATTTACAGTTTTTCTCAATCGCTGTGGCACATTCTTTAAACAGTCTTAACATTCTCTAAACTGTAAGTTAAATTGTGACAACTGTTTACTGGAACATCAAAATTCTATTGCATGTCTGTAAGATGTATTAACTCACCCAAAACATTTAAGCCATGATTCAAAACCTAGTTATTGTGTCAGTAAATTGGCCAATGCTACGGTGGTCAAGAGAGCTCAAAGCGCTGCAACTGAAGAACACCAGAAAACAGAAAGCATCTTCATTAGTTTGACAACACATTTGCTACAAATACTCACAATGCAACCAAATACAAAAACACGCTGCAAATACTCACAACGCAACGCAACCAAATAAGAAACGCACTGCAAATACTCACAACGCAACCAAATATAGAAATGCGCTGCAAATACTCACAAAGCGAACAAATACAGAAACACCCTGCAAAAACTCACAACACAACCAAAGAAACATGCTGCAAATACAACGCAACCAAATACAGAAACGCCCTGCAAATACTCCGAATACAACCAAATATAGAAACGTGTTGCAAATACTCACAATGCAACCAAATACAGAAACGCGCTGCAAATACAACGCAACCAAATACAGAAATGCGCTGCAAATACTCACAACGCAACCAAATACAGAAACGCCCTGCAAATACTCACAATGCAACCAAATACAGAAACGCCCTGCAAATACTCACAATGCAACCAAATATAGAAATGCCCTGCAAATACTCAAATGCAACCAAATACAGAAATGCCCTGCAAATACTCACAATGCAACCAAATACAGAAACGCCCTGCAAATACTCAAATGCAACCAAATACAGAAACGCCCTGCAAATACTCCGAATACAACCAAATATAGAAACGTGTTGCAAATACTCACAATGCAACCAAATACAGAAACGCGCTGCAAATACAACGCAACCAAATACAGAAATGCGCTGCAAATACTCACAACGCAACCAAATACAGAAACGCCCTGCAAATACTCACAATGCAACCAAATACAGAAATGCCCTGCAAATACTCACAATGCAACCAAATATAGAAATGCCCTGCAAATACTCAAATGCAACCAAATACAGAAATGCCCTGCAAATACTCACAATGCAACCAAATACAGAAACGCCCTGCAAATACTCAAATGCAACCAAATACAGAAACGTTCTGCAAATACTCACAATACAACCAAATATAGAAACGTGTTGCAAATACTCACAACGCAACCAAATACAGAAACCCCCTGCAAATACTCACAACGCAACCAAATACAGATACATGCTGCAAATACTCACAATCCAATGCAACCAAATATAGAAACGCGCTGCAAACACAATGCAACCAAATATAGAAATGCCCTGCATATATTCATAACGCGACCAAAAACAAAAATGTGCTGCAAATACTCACAACGCAGCGCAACCAAATACAGAAACACCCTGCAAATACTCACAATGCAACCAAATACAGAAACACCCTGCAAATACTCACAACGCAAACAAATACAGAAACACTCTGCAAATATTCACAACGTGACCAAAAACAAAAATGTGCTGCAAATACAACGCAACCAAATAAAGAAACGCGCTGCAAATACTCACAACGCAACCAAATACAGAAACGCCCTGCAAATACTCACAATGCAACCAAATATAGAAATGCCCTGCAAATACTCACAACACAACCAAATATAGAAATGTGCTGCAAATACAATGCAACCAAATACAGAAATGCCCTGCAAATACAGAAACGTGCTGCAAATACTCACAACGCAACCAAATAGAGAAACGTGCTGCAAATACAGTGCAACCAAATACAGAAACGCCCTGCAAATACAGAAATGTGCTGCAAATACTCACAACGCAACCAAATAGAGAAACGTGCTGCAAATACAATGCAACCAAATACAGAAACGCCCTGCAAATACAACACAACCAAATACAGAAACGTGCTGCAAATACTCACAACGCAACCAAATATAGAAACGTGCTGCAAATACAATGCAACCAAATACAGAAACGCCCCGCAAATACTCACAATACAACCAAATACATAAACGCGCTGCAAATACTCACAACGCAACCAAATACAGAAACGTGCTGCAAATACTGACAACGCAATGCAACCAAATATAGAAATGCCCTGCAAATACTCACAATACAACCAAATAGAGAAAAGTGCTGCAAATACTCACAACGTAACCAAATACAGAAACACCCTGCAAATACTCAGAAGGCAACCACATACAGAAACGCTCTGCAAATACAATGCAACCAAATACAGAAACACCCCCGGCAAATACTCACAACGCAACCAAATATAGAAACAACCTGCAAATACTCACAATACAACCAAATAGAGAAAAGTGCTGCAAATACTCACAATGCAACCAAATACAGAAACGCCCTGCAAATAAAATACAGAAACATGCTGCAAATACTCACAACACAACCAAATACAGAAAAACCCTGCAAATACTCACAACGCAACACAACCGAATATAGAAACACGCTGCAAATACAACGCAACCAAATACAGAAACGCCCTGCAAATACTCACTATGCAACCAAATACAGAAACGCCCTGCAAATACTCACAATGCAACCAAATACAGAAACGCCCTGCAAATACTCACAATGCAACTAAATACAGAAACATGCTGCAAAAACTCACAATGCAACCAAATACAGAAACGCCCTGCAAATACTCACAACGCAACCAAATAAAGAAACGCCCTGCAAATACTCACAACACAACCAAATACAGAAACGTGCTGCAAATACTCACAACGCAATGCAACCAAATATAGAAACGCCCTGCAAATACTCACAATACAACCAAATAGAGAAAAGTGCTGCAAATACTCACAATGCAACGCAACCAAATACAGAAACGCCCTGCAAATACTCACAACGCAACCAAATATAGAAACGCCCTGCATATATTCACAACACGACCAAAAACAAAAATGTGCTGCAAATACTCACAACGCAACGCAACCAAATACAGAAATGCCCTGCAAATACTCAAAACGCAACCAAATATAGAAACGCGCTGCAAATACAATGCAACCAAATATAGAAACGCCCTGCATATATTCACAACGCGACCAAAAACGAAAATGTGCTGCATATACTCACAACGCAATGCAACCAAATACAGAAACGCCCTGCAAATACTCACAACACAACCAAATATAGAAACGCCTGCAAGTACAATGCAACCAAATATAGAAACGCCCTGCATATATTCACAACGCGACCAAAAACAAAAGTGTGCTGCAAATGCTCACAACGCAATGCAACCAAATACAGAAACGCCCTGCAAATACTCACAATACAACCAAATACAGAAACGCCCTGCAAATACTCACAATGCAACCAAATACAGAAACGCTATGCAAATACTAACAAACACAACCAAATACAGAAACGCCCTGCAAATACTCACAACGCAACCAAATACAGAAACACACTACAAATACTCACAACGCAATCAAATATAGAAATGTGCTGCAAATACAACGCAACCAAATACAGAAACGCCCTGCAAATACTCACAATACAACCAAATAGAGAAAAGTGCTGCAAATACTTCCAAACTTAACTGGTTGATTGGTAAGATTGTGATTCCTATTTCATTACAATGAAATGCACTGTTTATAACTGAGCATGTAAATGCACCTAATAAGAGAAAAATAACAAATCAAGATCTATTATACTGTTTCAGAAAAACGAGCATCCACAGAACACCGATTCTTCCTAATCAGTGTCAAATGAAACAATGTTAATCATCAGCCATTATTATTGCACATTTTGTCACCGCATGGCACAGCATAACCCAAACATTCGTCGCTGTATGGTTTCTCATAACACAAACACGGCACACAACAGTTTCTGTGGCATTACTCAGCATGATTGCCCTCTGTGTCTTCTTACCTGCAGTCTGACAAACATTCACAGAAAGTCAAGTCTATAGCCCCTTTCACACATACAGTCTTTACTTTACCTCTTACTAAATTACCGGTAAGAGATCGTGTGTGAACAGGACCTTTTTTCAAAAATACCAGTAAGTCGGTTCTGGCAATTTACCAGTAAGGGAAGTTATAACATTACCAGTAAGTTACCGGTATGATGCTGTGTGTAAACACAGGATGAAGATTACCGGTATTAGCACATACAAAGTCAGAACGTGCTGACGTAAGAAGCCTACTTTGGGCAAATCATAAAGATTTTATGGAAACATGATTACTGCATGATTACCGCTGCTTTTTAATAGTTTTTCTATGTAAATATGTGCTAGATGGATATTTTTGACCATTGCACCATATCTCACAGCTTTTTCAACATGTCGCACTTGAGACCCAGCCTTCTTTTTCATCATCCTCATGCGGGCGAATGCAGACAATGGCTCAACGTTTAAAGATCATTTCTGATGACTGACATCGCAGAATTTACTGGTATTTTGGTGCTAATGTGTGAATGGTCTCATACCGGTAAAAAGCCAGAAGGCCTTGCTTGTGTGAACAGCATATTTGAGTATTTACCGGTAAAGTCATTCTGGTAATTTACCAGAAATGCTGCGTGAAAGGGGCTTATGTTTACAGGAAGGATGAAGGCATAGATTCTCCTTTTAGTAACCCTCTCTGTGTGTGTGTGTGTGTGTGTGTGTGTGTTTGTGTGTGTGTGTGTGTGTTTGTGTGTGTGTGTGTGCGTGCGTGCGTGCACATGCGCATGCGTGTTATGAATGGTGTAAACCAGAATTCTGGATGACATCTTCAGGCAGCTGCACAATGCCATTTCACAATGACCAGGTAGGAATGCTGATTGCCTTCACACACAAACGGGAAGCACCTCTTAACTCTCAATCCAAGCTCATTAGATAAACATTCCTGTGGTGACATTTCTGCAAAATGATATTTGCCTCTTGCATGTTTCGTGCCACTTTCAAAGTGAAATGTCCAGTGAGTGGCACTAAAAGCAGGTTCAGTTTTATCCGAAATGTGAATGGGGGAGTGATTTGTTACATTGGTTCTTGTATGTATCACGGCAGTTCAGAAATGAAAGTCTGGTGAGTGAAGCTAAAATATTGTTAATATTGTGTTTGAAAATAACATACCACCTAAAAACCCTACCTTAAACCTTACTGGTTGTGTTAACAAAAGGAAATGTGAGATAGAAACACATTTGCTGAAACTACCTTACCATTTTAGCTTGCTTCTGCAAGATTTTGACATCTTTTATTGTGACTCATACCTGAGTGCTCCACATCGCAAGTACAGGGCTGTAACATGTAAGATACCAAGCAAGTTTACTATGTAAACATACATATGGAGCTGGTTATGTGCAAATGTCAAAATGAATTAGTTTATAAATCATGAACAATGGTAAAAGTGTTTTGAGGCCAAAACATATTATTGTTCAAGGAACCTTGCAAAAAAAGTCTTTATTAAACAATAATTTGCTCCTGTAATCACAATTCATGTGAAAAGGAATTAATGTTGTAAGTGTTTTACTACCACTAGTGTTCATTTCAGCAGGAAACTGAGGTCAATTTTATGTATAGGTACACTTTTGGCATTCTAATATTATAATAAATCAAACAAGTCTCTGAAAACCTTCCCTGTAGTGCAATATCATATTCATTAACTTATGTTTTATATTTTTATGACTTATGACTGATTAAATATAATACAAGATAGAGTTGTCAAAAGTACCGACTTCGGTACCAATCGGTACTGAAATTTAAAAAATGTGATGCTTTGAGCGCTGTTGGGCGGATTTGCGAACACCTCTGATTTCCCATTGTGTTGACGCGCTCATCGGATATGTCTGTGATTGGCTACAATGATCAATGCACGGGAGTGTTTGAAAGCACACGGAAGTGTTTAAATGTGAAACCGTTTTGAAAGCGGGAGTGGTTGAAAGCAGCCGTCTATCAGCGGACTGTTCCGCAATAGATGCCTCCCGTGTGCATCTGTGTAAGCGCTCGGTGAAGAGCATCATTGATGACTATTTACTATTAATGTTTTTGAAGCATTGATCATTGAAGCCAATCACAGACATATCTGATGAGCTGTGAACACAATGGTGTTTACGAATCCGTGCTCGAAACGTCATATTTTTTAAAATTTCAGTACCGACTTGGTACCGAAGTCGGTACTTTTGACGACTCTAAACAAGACATTCATGTTGTTTACTAAAGCAAAATATTATTATTGGTCATGATTTTTTAACAAATTTGAACTAACCCCTAACTATAAGTATTACATTTTATGGTGCAACTCACCCTGTTTGTGCTAAGGACATAAATCATACCTCAAATTGTGTGGTTTGTTAAACTCCATAGCAACTGCAACACATGAAAAACCACTCAGAGCACCTGTGACTGCATAACAATTCCCTGACAACCACCCACAGCCCATCACATTGTGGCAGTGAGTTTAAAACAGGCAAGCACCATTAAAACAAACTGCAAAAATCTTGTTGCATCTTTACAATTACATTGATTGTATAACTGATACTATACTATAATAACTGATTTGTTCAGCAACATTACAAAGGACATCAACAAAACCAGCTGCAGACAGTAGACCACTTATGCACAATTACCATAAATAGCCTGTAAATTGCCTGCCACATCCACACAGTCATGGCGTGTTACAAAAGTACACACATTTAAAAATATAATTAAAATTTGTATGAAGGATTTTCATATTTTAAGACTAAAACTCTTGGTATGGGACAAGGCTTTTAAGCATTTGAAAAGTAGCATAAATAAATTATAAAAGTAAAATGTTTCCAGTTTTAATGTGACCCTTATATAACAAAAACTTGGACAACAAAATCAATCCCTGTAACATGCCACCCTCATCCTCAACTTTGACATATGGGTCTCCAATTAGCACCGTGCTGTTGTGAATATTCACTTTCCAGTGGACAAGTCTATGTTTAGGGTGTCATTAGTGTCTGCTGTCTAGAGACCCATCTGCATAAAATTTAAATGCCTCAAACTCGTTCTCATTAGATACGATATTTCCTGGTACATCTGTGAAAAAGATAACTCCCATTGAGACAGAACATATCGGAGGTGCCGCAGCTTGCGAATAAGGTCCAATTATATCACCTAAAATGATTATTACACCAATCCTATGCTATTCACATCACAGCTACACTTACACTCATCAATCGTACATGAGGATTAAAATTGCCACTAAGAAAGTCCAGCACAGGGAAACATCCTTCAATTATCATGACACACTTTAGAGGCAGAGGGATGTCTTTGAATGCTGTGACAGCATTAGGTGAGGATCGAGTCAAAGAAAGACAGAGGGAGGTTAAGACCAGCCAGTGCAAACATGTTTCACCTGTCAGTCAAAGTCTAGATGTAGTGAGCGCACATCACAGCAAGTATGGAGTGAGGTTTATGAGGGAAAGGTCAGAGCCGTCAATCAAATTGGGAGAGTAACAGGACAAAGACAAGGTATCACAAGGAGGTTCTACCAAATTTAACATGCTGGTTGTGAAGCATGAGAGGTCTTCAATATAACATTGTAATAACAGGGTAAGCTCACCCAAAAATAAATTTATGGTAGCCCTTGTTGTATGCTTTCAAATATGGAAAAGAGTGGTGTGAATATTCTTCGTGTTACAAAGCAAAAAGAAACTCATACAGGTTTGGAATAACATAAGGGTGAGTAAATAATAATAGAATTTTCTTTTTTTTTTTTGGGGGGGGGGGGGGGGGGGGTTGAACTAAAGCATAATGTAAAAATTAACAGTATAGCTGAGGTTTAGCAATACAATGACAAGTATATAGCAATGCTTTTAAATTTATATTTCCATATATGTCTTTTCACATGCATTCTTGCTGTACCAAATTAACTTTCACTAAAGTCACTTTGTATTGTGTAAATGCTAATCGATAATCATAATCGATAACAGTACAATAAGGTCTCAATTGTTAACATTAGTGCATTTACTAACAGCGAGGAAGCAGAATTCCAGCTTAGCCGCATTTTGCATTTTATTAATCTTTTTTGGTCACACTTTAGATTAGGGTCCAATTCTCACTATTAACTACGACTTTTGCCTCAATAAACTTCCAATTACTGCTTATTAATAGTTAGTAAGGTAGTTGTGAAGTTTAGGTATTGGGTAGGATTAAGAATGTAGAATAAGGTCATGCAGAATTAGGCATTAATATGTGCTTTATAAGTACTAATAAACAACCAATATCCTAGTAATATGCATGCTAGTAAGCAACTAGTTAATAGTGAAAATTGGACCCTAAACTAAAATGTTACCCTTTGTTTAATGTTAGTTAACTAAATAAAAATGTTCATGTTCATGCTAGTTGACAGTGCATTAACTAATGTTAACATATGTTAAGAGATAACAGATTGATGTTAACTTTTGATCTTAATAATGTATTAGTAAATGTTGAGATTAACATAAAATGAGATTAATACATGCTGTAGAACTATTGTTTATTGTAAGTTCGTGTTAACTAATGTAGTTAACTAATGTTAATCAAACCTTTTGAGAATAATAGGGGGGAATGCAAAAGTAATGGGATGATGAAATGGGGAAATGTGTTTAATTGTCATGAAAACAATGTCACATTACAAAAAAAGCTTAAAGGTCTTAAAATAGGCCTAATTTTAATTGATAATTGTGTTTTCATTAGATTCACCCATACAGTGCTCCTTGATCTGAATGTGTTTTGTATACTTTCCTTCCGGTGTGTAAATTTGAAGACAATTATCCTAAGCTCTGATCAACATCTCCTTAACTGACAGCAAATTAATTATTTTGCCTCAACAAGGTGTTTCGCTTAAGCGGGACATGAAAGTTTACTTAGCATACAAGCTGTTGCACATCAAAGCAGTGGGCAGCCTTTAATCCACAAGACCACAGCTATTGTTATGGCTGTTACTTAGTCAAATCCCCGGCAGCTCCCATATCACACAAACACGACTCATAACATGTAAAAAAAATATTGTTTAAGATGAAAGACTGACTTGATCCACTTCAATAGAGTGCTGATTGATTTTATAAACATACTACCACTTTGAAAAAAAAGAAACTAAACAAACAACAACCAAAACAAAAATGCAAAACTCTGTACTAATTAAAGCTGAGAGTGAGAGGTGACATCAAAGAAGATCAAGAACACATTTGTAGGAGTAAAACCTCTTCAGACAAAAACTAATACACTACACAGCATATTACAAGTCCTCATCAACTTGGTTGTCCTTGGGCACAGATCAAAGCAAGAGCCATCTAACTAGGTGGCTTTGTGAATAGAAGAAAAGTAACAATTGATCAATAGATCACACAATGTATAACTATAAACAGCTGTGTATAAATAGCTGACATCATTTGTAACAAACAACATCCCATGAAATTAAACGTTTACCATAATAATCACCATTTGTACCGCAAAAACAAAGTGCTTGCTTGGTTTTTGAGATACTGAACATTATTGATTGATTGATTGATTGATTGATTGATTGATTGATGTAAATTACTGGCTGCAGAGAGAATGAAACCATTGAAATTCAAGAGACATTTAGAAACCAAACACTCAAACTAAAAATTAAACTACACAACAACAAAGTCTAGATTATTTTCTCAGCTCTAGGTAGCTCAGGTTTCATTCACTCGTTCATAATTTTCATTAAAAAAAAATCATTAAAAAAAAAGAAAAAGAAAAAAGTTATGTCCTCCTTGATCAAAGCTTTCATCGTAAGTTCTTGTCCCATGAGTTCTGTGGCCACAATATATCCTACTACTTTCTCATTCAAGTTAATTCTATCAAATATAAATTTTCCCAGCACGGACCTTATATTTTGTGTGCAATCTGCAGGCTCTTTATTCCGGTCCATTAGCAGCTTGCCCCTTTTTCAGGGTCAATATCGCAACACCAGTCAAGTGCACTGATGCAAGCATGTCAAGTAGAAAAAGAAAAAAAATACAAACCTAGAAAATAGAAACACTTTACTATGTTTACCACTAATAACTAGGGCAATTGCCCAACAATAACAATAAAATGGATTGTTTTTTGTCACAACCACCACACTTCCTCTGATCTCCACTAGGGGTCCTCACTGCATATGTTCTGTTTGCATCCCTTGAAACAGCTGCTCAAAAAGTTTCAAAACTAAAACCATCATGTGAAAATAAATGTGTAAATTACACCTGAAAAGCATCTCCTTGCTTAGCAGGAATAACTTTCACTTGAAACACAACTCGATAACCGAGTGAAGCTAAGCTGAGTGAAGCTGCCTGCAGTTGGCCTCTATTGAATCTGCAGCTGTGGGAATAGTGCAGGAATATGGAAATAAGGCAGAGGATGATGTTCATAACCGACCGACCCTGTGAGAAATATGAGATGGGGAGGATCTGCATCTGACTGTTCTGACACAACCAGTCTCATCTTCTCCTCAAATTAGCTCTACTCCCTAAGCGCTGTATGCTCCCAGTCCACCTTGCAAATAAAGCCTCAAATATGACAGGTATTTTCATATAGGCCCATTTCAAATCAGGTTAAAAGCCAAATGAAATGCCATTTGTGGCTCACTTTACTTCACTAATATGAAATATTTTTGAGCTAAACAGGAGAAAGAAAATATAGGGGAAGACTTCAGGAATAAGAAAAATTGGTGAAAGTTGTTTCAGAGGCAGAGCAAGTTATTGCATTTTCATAAAATATTATATATATATATATATATATTTTTTTTTTGGTAAAACCAGAAATCAGGAACATGCATTAAGGAAGCAAATAAGGTCAATTTTAATTTTAAGTTGACTTAAAATGCTTTTTGCTTCCATTCAAAAAGTATTCCTGAAGCAAGTTGAACAACTCGAAACAGATGCTTTGTTTGGATGTGCATTTGATTTCTCTCAGTTAACAGCCCATTAGGCATGTCCTGTAGCAAACGATCCATCGAGCACATAATTGATGTCAGCGCTTGCTTTTGTAAACATGGACAGCGGCCAGCTGTGATTTCAGCGCAGTATAAGTAGTGTTCAAGGAAGTTCTTACCCTTGAAGGGCTTTTTCTCCAAACCAGTCTCCTTTCCCTAATGCTCGCAGATAGACAGGGGTCCCATTGGGTTGATCTTCTCGAGTCACGTTCACCTGCAATTACAGATTATTGATCATTAAAAGACTGAAGCATCCTCTAATTTGTTCCTAAAATATCAATTATTTACCTTTCACATGTTTTATAAGTCAGCATTTATCACACTAATGATACTCAATAATAGAGCAACAATAGAGAGAGTGTATTTGGATGAAGGCTTCTTTGAAATGTATTCGGAATTATAGTTCACCAAAAATATGTATGAATTTCTTCTGCTGAAAACAAAAGAAGATATTTTGAAGAATGTCTGTAACCAAACAGTTGATGGACCCCATTGACTTTCATAGTATTTTTTTTTTTTTTTTTTGTCCATACTATGGAAATCAATGAGGCCCATCAACTGTTTGGTGACCCATATTCTCCAAAATATATATTTTTGGTGTTCAGCAGAGGAAAGAAATTTAAACAGATTTGGGCGAGTAAATGATGACAGAATTTTCATTTTTGGGTAAACTAACCTTTCCTTTAAGATGAAAATTTTGAAACAACAAAAAGCTCTTTCCATACAATAATTCATAGTGACCACATCTGTCAAGCTAAACATCTGACAATAAAACTCCATGACACTCCATAAAATAGTCTATATGACTTGTATTCCAAGTCGTCTGAAGTCAGTCAATAGCTTTGTGTAAGGAACAGACTGGAATTTATGTAGTTATTATTCATTGAACATCTCCGCTTTCACTGTAGCTCTCAAATCCAAAAGGCTCATGGGAAAAATGTGTCTCTACCTATATTTTTAGAAAACTCCAAAAACGTACCTAAAATGAGCTCTAGTGGTAGTAAAACCAACAACTTTTATTCATTTTCACACAAATCATAATCAATTAATAAAGACTTATTTTGTGCAGTTACAATTTTTGTTGTACGTGTTATAAATAATTTCTTAATTGGAGGGGAAGATTGTCAGTAAATAATTACTTTAATTTCTCTCAGGTCTTTACACAAAGCAAATATCTGAAGATTTGCAATAGCATTATAAGTGCTGTCAATCGATTAAAAAAATCACAATTAAAAACACTTACGTTTTTATACGTTTTTAATATCTTTTATAATGTAATAATTTCACAGTTAATCTCCAAATTAATGTAGAAACAACATAAAGACAGTATATTTTAAATACTTTTTTAATGGCATCTTTTTATGAATGGCCAGTATCACTGACACTAATACCACTACTGATGTTTCGATGAAATAGATTTTTTTTCTCCACTCAATTCAAGCATGAATTATAGCCATTTAACATTACAGTGTAATTGAAAGCTATCCATTTTTTTTTTTAAAACATTTATTAGGCTTCAAAAATATAGCATTTAATTTAAGTTTAACTTAAAACAATCCTCACATAAACCCATAATAATTGACAGCACTAATTATAACTCATATGGACTACTTTTTTGATACTTTTTATACTGTATTCTGTCCTTTTAGGAGCTTGACAGATATTGTATGGAAAAGAGCTGCATGAAGACCCTCCAAAACTTTTGAAAATCCTTCAAATCCTTCCTAGTAGACTTCCAAGTAAAAAAAGCTGCATAACGGTTTGGAACGACATGAGGGTGAGTAAATGATGACAGGATTTTCATTTTGGGGTGAATTCGTGCATGCAACCTCTGTGGTGTTCTGTCTCCGTGGCAGAAAAGATCTTACCTTTCCTTTGCTAATGATAAAGAACGTGTCCCCTCTGGCACCTTGTCTAATAATGTACTCTCCATCACTGTAGTGAGTCTGAGAAACGAGATAAAAAGGGAGAGGCAAAGAGAGAGAATTACTAAAGTGTCATTTATTTCCTTCTGGTCCAATTTTCACAGTGTTGCTCCATCACAATCATCCTCAAGCCATCTCGAAAAAAGTGCCTCAATCACGCAACAGCCCGCTTCAGGGTTACAACACCAAAACAAGAACAGAAGTTCTCTTAGCAGTAATCCATGGTACCGGCAACCCACAGCAGCCCCCGCTGCAAAAGTAAGTCTACAGAACTCTGAGAAACTTTGGCTGAAATCTCAATGTTTAGACTACTGATACTTAGGGATCTCTACAAAAGTATTGACCTTGTCCAGCTCTGTTTCTACTACGATTATGAAAGATACTTCAAACTGTGTGGCTTGATGAGGAGAGATGTGTTGATACTTTTCTAAGCACTTGGACTTCAGATTATAGAGAGCACCATATCACAGATGCTTGAGGATGTAATCTATTGACTTTAGCCAATAAATACCCACCTAGAATCACCTAGAACACCCTAGGAGCTGCATAGCAATGTGATGAAACCTCTCAGAAAACCATAGCAACCGCATAAGCAATGCACTGGAAACCACCCAAAACATCCATGGCAACTTTTCAAGCACCACTTGCATTTTCTTCAGCAAAATATTTTTGTTCCAAAATGTGTTTTATGCAAGTCATAACATAACACAAGTAGACTATCTTCTTTTACAGCCAGTTTTCTCTATCACGTCAAGTACTTTCATTTTGGAGCAACAGTGTGAAAATAATCTTGTGTATACAAAAATCTCTGATTATTACAATTAATGACATAGTGGGTCCTATCATACACCCAGTGCAATGCGGCGCCAGAAGTGTTTTTTGCTAGTCTCTCGCCCCGACGCAGTTATCATTTTCACGTCCAGCGCCTACGTTGTTTAAATAGCAAATGCATTTGCACTCATTTGTGCGCCCATGGGCGTGCTGGTCTGAAAACAAGGTGTGTTCAGGCGCAGTGTTGGCGCGTTACTATTTTGAGGCAACTGAAATAGACTGCACCACTGACCAACTGAAACTTGGTCTGAAGTCAATGGTGCAATATTTGTTTTGTTATTTAAAGAGCACGTTAGTAATATGCACCTATAAGCGCGCGTACACTTTGCTTATTACACACACAAAGGGACGCGCAGCAGCACACAAACATGCCAAATATTAAAAGAATCACAATGTAAAAGATTATTATTGTGTGCATAAAGATAAAAATGCTTTGGTGGAATCCGGCTTGTCCTGTAGGTGATCTGCAGATCCGTCTCCTCTCAAGAGAAGCAGTTTTTCCGCTTGCAAATCCCGCCATGTAAATAGCGAATTTGCCATGCTGCCAGCACAACTGGCTTTTAAAGGGAATGGGAGATGAAACTCTGATTGGTTTATTGCACGTTACGCCTCAACAAACACCCATGACTCATTAAGAGAATAAGGACAACCCTTTCAGACCTGCGCCGGGCATGCCGACCATTTTTCCCGTCTTGAAACTAGCAAAAGTGGATTCAGACACGCCCTAAGTGCACTTGCGGCGTGCGCTTCAGATCATGTGCTTAAAATAGGGCCCATAGTGTTATGTTTAATGACTATAGAGTTAATAATTGTGTTGTAATGCTTAATATTTGAAACAACCCAATCATTTCATTAAACATCTTAACTTTGGGGATTTAAGACAGGTTGGAGGTTATCCTAACTTATTTACAATGATTTTTAAGAACATTCTTTCAAGAATATGAATACTTGTTTTTTTTTTGTTTTTTTTTTTTGAGAACAATCTTAAGAAAAAAAGATAAGAACATTTTTAAGAAAGGTTTTTGGGAATACAAAGCATTGTCTTTAAGTTGAGTAGAATTTTTTTCTTAAGAATGTTCCATGAATCCAGCCCCTGGACATCAAGACCAAACAAATTAATCATTTCAGAGATCAAGCCCAGTCCCTGAAGTCCTGAAACCATGAGCAAACCTGACAGATCTGATTTGAGATCTGAAGAAGCTTACATTTGTTCCTCAGTTTATATCCACATGAATGAACTGTCTGCTCCTACAGCAACGTAGAGTTATATGATTATCGCTGAGATCACCTTGAGGAAGTAATACTGTTGAGGTTCAGGATTGAATTGGACTCTTTTGTACTGTTAGGATGTAGCCTACTGTTAAATACCACCTCTACATCTCTCTATGACATTTGTGGTTTGAAAATAATTCTGACTCATCCAGCAGTTTTTTTGAAGCACAAATGAAAAACACATTTATAGTAATTCGCATACAATGGATGTTCACATGGCAAGACATTCCAGATGGTTTAAAAGCAGAAATGTGAAATTCTTACATAAAGAAGAATTTATTTATTTTTGTGAAATGTGAATATAATTATCTCTGTAACATTTATTTGCAGAATTTTAATTTAAAATGTCCTTGTCCATAAATTGTCCTACTTTTCTTGGTGGATGAATTCTGACTATAAAATTCCTGTCTGTGGAGTTTCCCTAAAATAAGCCAATGCCAGAACAGCATACTACCACACTACTCTTACTTTTGCTCCAGTATATACTGTGCACAGTATATAAATGCATACAATCTCAGGATGACCTAAAATTTGCCAAAATATGTAGTATATAGCAGAGCTGACTGTGTGGAATACATTATCCCACATGTTCAATGCACTCAAGATGACACGAAATGCACATTGGAAGTAAAATCAGCTGCGATTTTTAACATCATGTTCTTGACATTATCTGTTTGGACTGCCAAACATTCAGACATGTTAAAACAAAAAATGTGAAATAACCATTTTGTCAATAACTAGATACCACTTAAACACAAATCTACTGTGGTTGACAATAATGTTGTAATAATACTATTTACTGTCTCATAATCCCTACTGATTTACTACTTTAACTTTTGATTCTTTTCCAGAAATCCCCCCTTTTCCACTCTTTGCCCTACATTCTTTTATTCTTACCATAAGACCTTACACATCTGATGGAAAAATCTGACTTTCTGACCCATGTTGCTCTAAGTAGAACAGTGCAGTGTGGGAATGTCTGCCAATTCCAGCACTTCACAAGTATGTCTGGGATAAAGCCCAGGCAGAGCTAGTTGCCGTAGACAAAGGGCAATAGAGTGTAATAGGGACCGCCAACTTTTTGAACAGCCTTGGTTTCAGAAGTGCTTTTTCCTTTTCATTTTCTTAAGAAGCATTTAAAAAATAAAGAGTTCTAAACCATGGACTAAAGATTTGAAATGAAAAAAGGATGTGAAAATCAGACTAAAAGCATAAGGTGATGTAATTAATGTTTATTAATTAGCTACTCATCCCATGAAATTGCATAACCAAATCAGAAACAATACTATATAAACAATTTCCAAGTCCTTATTTATAAGTATATACCATATATTTTATGTTTATAGTAAATATATTCAAATATATGTTGTTTAAGAGTGTAGGGAGTCTTAAAGGTGCAGTATGTAATATTGACAGCTACTGCAGTCCAAATTCAAAATATTGGTTGTTTCTCCTACCCCCTCCTGCTCAAGCTTGGTCGGCACGAGCGGTGAAGGTGCGCAAAATAAAAATGACATCATCGCGAAGACGCAATGATCAAATCGGAAAATTTCTTCTGCTTCTGCTCTGGAATGGCATTTCTTCTCTGATGACATCAGTTTGATGGCTTGGGTCGAATATCCTTAAAGGGTCATGAAAGTTATGTCATGTGAGGTATCGGTCTTTGGTATCGGGGGTATTTTTACGAGTACAAGTACATGAGCTTGGTATCGGGCCCATGCATCCCTAAAATGAATGAGTACCTTTAGTGTTTTCAATGATGTGCAGCCTATACATATCTGTTCACAGCTCAAAAAATGTGTTCTGGGGTTTCATGACCCTTTAACCACTCCCCTCCAACCATCAGTCTGCTATGAGCGAGGGATGGGGAGAAGGTTTGCTAAAAAAAAAAACCCGCCCTCTATTCAATATTCTGCTTCTCTTGGAAATACTTTTACACTGGAAACTGTTTTTCAGTTTTTCAACTTCCCCATCATCTCTCAAACACTGTGCTTTATTTGTTGAAAAGATCATTAATTGGGGTTCTGAATGCCTCTTTTCTGGCATTTTTAGTCTGTGCAGGTATTTCCGAGCCACTACAGATAAAGACATTGTGGTTTGGTTAAAAGCTATTAGATGCTATAGGACAAATCAATGACTAATTGCACTAAGCACTTTACTAAAGTTCACATTAAAGTCTTTCCTGAGTTAGAATACATAGTCTCTCTGAAGGTGATCAAGCTGAGACAGACATTGTTAGTGATACTAAAATGTCTTTGAAAAACAATTTATCTGAAATATCTTCATCCTCACAAAGACATATTTTCTAAACAATATTTTGATGTTTTAGGGCCTTGATCGTTATCTTAACAATTATCACGTGGAACGAGAGCCTTTTCGATAGCCATTTTGAGAAAAAAGTGACACTGAAAAAAAGTGGATCTCTTATTTTCATTGTCTTTGTCCTTGTGTTCCCCTGGAGGACATTATCATCAAGCATCCATTTGGTTTCATTTTTTTTTAAAAATGAAAAGCTATGTGCTGTAATTTCCTTCCTCAAATTGGTTTCAGGAGAGTCATCAATTAAAGAGCCATAGATCTTTAAACTGGAACATCATGCGGAGCGATTCTCTGTGATGACCATCTCCACACTGAACTGCAAAATAAGTTTGTTTGTTTCACCATCAGGCTTGCAGAGTATGAAAAGATGTGCCAAGAAATCTGGCAGTGCAGCATATCCCACATATTCATTTGCTTGGTTCAGAAGGTCTTGGTCTGGAGACAATAACTAATACTGTGGCTATATTACTGTACTAACTACACACTTCTTTGCATACATAAGTTGAGACATCTGCGTCTAAACATAGTTCAATGATGACAACTTAGTTTTAGCATGTTATTGAATATGGCAATGTTAAAGTATTTGGTCTTGGCGGACTAGATCTGCTATGCTGCTGCTGCTGCTGCTGCTGCAGAGCAAGTACGGACTTGCTACTGCTGACAGATACACAGAAACGCTGTTGTAAGCATGTAAGATATGCTGCTGCTGCATAAATAGACACACATAAGTCCCGTAGCAGATCTAGGTTCGATGAACGATAGGCGAATGTTTGGATTTCCTGCCATTAACAATCTGTTCCTCACGGACTGCATGATTTCGCCACTTCCTGTGGAGTTTTTTTGGTTTCTTTTTTTCTGCGACTAACCGACTAATACCCATTTTGGTCGACTAAGCCTCTTCTCTTCGACTAATGACTATTAGGGGGCAGCCCTATATTTGTTATTATAGAAAGTTTAGTTGTTACTCTATGTTAGTCTATGTACATTAGGTCTGTGGTTTTCAGGGGCTGCAAGTGTCAGGCATGCTTCAAAGAAAGATTCAAGTAACACAACGAAGTTTAATCTTATAAACTGGAAGAACGGGTAACAGCAAACACAGTTGACATAAACAATACCGGACACTGAACTGAACACAGGCAGGAACTTAAATGCACAATACAAATGACAAACAGCTGTGAGGGTAATCAGTGTCCATGGTGAGTGATGAGTGGCGGGAACAGGGAAGCACATGACAAACAAAACAAACGGGACAAGACGGTGACTGTGACATTACACCCCCCTCCGGCAAGACGTGCCGTAACGTATCATCCCAGGGGAGACTGAGAGCTGGCGACTGAGAGCTGGCGCAGACTGAGAGCTGGCGAACTCCCGCAACGGGGTCTCCGACGATCAACGTAGGTGGAGCTGGAGATCCCGAAGGCTGCGGTGACGCCGGTGCGATGGAGGACAGAGGCGACCCCAAGGGGAAGGTGGAACCCCCTGTAGCCAAATGGGTGGAGTGACGGAGTGGAATGGATGGCCGCAAGTCCGTGGCAGAAGAGGTGGGACGACTGACCAAGGGGGAGCCAGCTGGACGAGGGAGACCGGAGGAGCTGTCAGTCGGAGGGTCTCCTGAGGAACCGTAGGTGGAAGGAGCCTGGACAGAGCCAGCAGGTCAACAGGCCGAGATGGAGCGGAGAGGTCGACGGCAGAAGGCGAAGCCACAGGATCCTCTTGCCTGGGCGCTGCGGATGGATGACTGACCTGCGGCTCGACGTCACAGGGATCCTCCGGAGACGACGCGGGGCTGGAGACATCCGGTAGCGATGGGACTGGAGGACTGGCTGAGCACTGCGGTGACGTCAGCATGGGCAGATCAACAGTAAGGAGGTTAGAGTTCATTATGTAGTCCATAGAAGATGATGTCAATAAAGATGATGATACCGGGTGGGATAGGGTGGGAGTCGAATCCTTGCTGAAGTCCATCAGCCAGTCCTCCCTCTCCGAGGTCGTCTCACCCTTGTCCGCAGGTGTCATGGGCTCATACCCCTGGTCAGATGCTTGACAGAGCTCCTCTTCCGGGGCGAGGGTCACCTCTGTCCTTGTGAACTCGGATCCGGTTGACACGTCGCAGCCGGTGGAAACTCTCCGTCTGCAAATCTAAACTTTGTGGTCGTTGGGGACAATCCGGGCTCTGGGTCTGGCAATGTTCTGGACCAGGACGCAACGCTCTCCAGACATCGGATGACAGCTTCTTTCCAGGAAAATCCGGAGGTGTCTGGGAGGTCCACGGGATGATGGTAATTCGCCCCGATATAGAATAGTGACTTCAGGGTCTCGTTGTCAAAGTGGCAGGTCAGTGCAAGGCAGGTGAAGTCCTGGGTGAACACAAAAAAATCTTCTTTGCATAATCCATTCTGTGGTCTGGTATTCTGTCAGGCGTGCTCCAAGGAAGACGGAAGCAAAAATTCAAGTAACATAACGAAGTTTAATCTCAGAAACTGGAAGAACGGGTAACAGCAAACACAGTTGACATAAACAATACCGGACACTGAACTGAACACAGGCAGGAACTTAAATGCACAATACAAATGACAAACAGCTGTGAGGGTAATCAGTGTCCATGGTGAGTGATGAGTGGTGGGAACAGGGAAGCACATGACAAACAAAACAAATGGGACAAGACGGTGACTGTGACAGCAAGGGAGTCAGAAGAAAAGTTGAGAGAAAAAAATAAAGTATAATAATAATAACGTACAATTTACAGAACTGATTTATTTACATTTGTCAAATTAATAGAATGTCAGTATTTTCAGATAATATTTTACACGTTTTTAGTATAACAGGGTCTTTATGCATTTAAACAGCTGCTTATATTTAGGATGGGTGTCCCTCACAAAGGGATCATAATATTTAGCGGTTCAATTAGGCATTAAAAAAATTTGGAGAAAAAAAACTGCCCTATAGGAGATTCTAAAAGTGACTTTAAAAATACTGTAGTGCACATTTAGTCTGCCATTAGTCTAATGTACTATTGGGTCAACTGAATTTAGTTTTCTAAATTTCTTCTAAAATGAGCTATGAAAATGACTCGTTCTAAACTGCCATGGCTTTGTGAGGTCGGCAGCAAAAAAAGAGTTCATTTAAACCAAATTGCCAGAGAGTAGTTGGAAAATGGTCAGGTTTTTGGCACAAAAATGTCCAGGGTTTTTTTTTTTTTTAATGCAACAATGCATTCTTTGTGAACAACTCCTCACTCATTTTGTGCTGTCGGAGTGGATTGGTGAGGCAAGACGACTGTCATTTATATCTCACAATTCACACTTCTTTCCTCACCATTCCAAGTTTATCACTCACAACTGAGAGACAAAAGTCCGAATTGTGAGATAAAGTTTCACAATTACATTTTTTTTTTTTTTATTCCGGGGTAAAAACAAGCTTAATGATATGAATGGAAAAAAAAAAAAAAAAAAAAAAATCAGTGGTTAAATTTACTACTAAACTTAACATAAGATGTATGTTACATCATGAAGCATGGCTGGGGAAGGGTTAAGAAGCTGTTGAGTCAAGCAGATTCAAGCATGTGGTCAGAGATATCCTCTATCCCGAGCATAGAGCGAGTGACCAGTGAAGAGAGCAGTGAACCCGCAGAGACAGAGCATAAGCAAAGTGAGAGAGAGAGCGAGAGAGATAGATAGTAGGATGAGAAAGACAGAGAAATGAGGGACTAAGAGAATGTAGAGAGAACAGAGTGAGGGATCAAAGCAGAGAACACAGTCCTGTTGTCATCATGTTTAGTCAGGGCAAAAGAACGCAGCAGGTGAACAGTAGGGACCCAGCAGGAAGACAGCTTATTAGTCACTCTACCCACAGTTTTAGGCCATGATCATGTCCATCAGCT
This sequence comes from Elopichthys bambusa, assembly GCA_037101425.1. Lineage (NCBI taxonomy): Eukaryota > Metazoa > Chordata > Actinopteri > Cypriniformes > Xenocyprididae > Elopichthys > Elopichthys bambusa. The sequence continues at coordinate 25,721,130 of CM074449.1, forward strand.
CTGCCGATAGTGAAAAAATATGATAGTCATGAAAGAACTGATCTACTCATTCTTTGTTCCAAATATATATATATAGATATATACACATATATTGTTTCTACTTTAATATATTTTAAAATTTAATTCATTACTGATAATACATTTGAAATCACATTCTTGATTCTTCAGAAATCATTTTAATATGCTGATTTGGAGCTTAAGAAACACTTATTATCATTATTAAAGTTGTAAGCAGTTTACCATTTTAACAGTTTAACAGTCTACCATTCAAAAGTTTGGGGTAAGTAAGCTTAAAAAAAGAAAATTAAAAAAAGAAGAAAGAAATTAATACTTTTATTCAGTAAGGACACATTAAATTGATCAAAATTGACAGTTATTACACAGTTATTACACATTTATAACAAAAGATGTCCATTTCAAATAAATGCTGTTCATTAAACTTTCTATTCATCAAAGAATCCTAAAAAAAAAATGTATAATGGTTTTCACAAAAATATTAAGCAGCAAAAACTGCTTTCAACATTGATAATAAGAAGAACCATTATTATTATTAATAATAATTGAGCTCCAATAATAATTAATAATACATTAAATATTAAATATTAGAATGATTCATGTGACAATCAAAACGGAAGTAATGATACTGAAAATTCAGCTTTGCATCACAGGAATAAATTACATTTATATTCAAATAGTAAAGTTATTTTAAAGCTTCTTTTAGCCTTGATGAGAATAATCATTAAAATATTTAAATTATTCTAAATTTGTATATACATACAATTATTCAATGTTAGATTTTCACACTTAAATCTTACATCTTTTTTTTTTTATTTTCATTGTGTAATTATGCACAATTTATAGTAATTACTATAGTAACTACATGTAACGTGCAAGGACTGTTAAATAATAGTTTCATTCTGAATTAATTACAAAAGACTGTGGTGGAAAAAAAAGAGGCTTCCCTGAAAGCACTGTAATAACTCATTTTAATACACTGGGAAACACTGAGAAAAGCTGCATAATGGTCGTGATATGATGTATTATGTTAGGACACAAACAGACACATTGTAAACACAAGCCTATGAAGTTATGAATGGCCTCTAGGCAGATAACATTAAAAAACAAAGTGGTTTTGAATTCAGTGATGCAATCTTAATTAACAAGGATGTCCCAAGGCTACTCTGTTAATTTCATTAATTTCCTAACATTATGAAAATGAACAATAAAATAAAAGAGGTTTTATTTTATTTTGCATTTTTATTTTTTTTGCATTTGGTTTCTAAATAGGTAGCACGTCTATTCCTAGAAGAAATTCTAAACACAATATTTGGCTATCAAATTAGTTTAACGGGATCAGTTATACTCTCACATATGGATTTGCATAATTAATCAAGTTGTGCCCCTCCAGTGGATTTGGACAGCATCTTTACTCATGTTTGAGAGAAGAACCACATGCAAATGAGAGATTTAGTTCATACGCAATGCTTCTGAAAAGAGTCCAAAAAGTCAAAGCTGTACTTTACTTAACACTTCAGGGCTTATTACTTAAAGAGTCTACCCTTGACAACAGCCTGTCGACAGCAATTTGGTGTTCTTTGTTAGTTTAGCAAAATAAATGTCATTCCGTATGGGAATATCCTTTGAGTAAATGTCTCCAAATGCTTTCTGACTCAATAAGCCCAATGTGCACTTTTGTCAACATGACAAATTGAGCTCATCTAGGTAACAACAAACAAAAAAGCAAATGTTTTTTTTTAAGCAAATCTCAAATTTATCAAAGAACAACAGCCTTAAAGTTGAATGCAGGCAGTTAGGGTCTTATATTTCATAAGGTAAACCTTAATGTCAACATATAAGATGATGTGGTTTATTGCTTAGGGCATTGGGCATACTTGTTCGCCTATTTGAAATGGTGTGGATATTCAAAATTGGACAGTAAATAATGCCACTATGGTTATTATTTTCAACTATATTGGCTGACAATAATTGTATTGGTTTCCCCCTATTTCTTGTCAGTCAAGTCAAGTCACCTTTATTTATATAGCGCTTTTTACAATGCAGATTGTGTCAAAGCAGCTTTACAGTGATAACTGGTATATAATTTTGGCTGCACAGCAGCTCTTTAAGAAAATGGTGTCAATGCAGGCAGATGCAAAGCACTGTTGAATATCAAATGTCAAGTGTCCCCAACTAAGCAAGCCAAAGGTGACAGCAGCAAGGAACCCAAACTCCAACAGGTGACATCAGGTGGCAAACAGGTGTTAAAATAGAGAAAAAAACCTTGGGAGAAACCAGGCTTCTTGTAAATGTAAATTCCCTTTCACACTAAAAGTGAAATGAATAAAGCCCTGGGTATACTTAGTTTTTTTTTTACCCATACGCTAGTGTACGTGCACAGTTGAATGCACAGCCTTGCAAAGTACACTTCATTCGACTTGTTCGCATACATAGGTGTTCGACGCATACGCAGTTTTGAGCGTTCTCTCGCCACGAGTTACAACCCATGTAAACATCTTTGTATTATTTTATGCTAGAGTTGTACAAATTAGGGTACTTTCTAACCTCTTCACACAATCTCCCATCTATATAGGCCTCCATCGTCGCTACAGCTTTCATGCGTTCCAGTCTGTTCTGTTTATGCAATCTTTCTTTGACTACCTTGTGAATTGATGCCTTCAGGACATGGTTGCCACCTTGTGGATAAATTAATTACTGCAAAAACAATTAAATGGGCATGTGCGATGTGCAAAATCTGGTAGTGCATGTACGTGTACCCACACTGTAAAAAATCAAACAAACTTCAGCAGATTTTTGAGTTTTCTCAACTTTTGATTTTTTACAGTGTGGCACAGGAGAAGAAAATTCAATACTCTTAATTCAACAATAAAAAAAATATTGAAACAAATGTGATGTTTATCTAAAGTCAAATACATTGGTTAATAAAGTTAATAAAGTGAGATTAAATACATGAAGTATATTTGTGTAATTTTACATGCAATTATTGCAGGTTTGTGTAATATTCTGAGTTTGCACTTCACTGTTTTTATTCATTTTGATGAATAGTGAATCTGTTTTTGTGCAAGTGAGATGAGTAAATGTACATTTAGTCTAGAATTATAATACCCATCATGTTCACACAGCGCACACAACACCTCTGCATTCACTCCCTATTTTTCTCAACATGGAGAAAGGAGAGCTGTCAGTCAATAAACAGGAAAACAAAGTAACTTGCATTACTTATTTGAAAAAGTAACTGATATTACTTAAAAGTTATCTGATTACGTGACTCGCGTCACTGAATTACCCCCGCATAATGTGTATGATACTAAAATAATACTGGTTTCTAATATCAATATTTGGAGTCTCCATAGAGATACTGATTTTTATTGATCATGTATAAAATGTAGGATACAGACCATGAGCTCTGAGGATTTTTAGTGATGATTTGTGTTTCTGTCAAAGTCATACTTCATCTTTTAAAACAAAATCACATTTAATTGCCAAATATCCCATAATCCTCGAGATTCACCAAAGTTGCTGTCACCCTTAAAATGAAAGCACCAGACCACTCCTATGAAGCACAATCACATTATTTCCCAATTTTCATGGAAAAAAAACCAAGATAAAGTACAATAAGTCAGACAAAAATAATATACTAAAAATTTTAATACCTTTCCTGGTGAGATCCTTTTAAGAAATAACCTTTCTGAATAAAACCTTGATATTTAATGAAAGCCCAATCAAACATGTTTAATAGACAATGGAGTCTTACAGCTAACTGGCTCTTCTGAGAAAATACACAATGTTTTATACAACACAGTTCAGTGACTTACCTCCTCCAGCACATCTGCTAGCTTGCTGAGTATTTCTTCTGGAAGGCCTTGGAATGTCGGAACGCTGTGGAAAAAGATGAAGAACAAGTTTGAGGTTTTGTGAGCCAACAAAGCTGTTTCCATCATGTCACAAAGGATCATATCTGACCAGCAGAAAAAAAAAAAAAAAAAAAAAAAAACTGAAAAGAAAAGGTGTTAGTTTTAAAAGAATGGGCTGGAAAGAAGGGGTCCATCAGTATTATGACATTATTTTAATAATATCAGAAATCAACTCTGAGTTTTGGAAAATTCTATGAATTCTATGAAAGCTGGTAAATGAACAGTAAATTCACACAAGAAACTGTCTCAATCTCAGAAATAATGCCTCAGGTTGAGGTGTGGCTGGACTTCTCATGAGTTTTCATAAAAAAAAAAAAGAAAAGAAAACTGCCAATCATTTTAAATAGCTGGGAAAAACAATCAACCTTTACTAGAAGAGCTTAAAATGTGACGTTTTTTTTGTAGATTTAAATCAGCTATGGGCTTGAAGTCAACATAAAAATCAAAATTGACTATTTACTTTTTTTTTCTTTCTAACCTTTTACTTAAGTTATTTTGCCTCTGAAACTTGATCCAGTTCATGATGAAACTGATAGTGTTAGAATATGAAGGGTAAATATGAGTAAAAATGGATTTGCATTTTTTATTTGCCAGTAAAGCACACAAAATGCAAATCTATATTTCACTGATGAGCGAATATGGACTTCTTCATTTAACATCTGAAGCTCCTGAGAGAATACAGCACAAATAAAGACAATTCTCACTGAGCACACATAGCTTCCTTTAAAAGTCAAATCCATTTCTGTTCCTTGACATCATCAGCCATACATTTTCCAGTAAAGCTGCTTTGGGGCCTCTAGAAAAATGTAATTTGCAAAATGACATTGTTTTGTGTCGTCAGACGCTTTGGAGTCTATAATTGAATGATTGTTTAAAAAAATGAAACAAAAACGTGACCTCTTAGTTCAAGGATTTAATAAGTCATTACACATGAAACCATAACATTGTTCTCTTTCTATTTTCAGATCACAGTTTATTAGGTGTTTGCTAATGCTACGCTGAAATAAAGTGAAAACACAGATTGTCCGATCATATTATTTGTGATCTGAACAACAACATTGTGATTCTCTTCTAAACTTAATTTCTTTGCTTTTGATTAATCTAATTCTATAAAATGTGCAATCTAGATTAAAGGTAGGGTAGCGATGTTTTTCATAAACACTTTTTGTTATACTAATTGAATATCTCTTCACATTCTGATAGCAATCAATAATAGAAGTAGCCTAAATATTAAATAAATGTACTGTGCATATATCTTCTGTGAAGTCTGAAAGAGGGAATCCCACTAAAAGAGGGCTATCTTTATCGTTTGTCAATGAATGGTCCAGTAAGCATCCACCCAGAACACCCTAGCAACCATTCAGAACATCTTAGCAGCTGCATAGCAACACCCTGGTTAACACAATGCCCACAAGCAAGACCCACATCACCCTAGCACAGTGGTTCTAAACTAGGAGCTGGAATTAACGCAATTTAAATAATAATTCAATACATCTTCGATTCTTTTTCCAATTCTTTCCATTCTTTTTCTTCTTTTTTTTTCTTACCCTGATTCACTAAGCATTTATATTTCAGAACAGATGGGAGGGTTTTTGCTGGAAATTGCATACATACGTCACTTGTCTGTGCATGTCTCATCATATCTGTAAATAGAGAAAATTTGCTCCAGCTACTTTGAGGCGTGTATTGTGTGGGAGTGGCATAGCTCGTAATAAAACAAGAATCAACATTGGCTTGGCTTCTCGGAGATGGTGTTTTTATTACTTAACAGTAATAAAATATGTGTCATATGTAGCTCTCTAACAAGAGTTCATTGTAAAGCATTATCTATTGTGAAGGCTCATTTCATTATGGTTGTTGTAGCGCTGTGCTGGAATTTATTTTCCAGGAAGTACCGTGCCTCTTAATGGGTATGGCTACAGTAACATCTTCATTTAGTCAGCTTGAGATCCATCTAAACTAGTTATATCTCTTTAGTCTAGTACTGAATGTTTTACGAGCAGTAGGAAAATCTCTCTCTTTCGCCAGAATTTTTTTTATTTTTTATTTTTTATTTGACCATATTAGACTGGCAATCGTCATGATAACTTTTGTAACGTTATAACACTGATAAAATTTTTTTTTTTTTAAAAATCAGTGTTTCCAATTAGTCAAAACAGCAGCATAAAATATGCACTTACATGCTCAGAATGACATCATTTTTGGATTTCCATATGTTTACAGGTGCCATGAACCATATTCATCCGCACAATCACACAGAGCCAAAGCACAACCAAAACAATGTTCTTCTGCAAAATGCATGCAGTTTTGTTTTTCAACTGCTAGAGGAGCAAAAGTTGCATAGTGTACCTTTAAACTAAAAATCAAGATTTAATTCACCCCCTCAACCTTTCTCTTTTTTTTTTTTTTTTTTTCTCCTTTCTTAAGAACCAGGATTCCCAAGGTCTTGGAAAACCTGGATATATGTGGAAGCCTCATTTTAAAAGTGTGGTTTCTAGACCTGAAAAAGTCATGCAAAATCTTATAATGGGAATTTTATAATGAATTTACATTTTTATAGTTATGCCAAGCTCTAAAATGGTAACACTTTAATTTAGGGAACGCATATAAACTATTAACTATGACTTTTCCCTCAATAAACACTGATATTAATAGTTAGTAAGTTAGTTGTTAAGTTTAAGTATTGGGTAGGATTAAGAATGTAGAATAAGGTCATGCAGAATAAGGCATTAATATGTGCTTAATAAGCTTTAATAAATAGCCAATATTCTATTAATATGCATGCTAATAAGCAACTAGGTAAAAGACCCTAAAATAAAGTGTTACCTCTAAAATATTTTATCAAATAGAAATTGAAGTAAATCAGGAACAACTGTAAAAGTGATTGGGACTTTGAATATTGTTGTGAACAAAAGGTTGAGCCACAGAAACACTGTAAAATGTAAAAAATATACTTACTTACAATGCACACTAAAATATGAATGCAAAATCCATTATTACATAATGCAGTGTGAATGCATTTTTATGACACATTGGACTAATCAATATTAAATAATAAAAATAAGACTGTTCTAATAAAGCAAAGCTATTCATAAACAGCTCATGTCTAAAAATCAATATTTTCTGACTAAGTGAGTGGAAGGAGAAGAATTAGACTCAAACGAGCAGAGTTGAGTGAATGTACAGAAACCAGCAGCACTCTAATCATTATCTGCCCTTGCCTCCATCTAACAAAACACATTTCACATTCCTTAGAAAAACTGCTGAAATATAACAAGTAATATGGCATTTCACCTCCCAAAATATTACAATCAAAACTCATCACCCCGGAGATTAACGATACACAGCAAAGGACGCTAAGTGTAAAGCCTGAGTTACTGGTGATTGTGTAACCATTCACTCCTGTGTTATTCATTCACAATGAAAATCAATTTCTTTTATTGCATACTGCTGAAGGATAGATCTCTTCCAGCAGGGTTAGGCGAGGATAAATAAAAAGAAAGGAGAAGCAGCCCACCTCTTCAGGAACTCCATGTACTCTGCATGCTTGATGAGTCCGGTCCTCATCATGATGGTCTGGAAACACTGGCGGTCGATGGCCCATAACTTCACATTTGTGAGGGCTGGAAACAAAATATGAAAAGAAATAAGTAAATAATACCCACACTCACACATGTGGTTGTGTTTATATAGTCATGTAGCTGCACAATGTCCCCTCAATGCGACAAATAAAAGCTTCATTAAAAGACTATCATCATGATATCATCATCTATCATGCTAGATTAATATTTTGATACACACACACACACACACACACATGATTAATAACACATTTAAGTTAAAATTAGAAAATTAGATCAGGTTAATAGTATTAAATATGTGTCAAAGATTAAACAATATTACTGTCTTTATAATGCCTTCTTAGCATTAGTACTGTTGATGGTGTATTGCTCACATAAGTCATGGTTCACACTGATAAGCTTCACTGATAATTCATTTCTCAATACAAACAAACTTTATGTTTGTTAAAGGTCCCATGTGAAATAAATTTATGGTCACACTTTATATTAAAAAAGGACTTTCTACATCACTGAATGCATAGAACAGAAATTTTTAATGGCAAATTAAGGAAAAGACAATTACTTGCAGCTCTAATTACTGCACAATTAAAAAGTGCCAAAAGTGACTACATTTAATTAAAAATAGTCCTATTAAACAACAAGCATGATGAGTGTACATTTGTACATTTTATAAAAAAGCCAGGTAACACTTTATTTTAGGGTCCGATTCTCACTTTTAACTAGTTGCTTATTAGCTTGCATATTACTAGGATATAGGTTGTTTATTAGTACTTTTAAAGCACATATTAATACCTTATTCTGCATGACTTTATTTTACATCCCTTTATCCTACCCAATACCTAAACTTAAACGCTACAAAAACTGCGTTATTAACTATTAATAACCAGTAAATTAGGAGTTAATTGAGGAAAAAGTTGTAGTTAATAGTGCATACGTGTTCCCTATACTGAAGTGTTACCAAAAGCCATTCTATAAAGCCTCTCAATACATACATGACCACCATCCTAATATTGTGTTAGTCACCCTTTTGAGGCCAAAACAGCCCTGTCTCCATGAGGCATGGACTCCACTAGACCCCTGAAGGTGTTCTGTGGTATCTGGCACTAAGATGTTAGCAGCAGATCCTTGGTGGGGTCTTTAACTTCAGCATTATATTCTTGAGCAGTTTGAGCTACAGTAGCTCGTCTAATGGATCAGACCACACGGGCCAGCCTTCACTCCCCATCTTTTAGGGACATTGTAGTTCACTCAGTTTCAACCTAATTGATTTTGTAGCCTGGAAATGCTGTCAGAGATTGAGAGAAAAGACACATGTCTGTGGTGACAGAGGCATAAAATGGTTGTCACTCGATGACATTACCAATATAACTTGCCTTCAGGAAAGGGCAATTGCCAAATTTTTTGATGCAAAGGCCCATTGGGCCTTCAAAATGTGACAGGTCTATGCCAGAAATTAGCATAAACCTTCAAAACAGCTATATTGTTGACAACTCATGGGGCCACATTATATGGCTTATACGCAACACATTCCTCTACAGAATGCGGTGTTTTTTGAATAATAAATTGTGTGAAAAAAGTGTGGAACAGAATATGCAGTAATGCAGAGCATGGTGTTATGCTATTCCAAATGGCCAAAGACTATATTCTTACCCTAACACTGTAAAGATCTGCAGGGTATCGGAGGAACAATAACGCTTTAGTGCTTGTAGAGGCTGAAATGATGGCACATCTGTGGATGCATGTCAGATGCAAACCCATGCAATCACATGAAACAGCAGTACAAGTGTTTCCCACATAATAATCCCTCATTTAATAGGAATGTGATTTTAAGCACGCATAATTTTCACCCTCATGCAGCAAGCGCAAATAATGCCTGCACAAGAAATACTTCACAAAGGACCATTTTCAAAACAAAAATACACACTCTCTGTCATATGCAGAGCAACAGTAATGGCCACATTAATACACCTTGTCTCATGTACAAATGGTCGCCTAGTTTCTCAGTGAGAGCATTGTTTTAATGATTTCTGAACCCATTTAGTCTTTATGATGGATTTATTATATGGTACCATACTGTATGGTATGACTTCCTGTGAGAGTATGCCGTGTGTGCAATCGAATACACAAAACCAATTACAAGCTTGAAATTGTTTTGTAGGAACCTTTAAAATCAGCACATAATTCTTTACAGATGTTAAATAAACATTAGGCTGGGTGATTTATCATTCTGTTGATTATATAAATGATGATTTTGTTTAATAAAAAGATGGCCATTATGCATCCAAAAGACCTCACTACCCAGACTCATTTCCATGAATCAGTTTTTTTATCAAACTGTCAATGAATTAGTGAACCAAAACGCATACTCAGTGACTCACTTGTACATTTTACATGCTTTAATTCAACATTGCTGTTTATTGGGATGTAATATAAAATTTCATAGCAAATACATAAATACTGAGATGTATCACACATCATCAAAAGGGTTAAAAACACTGAGATGTTAATATTTTTAGCAATACTGTGCAGCCCTAATTGCCGTTACCATCTTTTTAAGAGATGGTAAAGAAAACTATAAAGTTTGACAAGACAGATGAATCAGGATTGCTTCATCATAGAATATAACTATGACACCAGTGCAAGCAAATATAATTGGCAACCACACTTGTGACAAGTGGCCTAATATATCATCCCAATTAAGATGCTGCTTTTAAGGCAAAATGTAAATGGCATGCGAACGCAAAACTCAGATGAAGCCAATAAAAGTATCAGGATTGGAATAAAAAAACACCTCACTGAACAATTGCAGACAGGCTAATTTGGCTCATTTCAATACAAAATAAACAGAATATTGCCGCTTGGCTGCTCTTGGACCGGGACGTCTTGTTTAATCTGAATGTGCTGCATAGCTTTGGGCTTCTAATTATAAATGAGTCCAAATCAAAACCACTTCCCAACACCTTATTAAATACTGGCTGAATGCTTCCTCACTCTCTGCTTTTCACTGGGGAGCAAAATGCAAGACAGAAAATTAAACGTCTTTTTGATTGTCTGTCTCTCAGTGTGGTTTGATCATGAGCCATGCTGTTGTTCCTGTCATTTGTATCCAGCAAACCCTCTATTGGCCAGGAGAAAGTCTTTTTCAGTGGAACCTTTACACTCTGATTATGTAACACAAGCTTCTTTTTGATCCCTTGTCATGACGTTGATTAGCGGGATGTTGATTATGCAGTCATAAACCTAACTCGGATGCTAAGAATGAAGAGTACTGATCAAATGCTCTTTGATGCTCTTTCATAAAAGAGGGTTTGTCCTGCCAGTGAGCTTTTACACAGGTGTGCAATTACGCTATATAAATGTATCATTAGCAGTACTCTAACATGAGGCTATGACTGTAACAGCTGAATGATGCCTTATTTTACAATGCGCAATTTCTGTATGCATTACTTAAAACGGCTTAAGGATCAGGCTGGTTTGAGATGAGCAAATTCTGCACAGAACCGGTGAGAAACCCATTAGGAATGTCTTAAGTGTGGTCCGACTGCTGGTAGCTACCTAAGAAGAAACAAAGTCACCTACATCTTGGATGTCCTGGGGGTAAGCAGAATTTTCTGCTTTTCTCAAATTTTTCATTTTTGGGTGAACTATCCCTTTAATGACATCACATGCCATGGTACATGAAAACTGACAAGTTCGTTGAAAGGACAGTGCTCGTTGATTATTCGACCACTATTTCACATGGATGTACAACAAGCAAAAAACGCTGTAGCTGGATTACAGGAATCAGTTACATTTGTAAATGTACATTGGTGAATAATACATACATGTAGTGGTAACAGTACATCTACGTCGACTGTGTGACCTAATGGATAAGGCGTCTGACTTAGGATCAGAAGATTGAGGGTTTGAGACCCTTTGTGATCGTTCTTTTCTCTCTCTCTCTCTCTTTTTTTTAGAAGTAAAACATACTAATATCATTTAAAAATGAAATCCGTTAATTTGCTTTTCAAACAAAGTATAAATTGGTGTAAACCAACGCTTGAAAGTCAATCTGTTGACGACATGTTGATCACTATTACTAGATAAATCCCCTTTTACCACAGCAGCAGAGTGGCACAGCCATTGTGACTTTTTATCTCTGACTTTTTTTTTTCTCAGAATTACGAGATTTAGGCCCAGTTTCACAGACAGGGCTTAGGCTAAGCCAGGATTAGGTCTTAGTTTAATTAGGATATTTAAGTAGCTTTTATAAACATACACTAGAAAAAAAAAAAAAAAAAAAAACATTACTGGTGTGCTTCTTGAGGCAAAACATTGGCAGTTACATATGTTAAAATATGTCAGTGCAGTTTACTTTCAGTTTAGTCCAAGACTAGTTTAAGCCTTGTCTGTGAAACCGGGGGCAAAACTCACAATTGTGTTTTATCTTCAACGTATAATACAGTCAATGTAAAGTTCAGAAATCTTCAGTGCCTTATGGACCAGTTGTCTAAATGTTTTATAAGAGGACATCTATAAGATTCCATTAAAATATACTGAACCCTTGTAACATTGCGCCCTACTGGGTGTGACATTTGTTTTGATGCCAAAATGTCAGTAGTCGATACTAATACCACTGGAATGCAATGATTCTCAATACCAATTTCAACACACAGCCAAAACTATGTTTCTGAACAGACTGCTTTAGGCTTGTGAAATAGTTACATGCATTTCACAATTGACCAGATATTTTGACGGTCACTTGGTATCATTGTGCTGCGTAGCTCCACCCACATTGAAATCTCATTGGTCTCATGCTGTCTTCAAGCACTTCTTGGTACTTGGTAGTCTTCTTGGAACTTGGTACTCTCAAGTTCAAAAGACATAATTACAATGTGAAGTGCAATCAAGTCATTATGGTTAAAAAAAAAAAAGAGGAAAAAAAGAAAAAATGGGGCATTTTGGGCATTTTATGTGTTTACCCTTACGGAAAAGAAGTTTATTCAAGTGTGCTATTAGTATACTTCTTTTAAACAAAAAGTAACAAAGTATACTTTCAGTCTACTTTTTATACACTTCTCAGAAATATACTTTATGTACTTCTGAGAAATATACTCAAAATTGCACTTGAGTATACGGGTGCTGGTCATATAATTAGAATATCATCAAAAAGTTGATTTATTTCACTAATTCCATTCAAAAAGTGAAACTTGTATATTATATTCATTCATTACACACAGACTGATATATTTCAAATGTTTATTTCTTTTAATTTTGATGATTATAACTGACAACTAAGGAAAATCACAAATTCAGTATCTCAGAAAATTAGAATATTACTTAAGACCAATACAAAGAAAGGATTTTTAGAAATCTTGGCCAACTGAAAAGTATGAACATGAAAAGTATGAGCATGTACAGCACTCAATACTTAATTGGGGCTCCTTTTGCCTGAATTACTGCAGCAATGTGGCATGGCATGGAGTCGATCAGTCTGTGGCACTGCTCAGGTGTTATAAGAGTCCAGGTTGCTCTGATAGTGGCCTTCAGCTCTTCTGCATTGTTGGGTCTGGCATATCGCATCTTCCTCTTCACAATACCCCATAGATTTTCTATGGGGTTAAGGTCAGGCGAGTTTGCAAGCCAATTAAGAACATGGTCCTTAAACCAGGTACTGGTAGCTTTGGCACTGTGTGCAGGTGCCAAGTCCTGTTGGAAAATGAAATCTGCATCTCCATAAAGTTGGTCAGCAGCAGGAAGCATGAAGTGCTCTAAAACTTCCTGGTATACGCCTGCGTTGACCTTGGACCTCAGAAAAAACAGTGGACCAACACCAGCAGATGACATGGCACCCCAAACCATCACTGACTGTGGAAACTTTACACTGGACCTCAAGCAACGTGGATTGTGTTCCTCTCCTCTCTTCCTCCAGACTCTGGGACCCTGATTTCCAAAGGAAATGCAAAATTTACTTTCATCAGAGAACATTAGCCCAGGCGAGACGCTTCTGACGCTGTCTGTTGTTCAAGACTGGCTTGACACAAGGAATGCGACAGCTGAAACCCATGTCTTGCATACGTCTGTGCGTAGTGGTTCTTGAAGCACTGACTCCAGCTGCAGTCCACTCTTTGTGAGTCTCCCCCACATTTTTGAATGGGTTTTGTTTCACAATCCTCTCCAGGGTGCGGTTATCCCTATTGCTTGTACACTTTTTTCTACCACATCTTTTCCTTCCCTTCGCCTCTCTATTAATGTGCTTGGACACAGAGCTCTGTGAACAGCCAGCCTCTTTTGCAATGAACTTTTGTGTCTTGCCCTCCTTGTGCAAGGTGTCAATGGTCCTCTTTTGGACAACTGTCAAGTCAGCAGTCTTCCCCATGATTGTGTAGCCTACAGAACTAGACCGAGAGACCATTTAAAGGCCTTTGCAGGTGTTTTGAGTTAATTAGCTGATTAGAGTGTGGCACCAGGTGTCTTCAATATTGAACCTTTTCACAATATTCTAATTTTCTACTTACTACATAAAGTATACTTAAAAAAAATATACTTGAGCATTACTTTAGTATACTTATAGGGTATTTTCTCTTTTTTTTACTTACTGACCACAGAGAAATTTTATCAACCAGCCAATGTGAAGTGCACACTGATATTGTATAAAGTATGTATTTTATAAGGATTTCTGTGTCAGCACAGAAAATATAGTCTGGTTACACAAGAATGATACCTTGGCAACCAAAAGATAAATTATGGTATTTTCTGGCAAGCTTGATTACTAGTCATCAACAACAGTACACACAATGCAAACAAAATAAATAGTAGAGTCAACATTCACAACAAGCCTATTATGACCGATACCGCTTTGTCTCTGCAAACTGACACTCTGCCAAAATAGCTTACAGCAAATCTTGAGTTTCCTTCTAAAATTATGATATTCCATAGCTCAAACCGTAGAGCATGGCACTAATACATGTAAGTCGCTTTGGATAAAAGCATCTGCCAAAAGCATAAATGTAAATGCTATTGTGGTAGTATTCAAGCGTGCTCATTTGTGATCAGTCTTGCTCTACATAACAGTATATTAAAGTTTCAACATAAAACGAAAGTTGCAATAGTCTTTTTTCTTCCTTATTTTGACATATTTCTGAGTGAAACGGCTTCTAGAACAAGAAAGAAATGTAGGGTGGGACTTGATTTTGTCCATCGGGAATTGATTGGATGACTGTGGTTTGCTATTGGTCGATCTCATGTGGGTGACAGGTTGTCCCGCCCTTGCACCAGTAAACACGTCGTCAGACAAAGAGATGTTGCTGAAAGTGGGGGAGGAGATTACGAAGGCACGTGAATTAAAATAAATAGTGCAATATTCCATAAATTAAAGAATTGTCCATTTTGATTTCATGGTGACATTAAAAATGAAAATGTTCTGATTTGGCTCTTTTTTTGTCTTATCACACATCATTTTCATGTTTAGCTTAAACACAGTCACTAACATTTCTTCAGTTGCAACAAGTAAATAAATGGTTCAATTTGTAGCATCTGATGTCATAGAGTTCATCTGAACAGTGTTTTTTTTTTTTTTTTCTAACCGTCTCTTTAACAATGAAATGCAGGTCACATTTGGGGTCAATTACTACTGTAGACCATCAGCATCTCAACTATGAGCCAAGTAATTACAGCACTGCCTGTGCCCAGAAAGACTATCGACAGGAGCGCCTTCACCCAAGCGGCATGTATTGATTCTTTTGTGGGGGGTTTTATCACTCTCTCTGTCACTAATGTCAGCAGCAGTGATACAAGATAACCAACTGAATCTTTTTTCTCTACAGGAAATGGGCAACATAGAGAAAGGAGAGACAACAGATTGTCCCCTACTATAATGAGAGAGAAGGAAGGAGGAGAACTGGTGAGAGAGTCAGTGGAGGGTTTGATTGCTCTTTTGTGTCTGGGAATAGTTAGCGCTGTCTAGCCAGACTTTTGACTTGAGGTTGCTATTCTGGCCATGAGCTGCACTGTTAGACAGGAAGAGACATCTGACATGTGAAGAGACTGACCACAGTGAAATCTCTTGTAAAACTGGTAGAAACCTGTGCACACTGACTTAATTCAAGCCATCTGGTCCACTGACAAAGTTGCCAGATTGGGCGGATTTCAGGCCAATTGGGCGGTTTTGAATTTGATTATGTGGGTCAGAATTGGCTTGGGCGGGTGGACAAAATTTGGGTTAGTTTGGGGTCAGTTTGGCAGTTTTCAAACATTTAAATTTTATAGGCTAATTGGTTAACAAATGAAAACCAAAGTGTGCTGGTACTACTGACTGATTGGATCAGTCATCGTGACGTTACTAAACACATACACCCACTGCAGAGTCGGCTTCCCCATATGTGCTCTTCATTTTATATATTAATAAATGCTCATTTTCAGAAAAACCTATATAGAATTAATGCGAAATATCCTCATTCACAGTTATTAGTATTATAGCACAATTATATACACTATCGGTCAAAAGTTTGGAATATATATATATATATATATATATGTTTTGTATTACATATTTTTACCAATTTATGCCGTCCTACCACAACTATTTTTGACCAGGGGCGTTGCCATCGGACTAGTGTGTGCTGGGATTACTCCAGTCTTCGGTGTCACATGTTCTTAAAAAATCTTTCTAATATACTGATTTGGTGCTCAATTATTATTAGTGCTCACTTATTACTAATGGTTCTTATTACTATCAATGCTAAAAAACTTTAGAAAATTCAAAAGAACAGCATTTATTTGAAACAGAAATCTTTTGTAACATTATACATGTCTTTACTGTCACTTTTGATGAATTTAATGCATGAATAAAGGTATTCATTTCTTTTCTTTTAAAAAAAAACTTTTGAATGGTACTGTATCACAATTTCTACAAAAAAACAAACAAAAAAAAGTCTTTGATGTCAATATTTATTTTCATAAAGTGAAGTTGGGTGAAAACAAAATGGTGGGCATTCAGGCAAAATAAAAGTGTCTTGATATCAGTGTTGTTTTGGCAGTACTAAGCTAAGTTTAGCGAAATATCTCTACAAATGTTGTCACCACCACATCAAGGAATAAACAGGCATAATTGGTCTACTTAATTATGTAATTATGTTCAGCAGGTGTGTTTGTGGCATTACCAGGTCTGTATAATTCATTTAGTGAATTGGGCACTAAAACAACCCAGCCAGCATAAAAACAACACTATCAGTAGGTGCAATTCATTGTTGATTCTCCACTAAAACCTCTAGTTTATCAAACATTTAAGACAGAAAACCTATATTAACCTTGAAATATAAAGAATTTCCCTGAGAAGCGAATGCTTTCAGTCTAGACTTTCATTCCAGCCCCACAGACTCAGCAAATATTAATTATAGCCAAATTTGTTCGCTATCAGCATGTATTTTGAAATGGAAGTCACCATTCAAATATGTTAACACAGGAAAAATTTAAGTGCTGAGGTTATGCAAGACTTCTACTATATTAATTCCCAGAAGCCTCTGCCTCACAAGCATAAGTGCTTGAGACAGGCTTCTCGGTATCAGCAGACAAATTAAACTCGTCAGACTCATTTTTTGCTAAGCCTGCAGACTATATTCCCTTGACTATTTTCAGTTCCCAGTAATGTCTGGAAAGACCAAAATGAGCCTGACCAAGAAACAACAAATAATTTTGCAAATCGCATTAGAGATGGAAGCACCTGCCTTGCTTAAGTATGCAACAAGCACAATGTGTTTTGCAGATGCTTCATTCTGATAAACATTTATGGAACATGTAGATATGTCTTATATATCAATGCACAAGATAATAATCTAAGCACCCCAAATTATAATAGTTGGGCTGGTAACTCAAAGTTTCAAAACAAACTGCCCAGACATTGCTCTTTCATAACTCATAAAAATGTGACATTGGTTGAAGTGTTTTATACAGAGCTGGGTCAAATGACACAATGCTTATGTTGTATCTGGTTCTTATTTAAAATATTGGAAGATTTTATTGAAGAATTCTTCAATAACTCAATTCAGTTTTGAAGTTATTCAAAAGTATGCAGTTCATAAAGACAATGACTTGAATATCTTGAATCATTTCTATGAACAATGTGTTTTGAATGTTTTCTGAATCAACAGTTCAGTTCAAACTGTAAACGAGGCTTCGTTACGTGATAAGTGTTTCGAAATTTCAATGGTTTACCACTGGGGGGCCGTGACTTTGGCAGTTTGATACGTGCTCCGAACCACTGATTCCAAACAAAAGATTTGTAAAGCTTCGAAGCTTCATGAAGCTGTGTTTTAAAATCGCCCATCACTAGATATTGTTGAATAAAGTCGTTATTTTGTTTTTTTGGCGCACAAAAAGTATTCTCGTCGCTTCATACCATTAAGGTTGGACCACTGTACTCACATGAACTGTTTTAAATATGTTTTTAGTACCTTTCTGGGCATTGAAGGTGTTAATTGTCTTGCTGGCAATGCAGGCCTCACTGAGCCATCGGATTTTATGAAAAATATCTTAATTTGTGCTCCGAAGATGAAGGTCTTACGGTTGTGAAACGACATGAGGGTGAGTAATTAATGACAGAATTTTCATTTTTGGGTGAACTAACCCTTTAAAGGGGTACTTAACCACTGGCAAAATTGACTTTCAATAAAACGTGTCTGCCTATACAGTAGAAAGATGGGGGGAAAAATTTAAATAGGTGCTACCTGACTAAAGAAAACAGAGAAAAGGGGCTGTTGTCTTCCCTTTTCCCAAATAGGTAGGAAAACTTCAAAACATGTTGCCATTGAAAGCCACTCCCACCAGTCTGTTATACACAGGCTTGACCAAATTCCACCTTGCTTTAGTAGGAAATAAACAAAATAAGCAAACTTTTAGTCATAATCGGTGATGGGAATAACGGCGTTATAAATAAATGGCGTTACTAACAGCGTTACTTTTTTCAGTAACGAGTAATCAAATGAATTACTTTTTCCCCGATTACAACGCTGTTACCGTTACTGACAATAACATGTGGCGTTACTATAATTGAGCTCATTGAAGCGGTTTTCATCCGTGTAGGCTCTCTCTCACCCATAGGACCTGCAAAGTTTTTTCTCTGGTGTGTGTGTTGGGGTGGGACACATAGGCTAACTGATGATGATTGGTGTGTGACTAGAGATGATAGACCTGCAAAGTGTTTTGTTGTAAAGAAATAGTACAGGTTAATCATACACAAATATATTTTCAAACTGATAATAATGTACGATGCTCTGTGTGTGTCAGAGCATGCGAGCGGGGCGCGAGCTCAAACCAGAATACCCTTTGTGGCATGCTGGATCGAAAATATGTGAAATAAGTTTTTTTACTAGTCGACTAGTAGTTGTTCATTTAAGCCATTAGTTGACTAATCACATTTATATTAATTTAATTTCTTAAATACTGGAGAGAATAAACCATAATAATGAGCTTTCACATAATATAAAGGCTTTATAGCACCCAAGCCCACGCATAAAGCTTGCCATAAAGAACCGGCAAAAGTAATGATTATGAATGTGACAGAAACAGCAAGGAGACATTTTTATTGTTTATTAATAAACAAATGTTTTCTAAATCAGTGTCGGCTGCAAAGATTAAGTTGGCATTGCTGACTCTCATCATTTCCACATAGTGGACGCACCTAGAGAGAGAATGCACATTTTATTCGGATTATATAATCATAGCCTATTTCTTTTTGTTTTGAATTATTTCGTTTAAAAGTAGACATGTCAGGCTTTCTATAGATATATTTCTCATGTCTGTGAGGCAAGCAGCCTATATGCTGAGTTTCGGTTCATAGACGCGCTCCAGTTCACGTGCAAGTGATCGCGTTGGCGCTTCCATGTCATGATTATATTTTCTGCTATACTTGCTTCTTATTTATTAAATCCAGGCAATTGGTTAATTAAACATTGATTAAAATTAACATACAATTTTTACAAAACGAAACGAAATAACAAAATCATGCCTGACCCACTCCATGTCTCCCGATATATTGCAAATATATTGCACATCTTGTGATGTATTCTATCTTACTCATGCTGTTCACTTTTCATAATCAAATAGATGAAATTAAAAAATAACATATTTAAACATAAATATGAAACTAAATATGTTTTCTTTAATGGCTACCAACACGTATAGTAGAGTACAAAGAAATTTCATGTCGTGAGCAAGAGCGGATCATGAGTCATGAGTCGGATCAAGCATAATTTATTTTTAGAGTTATTTGTTGGACAGTTGTGGTCTGTGCAATAAATATTAAAAGTTCTAAACCATCTATTGTGTTTTATTGTTCTACTATAGGAATAATAATATTTACAATATATTGAATTTGATAGGTGTCTCTCACATTGTCCCACAGCAACATACAAGGAACAACATACAAGCAACATACAAGGTTAAATTTATTTAACCTTGTAAAATTTAAAATTTATTATATATATATATATATATATTTTTTTATTATTTATTTATTTATTTATTTTTTTATTCAGTGTCCATTTCATTAATTTAACATATTTAATATCGGGGCATCCAAGTTATTTGACATATTTTTTTAAAAAAATAACTTAAAAACGTAAGCAATAGTTACTTTCCCTGGTAATTAGTTACTTTTATAATGATGTAACTCAGTTACTAACTCAGTTACTATTTGTGAGAAGTAACTAGTAACTATAACTAATTACTTTTTTAAAGTAACGTGCCCAACACTGGTCATAATGGTGTCGACTTTTACTGTTGCTGGGTCCAAGAATTCAAATGTGAAAAATGAAAGAAAATGTTTATTTAATTAATTTATGGTTACACCACGTGATTTAATCAACATTTTTGTTGAATTGCTTTTAAAAAAACATATGAAACCAAAGTGTATACAATGATTTCCAAAAAGCTGAATGCATTTTAATACAGATTTTTTATTTTCATCATTTCAGATATCATTGTCATTGAACCAGTTATAAAATGAATGTGAAGTATATAATTTTGTCTTGAAAGAATTAAATCTATTTTTTCCCCCTACCAAAATACCTAGAAAATACAGTTTTATACAGAAGAGTTGGTGACTGATGTGCCCTTGAGCAGAACACTTGAAGCACTGAATGAATGTTTGAAGAATATGGCTGGCCTTTTCAAATATAATGAAAGTGAAAGACTAAGACTGTCAAGCTACAAAATGACAAATTCAGTACATATGACACATAGGTAGTTTTATCATTTAAGACACAAAATGTATGTTGTTATACACTGAAAATCTTGACATCTCTTCTTGGCACCTATTGAGAGTTAGATTGTTCTTCTAAGTCAGATATTTTCAATGAATCAGCTGATCTAGTTCACAAAACTGGTCTGAATGATTCATTCACAAATTGGACTCATTCTGCTCTCAAATTAACTGACTTGCTCATTGATTCAGTGCTGATTTTTCTCACAAAAAAAACCTATTATATGACTTTAAAAGATGTAGAATACAATGAATGAGTCATATGGATCACATTTATGTACTTTAATGGTGCTTTTACATCATTTCTAAAGCTTGGCAGCTCCAGTTCTCATTCACTGATAGGAATTAGCATTTTTGTGTGAAATACATAGTTCCAGGGGTTGACATTAACACCCGTCTAATTTTATAATTTTATAACCCGTCTGAATTTTATGTATAATATATACATTTTTAATTGTAGTCTTTTAAAAAGGCATCCGAAATGAACTAAGTGCAATGTTGCCAAAAATATAGATTTTTCGATACATATCGATACTGAAATATCTGAAACGCTTCCAATTCTGAAGAGATATATGACACCAGCTGCGCTTTCTCCCTCTCTCATCTCTCCAAAAGCAAGTTGACACACAAACCTGCCTCACCACACTTGTTTAATTTTCTCCGGATGAATATTGTTGGTAATACAGGGCTTGAATTTCGGCGTGGGATTGTAAGTATTGCACGTAATTTTACTCATTCCTGCAGATTTTGTGCTTACACTCAAAGTGCACGCACATAAAGCTGCCTCTGAGTCATAAATTGAGTTATTTTTCACTGCTTATTGCACAATAATGTATTCACGTAAACAAAGTCAGTTATTTTTTAAGTGAATGTAAACAGTTGAGAAAGAAAACACATGTGTAACAGTATAATGGATCCGTGCGTCATAATATACCTCCTGCCAAATTATGAGATAATATTAAAAATATCTATATGGCAGTTTTTCCCCATGGTATCGATGCCAAAATTGTGGCCAGTAAAAATGCTGAGTGTCTAGTAACTTTGGAAAACCACCAGCCATTGTTAATGTCAAAGCCAAAAAGTTGGATATCCCTGGATCCCTGGATAGTTCAGTCATGAATCTCTAACCATGCGCTGAATGGTTCCTCTAACACAGAGGCATTAGCCAACCAGACATACTTCCTTTTCAATGTAACTATATATTTTGTACCCTAGCCTGCGACTGCACCGCTGTGCGATTGTGAAAACTTCTGTTTACCCCTCCTCCTCCCCAGCTCCACCTGTAGAGATCTGCTATGGGGGTTTTTAATATATTCTTGCAGCAGCATGTCCTTTATGTATTTTAACTAAACTCATACTTGCTCAGCATCAGCAGTGTAGCAGATCTCCTCCACCAAAACCAAGCACATGTACTTTCCATGCATGCCCCATGCCAATAAATGCTGGTTAAACACTCTGAGAGTTGTCATGATTGAACTAACTGTTCTTTGAATATCAAGCCCACAGGTCATACCTCTAATCAACAAGCCTGGCTACAATACCACATGTGAGAGGACACAATGCAAGGGTCTTCCTACTCCTGCTATGGAATGGTTCGATTTGAAGGTAATTACAACACTCCTGCCAATAACATAATGATAAACTCCTGAATGATAAACATGATCACAAAGACAATAATGCAGCTGGCTCAGAGCCAGATCTGAGCAGATGTTATCTGCTGTTATTCTGATGCAAGACGATGAATATTCAATATAATAAAAGCAGAGGCAATCTTTAATCTGTCATCAAGCTGTTAGCAACCTTTCACCATTTTACAGCGAGCGAGGCGGCCAACCTCACTTCAATCAAACTCATTTAATGTGTGTTAGGAGACACTTGGGAGGAGAATCAACTCAGAAAACAAGCAGCAAGTGACAGTGGCACATAGGAGAGAGGGTGATCGGTCAACTTAAATCAAGTCTAATCTTCTTATTGATTAGCTGTCTTAATGTTATTCATGGCAACGTACAACAAATGACTGCAGCACTCTTCAGCAGTGAGATTGCCTTTCTGTCACTCTGATTGAACAAGGCGTCAATTAAACAGGGAAATTTTGGCGACCCAAAGCACCTTCTGCTTTTAGACTAGACAAAGCCTGAGTGTTTCATGTCAGTTGGTTGTCAAATTAGATGTCAAATGTTTTTTGTAGTAGACGATGATGGTGTGATTATAAGTCTTTGAGAGGAATGAATTGAATGAGTGTTTTAAATCATTTTTAGACCACGTAGGAGCTCAAAGTGCTTTAAATGTACGGCCCCAACACTAAGTGAGGGCCTCTCACAGCGTTCTAAGCTAATTATATAATTAATACATTTGTCTATTCATTGTATGATCTAATGAATAACTGTATCCACACTTATATTACATTATAATACCTTTGTTAAGCCTTTGGAAAGTATAATGCATTAAAACACACAACAAACAACTATTTTCACATGGAATCTGCAAATATTATAATGCATTTAACTTTGGTTACAGTTATTTATAAAAAGATATAATGCATTATAATGTACATTATGAATACCTTTATAATGCATTATATGTAAAGGCTTTAAGGAAATTGTTACCAAAAATCTTAATTATTCCAAATTTTGACCGGTAGTGTATAGTACAAAATTAATGGGTATCAAAATTATATTTACAGTACAAAACAGACAAATTTACACTAAATACTGTACAATTATTTTATTAAAAAAAAAAAAAAAAACATAACTTATTTAACCGAGTTGAAAACATAGGGATACATAGTAGTGGTGCAATGGACCACAAAACCCACGGTCTGAAACATATTATGGTTTTTCAGTCATGGATTGAATCATTTTTCAGGTCAGCAATAAATAAATAAATAAATAGTGTGGGGGATGGGGGCAAATGTAACTTTGCTTTCCATTTATTACTTGAACCGGTTCAAGGAACAAAAACAAAAAACAGAAATTTTAACAGGAACAGAAACATAAACAAAAGCAAAAACGAAATCAAGTTTAATCATTCTGAACAGAAATCTTTATTTGAAATGACCATTAACTTATTAATAATGTTATTTTATCGTTCTGTTTAGTATTTTAATTTGGCAGTCAACCAATCATATATTCAAATAGCATGGACTATGCAAATATGGCATGAGTGAAATGCCCACGCTCAGTTGTCAAGTCATCATAGGCTAATTGCAATGGCAATGCGCTGGCATTAGCTTTTGGATCTCAGGAGTTTTTCTGAGGATATGTCACCAACCGTTAAAGCATTACTGTACATTTAAGTGAAAATGAATGGCAGGTAATATCCAGCATGGTGTGTGTTTTGAAACCAGTGAGAAATTGCAGAACCCCAACTGTTAAAGAAAATGAAAAAAAAAAAAAAAAAAAAAAAAAAAATGTATTTTTTAATTAATACCACAGCAAATGCATAAAGTTCATACATTATTACAGGTAAATGAACAGTCAGTAATAAAATAAGAACAAATACACTAATTACAAGCATAGATGAATAAAGTATAACAAAGTTACAAATAAAGTAAGGTCTAACATTAGTATTCAGGTACAGAAATGTAATAATTAAATGTAAAATAATAACACTTCACTGCATACATTATAGTATATATATATATATATATATATATATATATATATATATATTATAATATTTGGTAAAGCTGTTTTTTTTTTTTTGATAAACATTAATGTCATAGACAGCAACAGGTATTTATAGGCTGCTATCCTAAGACCTAATGCACGGATTCACGTATAATGATACACATCTGATATCATACTGAACTTTTTAAATTCACTTAACCGAGAATACTTGTCAAGATGGGTATTTTGACATAATTTTGTGTGTATGTGTCTGAAACACACCTCTCTCTGTGTGTGCGGCTATGTGCACAGATGACAGTGTGTGAGTACCGAATTGAGTTCTTTTTGCCTCTTCTTGCGTTGGAATGGTTTAAAATCACTTGAATGTGTAAATTGGCAAAAAATAAAATAAAAATAAAAAAAACACATGCAAATGATTAACTTTAACTCTATTATAATTAAACTTAAATTAATCAATGAATCACATGTGTGCCAAACTGTGGGTCCTGGTCTGTACAGATCATGGATCAACTACGATCCATTGCACCCCTAAAAAATAGTGGCTCTGTGAAAAATTACAGTAACTCAACTGTATTGAAAAGAGCAGCATTCTCTGTCTCACTATTGAGTTAGTTACTCTGAGTTAAGCTATTGACATGCGCCTGAAAAAAAAAAAAAAAAAATTGTCATGGCAACTCTCTGAGTGTTTGGCATGGTAATGAGTATGACGATGTTGATATATTTGGTCTTGGCGGAATAGATCTGCTACGTTGCTGCTGCTGCTTTTGGTTATTGCTGCTGCTGCAGAGCAAGTACAGGACTTGCTACTGCCAATACACATGACACACTGCTGTGAGCAAGTAAGACTTGCTGCTGCTGTACAATATAGAGTACATAAATTGCCCATAGCAGATCTATACAGGTGGAGCTAGGGAAGGTGGAGGGTTTCTGAAAGCACACTGCAAATGCTACCCGAGTATTTGAAGGTTGAGCTCATTGTTTAGTTCAGTTCAGTTCATTTTATTTATGAATGTTATTGCATGCAGGTTGAGTTAAGGACCGTGCCTGTGCCATCTAGAGTTTCATGACAGAAATTTGTATTTAGTAGCGTCACAACTTTTAGTTAGTTACTCTGAGCTAAGCTACTATCACTCTATTGAAAATTGTAAGTTCCTGTTGCTCAAACAGTAGAGCATAGTGCTAGAAATGGCCAAAAGTATGGGTTTGCATGAATTGATAATAATGTATTCCTTGAATGTACTGTAAGTCGATTTAGATAAAAACATCTGCCAAATACAAAGGGAAAACATAATTTTCAATGTAATTCTGACACATACTTTCTTTAAAGGCTGTTTCCAACATATCAGAGGCAATTATTAATGGAAATATATAGTTGTTTGTCTAGTGTGATTACAGGGAGTTCACTCCATAGATATATTTAAAAGAATCTAGCTCAGGCTTCAAATGACAAATAAATACGAAAGTGCACTCAAAAGCTGCTAAGGAACATTTAAGAGGCCTTTTAAAGGATGTCACTGCAATGAACAGAGCACGCATTGTATACAGTAAGCAGAGACCTGTTATCAGACTAAGGGAAGGAAATTTAGTCAAAATGATATCTGAATGCTCTCCAAAAGCAATTATTTTGCCAATTTCTGTGAACGTCTATCTCTGTTATTCCATCCACTCCAACAGATTTATACACTTACTCAATTAAAAGAATGAATAGGAGGACAGCATGCTCATAATAAATTAAAGCTATCCCTTGGAAGCAGCCACAGTGGAGATGGGAAAGTGATATTTTGAATTCAAGTGCACTAACTGTAATGTAAGATGTATTACTTGAACCGTAAACCATATTAAATACTGATTTACTCTGTTCTGCTATGCTGCAAAAAACAGATTACACTAAACAATGAGGGACCTTTGTGACCAAACGATTAAAACCTCTTAAGAATTCCAGAGCCTATTCACTGTCTGATGTGCCATTAAAACAATGATGAGGGTTGAGGCACAATAGTGGTTAGCTTCTAAGATAAAACCTCTTAAGACTACTGCAGATTATGCATGGATTTAAGGTTAGAGGGTATGAGAACAAAATCATATTTTACAATTGTATAGTGCACATTAAAGAATGGAGGGCCCCCCAGGAAGATTTCACCCAATAATTAAATATATCAAATTCTGAATTAAATCTTTATCAGTTAAAAAACTGTGATGTGTGAATTCTGTCACAAGCAAAAAAAGTTTTTACTAAGAAGAAATGTTTTTAATGTACTTATATATGTACTTATTGTATATGATATATATATATATACCTTTTAGACTAGACAAAGCCTGAGTGTTTCATGTCAGTTGGTTGTCAAATTAGATGTAAAATAATTTTTGTAGTAGATGATGATGGTGTGATTATAAGTCTTTGAGAGGAATGAATTGAAAGAGTGTTTTAATTCATTTTTAGACCATGTAGGAGCTCAAAGCACTTCTTCTTCTTGACTACTTTTGTAATTTTAACAGATTCATTTATTTAATTATTTTATTTTACTTTATTTCTTGCATTGCATTTCTTATTCTAAAATAATAATAATAATAATAATAAAATATATACATTTCTTCCATTCATGCCCAGACAAGTCACTTGTCAGTAGCATAATAATGAGCCTTATTGGCTCGAACTCCTAAACTTTTCCTGCAAATGCCAGAAAAACCACCACATTTATCTTTCCTCTGTATAATATTTTTGTTTTGCCCAGAAAAAAAACAATGACTTTCTCCATGAAAAGAGATCAAATTTGCATACTGTTCCATTTCAGATGAGAGAAAGACTTTTGTGTTATAGAGGCAGAAAGCCAGTAATACATCTGATATGGCTTAGTGACGTTGTCGTGTCTTGCATATTAAACAGTCTTTCCTGTATTTCCTCTCTCTTGTTGTCTCTTCAAACATCTGAATATAATTCTCTAATCTAATTTAATGTATGGAAATACAGCAGATTACAAGCATTCCATTATGTATTAAATGCCAACTGAACCATTATGCATCACAATGTCAACTTATTTGCAATTATGTTCACATTATTTGTTATTGGAACTGCCGTGTCTACGCTTTTCTAAGATGTGACAGTTTGTGCATGAACAGCAGCATGAAATAAAATATATTTACAGCTCTCTGCAATTCTATAAATAAATCATAACACGTCATTTTTTGTTGAGACAAGGGTGAGAATGAAGGAAATGTTATTGATTTTGACAAACATCCCAAGTCTGTTTATTGCTTCTGACACTCAATGATCTCTCCTGAGCAGAGAGGCAGTTGTTTGCTTTTCAAACTTTTTAGGCCAAGTACCTTTGATCAAATCAGAACATCCAAAACCACCTACTCACACTAGTTCCCTACTATTTTCCTGAAATCTATCTGATAGTGCCATTTTTTTCCAATACTGATGCATTTGAACAGCTATTGCTAGTCAGAGACAGGTGTTTTTAAGGGGAGGGGCATTTTCATTCTAGAGAGCATCTGATTGGACAAAAATATGCATGGTACAAGATGAGTGATCAATATTTTTGGTCTGTTTTCCAGGAAGAGAACACTGTAAACTATGTATATTAAATTTTTGTCAGCGTTCAGGAGTACACCAGCAAATAGCATATACAAAAGTACAGTTTTTAATTTTAATGTCATCACCACTGTGTGAGCAGGATGATGCCATATTTTCATTAATATTCATATTCCTATAGTTCAGACAAATCAAAGAGATTTCTTGGATCAATGGAAGAATCCTGCATCTAAAAAAATACACACATACCACAATATTAACATTTATAAAAGATAACAATGCAGGTTGGCCAATTCAAAAATGTATTACTAAATCTATATTTTGGGATATGATCTTAAAGATTTCAAGAGCTGTCAGACCATTCACATTACTGATCATGGTCAGACTGCTGAATCCCGTCAGTCAAAAGGCCACTTTTAAAAGTTGCTTTCATGAAATGAAGCATCTATATGCCACTCTATATTTGACTTTGAGGGCAAACTGAATAATATGTCACCTTTAGAGTTTAATGCTTCCACACAAAATAAAATGTGGACCAGTGTGGATCTATTGCCATTTAGCTCTGCAGGAAAACGTAGGCTATGAATTAGTCGCACAAAGCTAATTTAAAATTGCATGTAGATCAGAAATGATTAATAAAACATGATATAATGCAATAATGCTAAAACTATTTTCACTGAAACTTCTCAACTGATTACTTGCATATTACAAAGATGAACTAATATAGTGGGTTCATAGTTCACCATCATATATATATATATATATATATATATATATATATATATATATATATATATATATATCTTATTTTCTCAAAATAAACAATAGTGTTTTGTAAAGTAATTTAATGTAATTAAACATTTATAACAAAGCAAGCATTAAATAAATATTCTGGGTTAAATAGAAGTTAAACATTTTAATAAAAAATGTATTTTATACATTTTTTATACAAAAAAAAAGTGTATTGTCAGTAATGTAGTTACAATGGAAATCTATAAGCATCAAACATAACATTTTTCTTTTGTTTGTTTTTACAAGCTGAAGGACGAGTCAAAGTAATTTTCTGTGGTAAATCAATATCATCCCAGAGATGATGGTCAATAGAACCTAACATGTATTGAACCTGGAATATTCCTTTAAACGTATGATTACGATTCTGTTGACCACAAGATGACCATATTTGCGTCAATACAGTGCGTTTTAATATGGGAAATTGTTCGGCTCTGCTCCTCCATGAGGAAGAATTAAAAATAAAACAGAAGGAATGCATTGAAAGTAAAGCAGGCTCGCTGCTCTACTGTGCAGATATAGACCAGTCCACATGCATATAAACAGCATGACTGCCACCGAAATGTTCTGCCATAGCTGTGCGATTGTGCATAAGAGCATTCAGTTACCAGGTAACCTCGCTGAACGGCTGGAGGATATGACCAACATTAACTACCTTTGCTCTGAGACGCATCAGTGAGTCGCATTCAAAGTAAGTCTCCAGAAAACCCTTCGGCTTCCCACATTCCTCCACAACAACTATCGGCACCAAGAAATGATTGGCAGGGCTCCTCTCTAGAGATCTGAGGTTTAATACTCATGCAGGTCACAGAAGAGCAGCCCTCAAACTCCTTCTCAGGAAAAAAAAAAAAAAATACTTGCATTCCATCATGATTCAAACATTCAGTTGTATGGTGATGCTTCTTCACCAAACACCTGTGAATGGAAAGAGACATATATGAAGCAATCACTCTCGCACTTTCCTCTTATACATAGGGTTGGGAATTGAAAATCGATTCCAATTCTGGAATCAAATGCTTAAGGTCAGGAATTGGATATTTGTTATAAAATTAAAATTGCATTTTAATTTTGAGCCATTTAAGCACAAAAAGAACAGCCCGCTGTTTTCTGTGCTGCACACACATAAAAAGCGCGCTTGGAGAAAAAGTGATTTAAAAAGGGGATCTTTGATTATGATTTTTTTAATTTTATTTTAGTTAGTGTGTAATGTTGGTGTTTGAGCATAAACAACATCTGCAAAGTTACGATGTAACTTTGTGACTATGTGTACGATGTAATGTGTACAATTTAACTCTGGATTTGCACAAAAGATTAACATGACGGCACGTGCTAGTCGATGAGTTGAATCAACTCCACAGCAACTACATAAATTTATCCACTAACTATTCAGAAAAGTCAAGTTTCATTCTAAAAGTTGTAATTTCTTCCTGAGTCTCTCCATCAGTGTCCGATTTGAACAATGTAAGGCTGAACACCGTTACTGACAATCTTCATTTTGGCTGCGTGAGATTCTCCAGCTTTGTTGTTGTTTAGCAACTAAAGCATACGCTGTTAAATGAGCTGAAACTTCACAGACACATTCTGGGGACACCAGAGACTTTTATTACACCTTGTAAAAATGGCATTATAGGTTCCCTTTAATGTGATTTTAAACCACTCAAGCGCAAGAAGACTTGCATGCTGTTTTCTGTGCTGCACACACATCCAAAAAGTGTGCACAGAAAGCCACCTCTCATACTGTATAATGCGCAATACTGAGTTATCTTCCATGTCTTTTTGCACTTAGACAAATACACACAAAAATATGTCAAAATATTTCTGTAAACACAGTCAGTTATGTCTTAAGTGAACGTAAACAGTTGACATGTGTAACAGTATATTGGATCCGTGCAGCTCTTAAAGTGACAGCAGACTAATATTCCTGCTGCCGTCTCTATAATAATGTAAATCAAACAATAAAAGACAGCAATTTCACTCACTGTTTTTGACTGAATAACTTTTGTAACTATATTTGTAATGTATATATTATTTATAAAGTGCTGTGTTGTTTTACATTTGATAACAGTTTCTGTATAATAACCGAAAATAAACACTGTTTATTTAAATCATGTCTTTGTTCATTTATTTATGCGATTGCTAATTTGATTATTTGTTCTATTATGTGTTTACATGTCTTTAATAATGCTTGAAATTTACATTAGTTAGGCTAGTTGTTTTTGTTATGGTATTTTTAAACCATAGGAAAAAGTTCCCTGTGTAAATGTTCTTTAGCCTGTTGATTTTTGTTCATGGTGCTCAGCTACAATGAAATGTTATGCAAAAAGACTTAGAATAAATGTGAATGATATCTAAGGTTGTTTCTTTTTAACCTAATTGGAATTAGGAATCAATACGAATTGGAATCGATAAGCAGAATCAGAATCAAAATGGTTAAAATTAAAATGATACCCAACCCTACTTATACGTCTAGTCTCTTAAGACAAACATATGATTGTGATAACAGGATAATGTCTGACACATCATGACTTCAGGTTCATTCATTATAGCAAAGCACAAACTTCAGTTTATAATGTTCTGTTTCTAAACTGGGATGATGAGTGTTGTTCAAAGCTTTTGTAAAATAGCCAATATGTGCACACCTGTGATCGTGAATCAGGTCTCCTGCACCTTTTGACTAATGCATTCCCATGACTCATTCAGTCTTTCATGAATACAGGATAAAGAATTGAAAAATCATTTTACAGAGTTTGCACTCACAGAGAGCAGGGGATGACATATGAAAAGAAAAAGAAAAATTAAAAAAAATAAAAAATTAAAAAATAAATGTATGTTTACTATAGAAATGTCTGTGACTTTGTAAGATTTATAAATTTTCATGACTTTTCCAGGCCTGGAAATCTCAATTTTGCTGGAAACTCTTTGAACTTTCTTTGATCATTATGTTGCTTGGCAACAACTCACAGTTAGGCTAATGCACTGTATTAGACACATATAACTTTTTGTGATTTTTATTAGTAATACATATAATTTATTGAACATTAATGTCTTTTATCATATTGATATATATCGAATATCATACAACAGTTTAAATTGTTAAATAAAGTCGTTATTTTTGTTGTGTTTTTGTGCACAAAATGTATTCTCGTCATTTTTGGGTAAACTAACCCTTTAGGACAAAATAATGGCAGACATATTTTAAGATATGTCAGTGCAAGTTGCTTTCAGTTGAACCAGCTCAAACATGCATTTTAGTCTAGGACTAGGGTCAAGCCTTGTCTGTGAAACTGGGGGCAAGACTTATAAGTTAGCCACATTACATATGTCAACACAGTATAATTATACAAGCTGTTTGCATAATAACTATAACAGAGTTAGCAAAATGTTGTTCTGTATACTATGACATGTCACATATTTCAGGACACAAGCATATTTCTTGTCAGCTACCCATTTATCAAACAATGGAGTCCAATGATTGCTATATGTTGATTTTATTAAGCGTAAAACATGCCTTAACCCTGGTAAAATAGTGTTGAGTGGCTTATTGCTTGAAGTTGGCATGAAACGGATGTTATGATATAGTTTTTTCATTCCCATTGTGACGTATATCTGATTGAAACGGCTTCTCTAACAAGAAAAATATAGGATGGGACTTGATTTTGTCCATCTGGAATTGATTTGATGGTTGTGGTTTGCTATTGCTGTGATGTCATGTGAGTGACAGGTTGCCCCACCCTCTCGCCCGTAAACACATCATCAGAGAAGAGAAGAGATGTCGCTGCAAGTGGGAGAGGACGTTTTTTTGATTATTAATTATGAGGGCACATGAATTAAAAATATGTATAATAAAATCATGTATAATAAATACGGCAATATTCCATAAAAAAATGTCCATGTTCATTTTGATTTCATGGTGACTTTATTTTTAATGTTCCATGCACTCAGGGAGCACCATGCTAATTGCTAATTGTTAATCTCATTAGAAAGGCCCTGAAAAAGTAAAGTCTTTTGAGGTGCCAAACTCTTCTAGACTCATACTACAGCAGTAATGAACTGAACACATTAAAGTGCCCCTATTATGCCTTTTTTAAGGTTCCTAATATTGTTTTGGGAGTCTCCTACAACAGGTTTACATGCATGCAAGGTCAAAAAACACATTCATTTTCTCATAATATATTTAACTTCACCTCAGTTCTCAGTAATTCGTTATAAGCAGTTAGATGAATCAGTCTCTCTAAACCCCTCCTTTCCGTGAGCCTACACTGAATAACTGATAATGCATTACACTTTGTAAACAAAAGTCGTGTTCCATCCTTGATTATTAAGTAATAAGACAGACAAGCTGCATTAATCGACACATTTTTAGACAATACTGGACCCACATCTGAATAGCAGAACCACAGAATCGTGAGTTAGCAGGTTAGCAGGAGACATAAAGACGAGGGTGTACGTTACACAACATAACATACAAAACTATGTATTTTGAACGATCGCTAGAAAATATAAACATTGAATATTAATCATGCTTAAAGGCTGAGATTCAGAGGAGCAAGCTGGTCCAAATATTGGTCCATAATTTAAGACCAAGCGTTTTGTGAATCCTGCGTTGAACTCCCCAAGGTTTGAGAAGCAGTCATCAGTAAAATGACAGGAACACAACAAAATTTAACTGCATGAAAGGTAATATTTGAAAACGCATAATAGGGGCACTTTAACAGTCAGTCAGAACCATCCATGTGCTACTGCAACCAGAGAAAGAGCATAAACATGCCAGAGCAGGTGCTTTCAACAAAAAACAGATCAAACACTCTGAGATTTAGAAGGTGAAAAGTATATATTTTCCTGTAAGTAAAGGTAAAAATTTTAACTCTGAGCATGACTAATACACATGTACACCAACGTGTTTCTGTGTAAAATTTGGTGCAAGTTCTGCAGCGTTCGGATAAGTAAAACAAGCCGACTTACATCCAGCATCTAAACTCTGACCTGTGGCATGGCCTGTTCCTAACGAAACACATAGGTATGAATGACATTTTGATTTACACGCTTCACAGAACTCATTCCCTCCTGGAGACAAGCTCAGGGAAGCGCAAGCACATGTCCCAGCAGTCTCCCAGGTCCTGGAATAACATCCCAGCGGTCAGCTGGTCGTAAGGCTGCAGGACTGTGTTAGAGTTGGTGGGGAGTAACATTGGGGCACTTCAAGGACACTTCCCATATAATATCAGCTTCTCTCTTTCTCTAAATATTTTTTGTCAATGTCTCTTGAAAACTGTAATATTGTGAAATATTATTTCAATTTAAAACAACTGGTTTCTATATGAATATATTTAAAAATGTAATTTATTCCTGTGATCAAAGCTGAAATTTTAGCATCAGTGTCACGTGATCCTTCAGTTCAGAAATCATTCTAATATGATGATTTGCTGCTCAATAAACATTTCTTATTATTATAATCTGTATTATCTGTATTATAAGTTTGGGGATTAAAAGTAAGATCTAAAACTTTAAAACTCTATAACTTTTTATTCAACGTGGACACATTACTGATAACGACATACTGTTAACTGATAAAAATTGATCAGCAAATCAGCATATTAGAATGATTTCAAAAGGGCCATGTGACACTGAAGACTGGAGTAATGCTTTGCCATCAGAAGAATAAATTAATAGAAAACAGTTCTTTTAGACTGCAATAAAAATTCACAATATTATTCTGTTTCTAATTTTTGATCAAATAAATGCAGCTGTGGGGAGCGTAAGAGACTTCTTTTAAAAATAAATATATTTTAATAAATATATTAGTATCTTTTCCAGACTCTAAAGTTCAGTTGCTCATAACTGAAAGTAACCATTTACTGCGATCAGGCTGTAAATTAAGCAGCGAGGCAGCAGCGTCGATAAATGGTAGTGCAATGAAGCCTGATACATGAAGCGCTACACAGGAATCTGATGACCTGTGGTCCTGGCTGGTTAGGAATTTCTATTGAACACCAGAGCCTAATTACCATCCAGGGAGATAATGTAGTGGTGGTGCAATCTCATATGCACATGCACCTGGGAATCCATCTGAATGGCAAACAGGACAGATGGTACGGTTCAGCTGTGTAGGAAAGGCCAGGGCTTGAGATTCAGGACTTCACACGTTCCAGCCAAGGCAATTTTAAACGGCTGAATAAACTGATCAAGATCAGATTACACTCCTGATCTCACATGAGAGATCATTAATAATTCTGAGCATCATCTCCAAAAAGCACTGGCTTATTGAACTACTCTTAAAAAAAAAAAAAAAAGGTTGCTTTTAAGCATTTGGCAAGTACTTCTAACCAAAGCAGCATGCATTAATGTTGTATAGCTCAGGCCCATAATTTCTGAGCTTTCAAATGCAGCAGGATTGATTCTATATAGGCAAGGATGACCCAAGAACTGAAGAGGTCTTCATATCTGTATTAGACTGCTTGTCTAACATATAAACATCTTTAATCTGACTCCAGAGACATATAGTCAATATCTGAAGAACAGCTCAAACGATAGACATGTTTATCAAACTGTGGCTTTAAGAGATCAATTTGCCTGATGTTGCCAGAATGTTAAAAAGCCCTGAAGGGAAAGACTAATAAAAACGGCCCTGTTTAAGACTGGTATTACCAACTATTTTGGGTGATCATGGACTAAAATGCTTTAAAGGTGCAGTATGTAATATTTCCAGCTAGTGGCTGAAATGGGTACTGCAGTCCAAATTCTAAATATTGGAGAGAGAGTTGTACAGAGAAATGTCAGTAGGCTATAATCGATTATGGTCTATTACTGCACTGATGCAGAATCGTCCACGTCCGCATCTCAATGCATCGTAGAAACTATTAATTTCAATACCCCTAGCTCACGTGGGTTGCCAGATTGAGGACGCAACAGGAGTGAGCGCAATTGACAGTGGAAGGTGAGGAGACTTACACACTGCAATTTGGTAAGTTGATTTATTTGTGTTTTAATATGCTGCCATTGATGAAGATTTGTAGATGAATGCCAAGGCTTTTTAGGTCGGGTGGAATCTGTGATGTCTGACCCAGTTTGTTTGCTGGCATACATGGCTGCAATACGCTGTTTTCTGCCAGCTGGCAACTGGGTGTCAAAATACTATTGGGTAAATTAGCAGTGGGCAGGATCACACAGACCAAAACAAAAACGTTCCGACACAGAACGCACATTTCAAAGTAAAATAACTGGCTGTAGCATTGTTTTTCAGAGAAACATGTACTATGTGAACTTAGCATATTTGCTAAATATCTATATACCTACATGTTATGGCAACCCAATCTCACGGCAATTCGTACATATTTTAGGAGGTGGCTAATTCGCACAAATTCATACAACCTCACTCGTACAAATTCGTACGTTTTTTGCTAAATCGTACATATTCTACGAGTTGCCAAATTCATATGAATTCGTACGAATGACCTACCCCTAACCCTGCCCCTATACCCCTCACTGGGGTTTAGACAAATCGTATGAATTCGTATGAAGGAGGTCGTACAAATTTGTACGAATTACGTAAACAACGTACAAATTGGTCGTATTAGATATGGTACATGTTACCTACATATTAAGGTATTTTTATGCTTTAGTACAGTCAAAAAATTACATACAGCACCTTTAAAGCATGAGACCACTACACAAATGTAGTGTAACCTGTCAGTCAACTACTGTGTTAAAACAATGTTCTCAAACGGTGAAGCATTCTAAATGGTTTGCAAGTTCATAGGCTAAAAATAGAAAAAAGAACCAAATAGACCTAAAAACATAGGAACTGTATATTTGATATTTTAGCAATATGCAGAAACACTGATGTAGCAAGTGATGTATGTGGTCATGCAATTGAAGATCATCCAGATGAAATCCGATTAAAGTCTGATATGCATGTGAACACGATTATCTCTGTTCAACACCTGATGTTAATACCAGGTGTAAACAGAGAAAAACACTTTCTCTGAGCTTGTGTTTTGGCTTCTATGACTGATTATTATTATTCTTCCTCTGTGAACAGCTAAAACTTTTGATCTCAATGGTGAAAACTAAACTTTACATGCATGAAGTGTCTGTAGCTAATTGTGTTTTGAGTCATTTTGGGATGAATGGGACATATGGTTGCCTAGAAACTAGTGGTTGAATTTGCGATATTCAAAACATCAACCTCACCACCCTGTTTCACACAAGAGTCTCTCTCCTCATGGGGAGTACATGTTCCTCAAAGGCATTTCAGTTTTACAGTTTTTAACAGTTTAGGCATAATCTTTAAAAAGCTAAAAAAAAGCTTCCTTTCATGAACTGCTTAACCAGTTCAATTCGTAGAGTTCTTGTGATCTAGAAATTGGGACACTGTACAAATTGTGAATAAAAAAGGAATGCAATAATGTGGAAGTTTCAAATTTCAATATTTTATTCAGAATACAACATAGATGACATATCAAATGTTTAAACTGAGAAAATGTATAATTTTAAGGGAAAAATAAGTTGATTTTAAATTTAATGGCATCAACATATATAAAAAGTTTGGACAAGGCCATGTTTACCACTGTGTGGCATCCCCTCTTCTTTTTATAACAGTCTGCAAACGTCTGGGGACTGAGGAGACAAGTTGCTCAAGTTTAGGAATAGGAATTTTGTCCCATTCTTGTCTAATACAGGCTTCTAGTTGCTCAACTGTCTTAGGTCTTCTTTGTCGCATCTTCCTCTTTATGATGCGCCAAATGTTTTCTATAGGTGAAAGATCTGGACTGGAGGCTGGCCATTTCAGTACCCGGATCCTTCTTCTATGCAGCCATGATGTTGTAATTGATGCAGTATGTGGTCTGGCATTGTCATGTTGGAAAATGCAAGGTCTTCCCTGAAAGAGACCACGTCTGGATGGGAGCATATGTTGTTCTAGAACTTGGATATACCTTTCAGCATTGATGGTGCCTTTCCAGATGTGTAAGCTGCCCATATGCCCTAGATATGGCTTCTTTTTTGACCTTTAGAGTTTTAGCCGGCAACAGCGAATGGCACAGTGGATTGTGTTCACCGACAATGTCTTCTGGAAGTATTCCTGAGCCCATGTTGTGATTTCCATTACAGTAGCATTGCTGTATGTGATGCAGTGCCGTCTAAGGGCCCGAAGATCACGGGCATCCAGTATGGTTTTCCGGCCTTGACCCTTACGCACAGAGATTGTTCCAGATTCTCTGAATCTTTGGATGATATTATGCACTGTAGATGGTGATAACTTCAAACTCT
The DNA here is from genome assembly GCA_037101425.1 of Elopichthys bambusa. Lineage (NCBI taxonomy): Eukaryota > Metazoa > Chordata > Actinopteri > Cypriniformes > Xenocyprididae > Elopichthys > Elopichthys bambusa. Next base: position 25,759,100 of record CM074449.1, read on the forward strand.
TTGCAATTTTTCTCTGAGAAACTCCTTTCTGATATTGCTCCACTATTTTTCGCCGCAGCATTGGGGGAATTGGTGATCCTCTGCCCATCTTGACTTCTGAGAGACACTGCCACTCTGAGAAGCTATTTTTATACCCAATCATGTTGCCAATTGACCTAATAAGTTGCAAACTGGTCCTCCAGCTGTTCCTTATATGTACATTTAACTTTTCCGGCCTCTTATTGCTACCTGTCCCAACTTTTTTGGAATGTGTAGCTCTCATGAAATCCAAAATGAGCCAATATTTGGCATGACATTTCAAAATGTCTCACTTTCAACATTTGATATGTTATCTATATTCTATTGTGAATAAAATATACGTTTATGAGATTTGTAAATTATTGCATTCCTTTTTTATTCACAATTTGTACAGTGTCCCAACTTTTTTGGAATCGGGTTTGTAGAAAACGAATTAGCTTTTTGAAGTTTTGAAAGAGATATATGTGGATTTTGACTCTCATGGATACAACAAACATTGTATCTGTCAGAGCCATGGTTGTGGTTTTCACATTTGGTACACATGCTCAAGACTCCCAGAGAACTTGCTCCACTTAGCAAGAATATGAACTCACCCCCTATTGAGCCACATTATAGTAGATGAAAATCCACCACACTAACTACACAAGTCCCATCAGTTCTACAAGAGTCTACTGATAATTGGTCCTGTAGAGAGATGTCAGAGAAAACAAAGCAAAATCTGGACCCCTGGATTGATTTTTCAATTACAAACACAGTACTCAAAGTCAATTTCATCCATTTCTTCCATTTCTTTACACTAGCTGCTGAATTCTGATAATTGCTGCTTTGCAGGTTTATTCTGAGCTTTAGCTTTTCACCATTTTTCAAGTACTTTAAGTATTTTTATTTTGGGAAATTTTTACTTCACTGCATTTCAAAGCGTAATGAAGTAATCATCACTTGGTAGTGTGATAGTAGTGTCCGATTCGTGAACAACCTGATTCTTTTCAATTAACCTGTTAAATTGGTTCGTCAATAACTCACTGATTCAAATGATCCAGTCAGAGCGAGTTTCCAGTAAAATGCGCCAAGACCTTCGGAACTTGAGTGCGCACAACTGAAAAGTAAGTTACTAATGCCAAATTTTAGGACTTATTTTTGTAAATGAAAATTTAGGTCATGACTGTCAGTTGCTTGTGAAGTAAATCTGCTGCTGTTTAAGCCCATTGAAATGTTTGAATGCGGACCATATTGTTTCCATATTTGTGTATTACCATCTGATGGGACTGGTTTTGGGAAAAAACGAAACATTAAAATAAAGCAAATTAATGCCCATGCTTCTTCCCTACTGCTGTAGCAGAGTTAAATTATCTAAAACTAGTGTGTTTGCATAGCATTCTTATTAAAATGTTAAAACATTTTGTCCTATGTGATGTCTGTTTTCTTACTTGCATATGTCTGCATAATCTTCCTTATTGACTATATGGCTGGCTACTTAACAATTCACAATAATTCATAATGATGCAACTATGTGTGCCTAGTACATTATATGCTATTTTAAGCAGTAGAATGGAGTATATAAAACTGTAAAATAAATAAACATTCATTAGTCAGTACTTTTTACCTTTGATACTTAAGTACATTAAAAAAAAAAAAAGTTATTTTGTACTTTTACTCAAGTAAAATTGAAAATGAGTGCTTAATACTTTAATTAGAGTAATATTGTATTAGGTTCTCTGTACTTTTACTTAAGTACTTGATTTGTGTACTTCGTCCACCACTGCTTTTCACTTTATTATTATATACCAGACCAACATCATGACATGAATATTACTAATATTACTATAGTTGTAGTTTAAGGACAGAGTTCTGCTTTTGCTTCAGGACTTTTACACTGGACATCAAGTTGTGACCCAACACAATACCACATCATGCTGTATGTCTTTGTTGGTTCCTACCTATTTTATCTGCCAATTTTCAGCAAAATACTGTAAAGTTTTACTGTAAATGTGTTGCCTTTAATATTCTGATATATACTGTAAAAACGCACACAGTTCCAGTGGTTTTGTTCACACTGTGATTCTAAAACGTTCTGCTGTGATGTCATTTGATGGTCATGACTCACTCCTTTTTTTTTTTTTTTTTTTTTTTTTGCGGAACAGTGGATATCTCTCTTTCACACTCCTCCTATGCTCTCCCTCTCAGTGAAAGGACTGATTATTTTCTCTCATTCCCACTTTGAACGATTTCCAACAGTGTGTTTCCAGGCAATGTCTTAAATTTGTCTAGATTAACATTTATATTACAAAATATTGAGTCAACAGCACCTCTAACTTTCTGTCTGAACACTAGTGAGACTTCATAAACAGACAGTGTACTGCCGCTTTGAAAAGTTGGCCTGTTACAGAGAAACAAACGCAGGACAATGGAAAACTCTAATGACTTTGAGTACATCATGAATGATATAACAGACTATTACTTGGAATAATAAATACAAGATGTTAATAAATGTCCTCATATAAACAAGTTACCCATTGAACATATACATTTACAATACCTACTGTAAAAAACGAAACAGTAAAAGTTTCTAGGTCACATAATTCAATGGAAATATAAATTGCTTTTATGTGTTTGTCATTTCGGAACAATATTCCAGTAAGTAGACTGGACCACCCTCAGAAAAGTAAGCATAACCAGACAAATTGCTGTCATCATTGTAGTGTGTTTTTTTTAAAGTACTCTAGACACTGAAACATCAACATATTAACAGCATAAAATTATATGTATGAGCAAATTTAAAGTCCATTGAGGTTTACAGAATTTTAAATTTGTAGATTGATTTTACTGTTATTATATTTCTAAATGCATTTAACACATTTACGTAATTTGATATTTTAATTCTACACACACGCACACACACACACATATATGTATATATATATATATATATATATATATATAGTGTATGTGGTCAAAATACATTAAAACAATTTTATTGTTTAAAATAATATTTTAATATATTTTAAAATGTAATTTATTCCTATAATGCAAAGTCACATGATCCTTCAGAAATCATTTGGTGTCCAAGAAATATTTCTTATTATCATTGTTGATAACAGTCAAGCTAAAACTTGGAAACAGTGATTTTTTTAGGATTCTTCAATTAATAGAAAGTTCATAAGAATAAACATTCATATAAAAATGTAAAATAAATATGCACAATATTAAATGAGCAGGAGTGTGAAATGGCACAGTGCCACAGGTAAACGCAGCTGTAATTAACAGTTAAATAAATAAATACTTATATAATTACATTTGTGTCTTTATATATATGCACATACAAACACCTATGAATACCCAATGCCTAAAACAAAATAAACTCAAAAAAATTCATAGATGTGATATGACAGTGTGGTACACCCTGATGAGTTGGAAATTAATGTGGTGGAACACACGTCTTACATATTCAGGGAAGGTCTTGATTTTACACATTCACATCACACACACACACACACACACACACACACACACACACACACTGTGACCACAGCTTTAGCAGAGCAATCAAGTTAAAGTTTGTTCAGTCAGACTCAGTTTACTCTGATAGGGTGTAGCTGTGTTGCCCATGGCAACTAAAGACATTATCATCACCACGCATCATGGAAACCAGTCATCCAAGCAGTTTACCTACCAAAGAGTCTGAGGAATGAAGCCTTTTTTTTTTTTCTTTTTTTTCTTTTTTTAAACCAAAGATCTTGAGATATCATGACAGATGTACTTAGCTCAAATCTCTTTTACAGAAGGATATTCACTGCCAGTTAGGAATTGCAGAGACCTCATTATTCCACCAAGATCACTGATATTGTGGCCAAAAGTGTCGTCCAGCTTAAGAAAACCTTTATTCAAATAAAAAAAACATTTTTTTCTCAAAATTGTAAGATATAAACTCGCAATTGTGAGTTATAAAGTCAGAATTGTGAGATATAAAATTGTGAGACAAAAAGTCACAATTAACTTTTTTATTTTTTATTCAGTGGCAGAAACAAGCTTTTATACAAATGTGTATAGTCTTCATTTTAAAGTTGCGTAAAGTCAACCAATCAGATTAGAGCTGGGGCCTCAAATATAAAACTTTTCGTAGATTTTATCCTAAAAGTGTGTGTTTGCACAAAAGCTAGATTTTGCGTACAAAAGTTTTTAGATTTATAAAACCATGCGTATGCCAGAATCTGCACAAAATTCCCTTTATAAAACCCAGTCAGCGGAAGATTGTGTGTACGTGCATCTCCACCTTGTCTCCTCCCCAAAATAACCATATATGGAGCTTACAACGCCTAGTTTTACTATGCATAACGTCATCTGCATATAATTTCCATGCATATTCCCAACCGCTTGATACAATGTTTAACGGTACAAGACATTAGGAAAATATGGACTATGTGCCATCACATTACATTGTTAAAAATATCATTCAGTATCCTTGCCTTGTTTTAGAATAAATAAATCAAAATTGTTTTCAGAGAAGAGTTATTCTCAGTCTTTCCCACTGACCAAAAAGTATTTTTAATTGCTTTAAACTAATCAAATTTATGCAGTTTTGCATATAAGGTGAACATATAATTTTGGATGTTTATATATTTTTAATAGAAACAGATAGGCCTTATATTTTGCAGTGTAAATAACTGTCTGACTCAGACGGAGTCAAGTGCGCATCATTGATCATTATTCACGTAAAAAACATTTTCTCAGAACATGAGTTCTGCTATTTAGAACACATTTTAAAGTGGAATTATCATGCGCTAAGCAATCCTCACTGTTGTCAAAGCATTAAAACACAGCATGCCACAGGAAGCAGTGCATCCACTAATATTTCTATTCAAATTAATATAAAAAATGCTGTAACTTCTGGATAATGATTTCATGAAATTTCAGTGCTTAACTCCATTAATGAGAGTGGCATATTTAATCTAAATGAGTAATATCACACGTGTAGCTACGGTATGGCTGTATATCAGCACGGATGTGATTTGGCCATAGGTAATCACAGTGTACTGATATACAGTCATATTGCATGGCTACGAGTGTGATATTGCATTTATATAACAGTTAGACAAAGTGTCTTTAAAACCCTCTTTTGTGCAGAACTTCTTCTTTTCACCACGGATTCAAATCTCAAGTTGACAGTTTGACCAAGGCTCCGTTACTAAATCTAAAATGTCACTTTAGAGCTGAAGGAATGTTGAGTCCCTCCATTGAAACTCTTTGTACAGTATTATTGATAGAGACAGAGATAGAGATAGAAATAGATAACATTCATTCTTCAGGTTGATGTCCATAATATTATATCCATTATAAAAAATGTGTTTCCACTGAGGAAAGCAATCTTTGTATTTGTCCTTGTTACAGTTAAGGGAATTTTCCATAACAGCACTAAAACAACGTTCTACAAAAGTCCTTTCAATTTAAAAGTCTCTTAAAAGTCTGACTCGTTCACTCGTAAAGTTTGCCACACTAATGGACCCTTTCTCAATACCAAATACAACATATTATTTATATAAAATAACATTTATTGTACAATAATATTTAAACGAACAACAATAGCCATTATAAATGGCAATAGGAAATAAACACAATTGTACAATTCAGTCAAAGGTACAAAAGCAGTGCTCTACAGGATGCAAGTTAAATATAGCATTAATATTAAATTATTAAATTTAACATTGCTCAATTCGGTTTGCTCAGGAACAAATAATAGATTCATAAGACCAAAGATTGCCCATTTTATGTACCCAAAATGAATTATATCTCATGTTTAACCACTATAAAAGCCAGCGGCAAATCCCCAAAGCACTGGCCGAGATTAAGCTGTTCTCCACGGGTACACGAGCACTGTATGGCTGCTGACGGCCTCGACCTCGCATCTAAACAAATCTAAAACAGGCCCTATGATTAAATGTGAGTCACATATTTCAGGTCTAAACAACTACATTCTTGGCTAAAAAAAAACAAAAACTCTTTTAAAACTACAGTTTGTGGTGCAAGACGTGTAGTATTTGTAAAAAATATGGTGGATTTGCTCGGCCGCCATGACAGTCGCTTTAAGCGGAGTGATACAAACAGTGAAAAGGAGGGAGTGTTGTTATCACTAGAATATCGCACGAGAACTATTCAGATTCAACTATTCAGATTATGTGTATAACAGAGTTTAAACCATTCTGTTTACTTCATTACTTCGCTCACTCCAATAAAAGTGCACATACGCATGGTCTAGAGTGTCCATATGGTGCACACATATTTACACCTAGTTTACTTTTTTATAAACCCTGTGTGAGTGGAAAATTGTGTATATTTATACATCAGACCCCTGGTGAATTCAGCCAGCTATTGCCATTTTTGTGTGCATTATGCACTAGATGGCAAGCGAACGTGTGCTGGGCAATCCACAAGCGAGCCGTCAGACAATCAATGAACTCGGTGCTTGAGATTCCATCTGACTCAGTGTTGAATATCTTTGTTAGTTCCTCTCGGTCAGGCTCCTGGCATGTTTACATAGCACAGCCTAGTGGGGGACGCACTCTGCCTGCCTCCCCCTGTTTTACAAGGAGCAAACTGATATAACACAGGCCTCACAACATGAGCTACAAGCCCTGTGAGCAGTTAAGTGGTTGGCAGGATGTTAGAGAGGTGTTCTTCACAAACCGTTGAGGGAGAGAAAGCAGATCGTGGACAACATCCCCTTTCACTAGCTCACTTCCTGATCAAAGAGCTGACTTCATTAGCTGCATGTGAATGTGGAGTGTTTTAATGAATGCATTGGTTTAATGTCATAAGGACGCATCCCTCCAGAAATAGCATATGTTTATGTGCACACATGCATAATTTAAGCTACGGGTGATAGCATATGGTATAAACAGAGCTGACAATTAAACAACTACTGTGAGGACTAACTCTGTCAATGTAACATGTTAACCATTTTAACTACAATAAAACTATGGAAACATTGTCATTAAAAACTCATTTTACAACGAGGTCTCATTTGCATTCACTAACATGAACTAACAATGAGCAATATATTTTTACAGCATTTACTAATGTTTGTTAATGTGAGTTAATAAAAATGTGCATTGAAGTGCCCCTATTATGCTATTTTAAGGCTTCCTAATTCTGTTTTGGAGGTATCCTACAATATGTTTACATGCATCCAAGGTCAAAAAACACTTTAATTTTCTCACAGTATACATTGCAGCATCACCTCTTTTCTCAAAGTGTCTGAAACGATTCGGTCCTCCTTTCCGTGAACCTACTCTGCTCTGATTGGTCAGATGGCCCAGTCTGTTTTGATTGGTCTAACGCTTACAGCATGTGTCAGAAACCAAATGCCCATCGCCATATCTGAATTTCTGCTCCGGAGGCTTTCCTCAGCACTTGTATACACAGTGATACGAACAGTAACGATGGCGTAGGTTTTACAGTATCAATTCCAGACCGAGTCCTCATCTTTTGGAATAAATGCAAAGTGGATTTGCTTTCGCAGCGCAGAAAACATTGTCTTCTCGACATGTCGAAAACACGAACAAAACTCTTCCAGGCCTCAGCTACGACTACAGTGTTTGAGGGCGAGTCAAAGTAGATGTTGTTCGAGGGCAGCCAATGAAGACCATAGGCTGGCATTATGCAAATTTGTTACAAACCTTTGTAGGTTAGTGCAGGAAATAACACTGGAATCACTGACAACTCGTTTAAGGCAGTTCAGAATCAGTTCTTTCTTTTGGTTGATTTGTCGCGTACTTTACATTTTTTTAATTTTTGGAGACCTTTTACATTCACAAACAGCTATATTACACACTGTGAAAGGTAATATCCGAAAAAGCATATTAGGAGCACTTTTGAACTTTGTAGTAAATGTTGAGATTAACGTTTAATAAATGCTGTAGAAGTATTGTTCATTGTCAGTTCATGTTGACTAATGTATTTAACTAATGTTAACAACAACAACAAAAAAAAAACCTTATTATAAAGTGTCACAAAAAAATCTATTTTAATTGTCAAATTATTAGAGATTTCCAGAGATTAGAGATTATGGTATTGTGGTTGAAACTAAGGTTACCATTGTACATTTTTGTAAGGAATAAGCTTCGATTTGGAAAAGATGATCTATGGGACTGCTAAAATTCAATATAGCACAACAGTGACCACATACTCTTTGGTCATAAAAAAAGACCATCCATTTTCTCCATAATGATTTGATTCAATGAAGAATTAAGCCATTTATCAAACCAACCAGCTCCAAAATGAATTGCAAGGCTGTACTTAAAGAGACAGTTCACCCTATTTTTCTACAAATAATAAAAAAAAATATTAAAATATCGGTAACACTTTACAATAAAGTTTTTTTGTTTGTTTGTTTTGTTTTTTTGTTAACATGGACTAAGAATGAACAATACTTTTAAAGCATTTATTAACTAATGTTAACAAATGAGACCTTATTGTAAAGTGTTACCAAATCATGTAATCTGTTCAGCCAAACTAGATATGAATATTAAAAGGTAAGATCAGCAGTTTAATCATATGATTAGGCTATTGTTTGTACAATCAGATACATAGAGCACATAAGGCTTAGTGATTTTTATATTTTCTTTAAAATAATAATCTACTAACAAAAAACATCTAATAATCAAAATGATCTCAGCATGAGCAGAAAACAAAGTTACTAGGCTAACTAGTCATTTCAAATGGTCTTAATTTTAAATTTATGCCAGAAATTATGATATCTCTAATATCTGGGGCCATACTCACAAAACATTTTATCATTATCACTAAGAGTTCTCCAAAATGGCAGTAAAAGTTCTTAGTTAAGAGTTTTCTCTTAAAACCTATTCACAAAGCTGCTGAGACCAACTTTTACTAAGGAACAGAGAGAAGTCTTAAGCTAAGAGTAAGGCTGGGGTTGACCTCGTTGCTATGGATGATGTCATCACGCTTACTAACTATGTTTTTTTACCCAAGGCTCTATCGCTATTGCCTCAATGATGTTTAGTGTCTTTGGGTGAATTGCTGAGGCGGATTGGCAGCAACGGCCATTAGGATTGTTTGTAATTTGGTCTTAGTGACTCAGGAGTCCTCTTGACTACTCCTAACGTTTCACAGATTCAAGAGTTAGTTTTAGCACTAAAATGCTTTGTGAAATACTCTTAGAGCAAAAATTTAAGACTCCTAAATTCTTAAAAAAGTTTTTCTCCTACTTTTAGCCTTAATCTGTCACAAACTTGGTTTAGTTGCCCAGAAACCCCAGCAGCACCCATGCCCTTGGTCTTCGGTAAAGACATTTAAGAAATATTCACCAATGGAAAAAATAGTAGTAGAGATTTTGCCAACTTTAGCCACCTGTGAAGAGTCGAAGGCATGACAAAGGCTTAATCCATAGAACAGTACAACAACCAAAATAAAGACATCTAAAGATTTTGAATTACTGTCATTCTTAGTTTGATACAGCCCAGACATGCTCCACAAAAAAAAGAAAAAAAAAGAAAAGCAAAGCTAAGTGGTGTAAAACCAAGAAGTTTTACAAGATATTTTAAATAACACTTATATTCTGTTCTAAGAAAACTCTCTCACTTTTTCCAATCACACAAATCATGTCAGCCGGAGGGTTATGATCAGGGCACATGACCCTAATCAGACTCAATAAAGTCTTCCTCCAAGATGTTTGGAGAGAGAAGGAGAGCAAGGCGAGAGCAAGGCATGGGGTCTAGTTCAGTATCTCCATGTCGTTTTCACACTGTGAAGCAGCCACTCTAGACTGTGACCACTCATCATGTTCATTAGGAAACGTGTGGTTATAATCAAGCACTCTGTCACAGTAATGCATATCAGCCAACCAGAAATCATCCCAGTGCAGAGCTGCTTTACATCTTGCAAGTCGTTTCCGCAACGGTGGACATGAGTTAAAAGAGGATCAATGGGTCTATTTGATAATGAAGAACGTAGCAGAAATTGTGTTGTTGACATCAGCCAAGATGATTAAAAATTATCAAACTGTACTTTATATATAAAAAAGCATCTCAAGGCAAGGCGCCTGCATTCTGTGGAGCATTTAAGTGTTTTTTTTTTTTTTACGTAAAAACAAACGATGTGTGAATGTCTCCAGTCATTTTGTTCTTGCCTGTAGTAGCAGGTACTTCAAGTCTAGAAAATCCATTAATATGGAATTTATATAATATAATTAAACATTTGAATAATTTAATACATTAATACATTATATCGATGCTATAAAGAGTAATGGAGATGGGTGATAATATAGTTTACATTTGGTGAACTACATTTCAAGCAGTTAAGATTTGCTATATAGTATTGTAGCGATATTAGCTCAAAGGGGAAATATTAATAATTATTCATAACTCACTATGATTGTTAATTATAATTAATTATGAATATTTGAATCAGTTAATCAGATTAACTTGAAGTAGCTACATTAAAATTACGATCAATAACTGTCCTGTGAACACTCTTTATTGATTATTAATTAATTCTAAGAGAATGGTATTTTTCATGGCCACAGAAAAATAATTATTTCTTAGTATTTACAGTGCTTTGTAATAAGCATTTACAGAGCTGGTAATCAGATCTGATCATTTAAGAGGCAATCCATTGCAGACAGAGCATCAGAACCAAATATGTATTGTGCACAAGTTTTATTAAATAAATCACGAACACATAGCTAACTAACAAACACATACATACACGCAAGTCACACATAAACGGGTATGATAAATGATAGAGTGAAACCGGAAGTAGGAAACTATGTAGGAGCGTAGGAGCTATGAAGAAACCAAAAATCAGGAAAAGAATCATCAGTATTCATCATAAAAACTCCCTTGTAACAAAGGAGGTTCACAATTCGGTCAGTATATTCTAGCTGGGTTACAGGCCTTGGCCTGAAGAGGTCTGCAGCAAAGAGGGGACTCTTCAGTCGTCCAAGAAGCAAGAGAGAGCGAAGTAGGGGCGTTGTGCACTGGCTTTTAACCTCTGGTCAAAGTCCCACCTCTTAGGGTTGACCTGACCAATGAAAATGTTGTATTTCCGGGCAACAACATCCCTCCTGTCAGGGCTTTTACGACCGAGCAAGATTAACTGGCTGAGTTGTTGAAGAAGAACTATTAAAGACTCTTGTAATACTGATGTGTTGCACAGGTATCAACATATCGCATACACAAGCATTTAAATCTTCTCGATACGAACCCATAGACACTAAACATGGCATAACTGAAGTTACCTTAAATGTATCATCAAACATGTGAATACAATACTGAGTACAATACAACAAACAGTAATAATGAATACCATTTCCTGGGGATATGCATGTTCATTTATAGAACAGTCTGTCTATAAATTAATGCAGGAAAGTCTGTTTTCTGTGGGAAAGATGCAAGAAAGATGCAGGTTTTCTGTGTGTCTCTTTGTCTCTGCTCTTCTCTGCTCTTCCATGTGGCACATACATACTTCGGAGCAATAAAACTTCTAACTGAGAACTTCTCAGGGGATGGGGGACAGACCCCAGAGTGAGCTTTAAACAGTTACTGGTTAACTATAACAAATAATTGTGTCTGATTTGTCTCAGTCGTTACAGTATATCGCCCCTATGTGAGTATGCTGTATATATGTGAATAAAGTTAGACATATGTATATATATTATTATTATTATATGAAAAAAAAAAAGAAGAAGCAGACTCTCTAGTATGTGGTCTTATCATTGTAAGATTGTCTAGCCTGCGGATTACCAATAATGTGAAACTAAATATTCATTTATACAGACCTTTCTAATAAGATAACCAGCACCATGGCAAATGGCAAATATCATTGGTTCACCCCAGAGCTGTGATGCCTCATTGTTTGGTTCAGTAATCTGTGTCCAAATTAGTTCCTCTTTCAGAATGTAAAAAGACTTGGGTGTGGAGCCAGTTAAAGTCCAACAAGCATGTATGGCTATATTCCAACCCATTCTCACACCCAAGGCGTGAAAAGCTGAAGCACGGTCAAGCGCCTTTAGGATCACAATTAAATATGCCCCTGTATCGACAAACTAGGAATCAACTTTCAATTGCTTGCCTTATGCATCAGCTCAAGACTCACTTATTTCTTTGCATGCATTTGTAAAAGCAGAAATGATTTTCATACATATAACCTACATCCAATCAAAGCTATTGGAAGGCTTCTTTAGGCAGCAATTTTCGAATGCGTTTGTAATTTGAGCGTTATGATGGTGATCGCTTTTGGGTCTGTTCCTCACACAACGCAATCTTTTGGCTCCAGAAGGCTTGGAATGTTTGCAATTTTTGAATAAGCCTGGACTGTAGTTGTATCTGTCAATTATATCCTGTGTTTTATATTGACAACTGGTTAGGGTTAGGGTAGGTCACACTGTCATGAGAAAAACAGTTCTGAAACAGTGACATATGAGCAAAAAATCAGATTTGGGCCACGTTTGCCTGCAGTCTGAACGTAGCCCACTAAATGTAGTTCTGTTCTCACACAGTTCAGTTATAAACAAGAGTGACAACCGTATTCAACAACCAAACCACCTGGACTGCCACCATCTTTAATAATCACTGTGGTAACAGATGTTATTCACAGATATCACATAGAAAAGGGGCACATTTCTTTGCCATTGATACCTAAAGTGGTTTAGGCTGGTTTAGAAGGAAATGAACCTGCACAGTCACTCCTGAATTGCACGGTAGGGTTGGGGACTATTACAGATGACTTTCACTTTTTCCAAAAATCACTCTTTCTTCCAGATAACAGCCCTCTTACTTGGATCTTGGATAACTTGGATCTATTAGAGTGGTGCAACAAATAGTGGTGATACAAACATTTCCTTTGTAGAAAGGGGGGAAAAAAAGAACTAGCTTGTTAAAACTTGATAATTGTGATGCTTATTAGTTCAACTTTAAAAGGTTAGTCATGTCATCCTTGTTTGGGTCATTAGAGAAGTGTCTGGCACAGAGCAAACTGTTAGCAGTGCGACATTTAATTATAGCCAGAGATTCAGACAATCCTACGGCTGGTGATCATTATAAGCAACGGGCAGTCCTGAAAGATCATTTTTTGAAAAGGCTTTGACTTTTTAATAAGAAAGTAAATCGTCGCAAAACACTGTACCATCATCACCGCTGAGTAAATGATGACTGTGGAAACCATAAATGGTTTGACTGAAATAAACAGCACTTTCAAAAAGAATAACCCAAATGTCTCACTTGGATACAGTGATTCTCAAAAGGCTGCATAAGCAAGCACACGCCTATTTTGAGATAAATTTCCCATTCTGCAACACCGTTTTACATCTAAGAGAAAACCTCTGGCTTTATCTCACTTAAACAGCCTTGAACTCTGAACACATTTCCATCAGAAAAGCTGATATTAATGAAGTCACAATCTGTGCCATACCAACCATGAGCAAAGGGACACTGCAAAAAAAGGGTGAAACGATCTCCCCTGGGGATTTCACCACTAAAATTCAATGTGCAATGGTTTCTATGGCAACAAGCGACTCACTGCACTTAAAGCAACAATGAACTGGAGTGACAGATAATGCGTTGCTCTCTAAATTTTAGCTGCTAATGCCCTTAATGAGCCTGGATGCCGAAATCAAAGAGGGAGCTTTGTGTGGCTAGCTGTCTTTGAATGGGACCTTTCTCCATACACACAGAGCTAATGAGGTTTCAAATCAGAGGTCTACTGCAAAGTACACACACTGTCTTACTCGGTTTGTGTGTGTTTTCTCTCTTTCCCTTCCTTCACAATCACAAAGATGTGGTAAAACTTCTGTGTTACGATATTAGTAGCCTGACCCACATCCATTGTTCACTCTACCAAGTGTATGGAATTTTATCTAACAAGAATGACTTTCATTTTTACCCCATATCACTGTCATTTTGCTCTTTTTCTTGGGGCATATATATATATATATATACACATCACACACACACACACGCACACACGCATATATATATATATATATATATATAGTTGTCAACATTTGAAGTGGATCAAAACCTTTCATCAAAGTTTTCCTTAGTTCTTAGGACAACTTTGATTAACTTTTTTAATCAAAGTTAATCAAAGTTTTAATCAAAGACTACTGTGTATATATATATATATATATATATATATAATTAGAGATACACCAATACTAAATTTCTCTGCCAAAACCTATTATTCATAATGATATCAGCCAATACCGATACAGATAGTTGGAAAATAAATCTCTCCCAAATTATGCAGCAAACTATACAGGGAAGCCCTATCATTTGGTACACTATAATATTAGAGGTTACAATTAACGACAGAGGTTTTATATTCAGGTGCTATTTATTATCAGATACAATAATTACCCTTAAAAACTTTCCTGTGGTAAATGTTACATTATGTGACATATTGTTCACAAGTTGTTTATTGACGTCTTTCGCGGTTGAAACACAAATAAAGTGATTACAGGAGACATGATACATTCCGGTAAGTTGTACTGTATCTTTCAACATACCATTTGATGTTCATGCATGTTTTTCGAGATATAACTTTCCACTTTTATTAATGTGGAAGAAAAGTCTCACACTCCGCGCAGCCACTTGATCTGCCGCTAGAGCGATCTGTCACGTCACAAGAGTGTCAAAATGCCATTTATTGTTTGAGGAGACTTTGTTTCTTATCATTTGTGCAACAAAGCACACAGATCTTTGTGATTATTGGATGAGATGCGCGCTAGAAATAATGTTTGATGTAGCAAAAAAAAAAAAAAAAAAAAAGCAGACCTGGCAACCCTGGCTTTAACTATGGGTGATTTATAAGGTCAAATAGAGCCTGCTTTAACATCGCTGTTTTTTAAACTGTTAATGCGTTATTGACGTGTTAACTGAATTCAACACAAGATAGATTTTCTTCACATATAGTACGAGTTGCTGGATATAATCGGCCCTGATCATAATAATAGTTTTTATCGGTTTGTACGATTGTTGGCCAATACATCGGTACATCACTAATATAGATAGATAGATAGAGTGGATGGATGGATGGATGGATGGATGGATGGATGGATGGATGGATAGATGATAGATAGATAGATCTATCAGCTGGAACCAGTCTGGTCATTCTCCTCTGACCTCTGGCATCAACAAGGCATTTTTGCCCATAGAACTGCCACACTCTAGATATTTTCACTTTTTCAGGCCATTCTCTGTAAACCTTAGAGATGGTTGTGCGTTTAAAATCCCAGTAGATCAGCAGTTTCTAAAATACTTAGACCAGCCTGTTTGGCACCAACAACTATGCCACCTTCAAAGTCATTTAAACCATCTTCCTTCCCTATTCTGATGCTTAGTTTAAACTTCAGCAGATCAGCTTGACCATGTCTACATGCCTAAATGCATTGAGTTGCTCAAATGTGATTGGCTGATTAGGTATAAAGTGACCAGTGAGTGTATTGATATAGATATAGATATAGATATACACATACATATAGCATCTGACAAATGCATAAAAGTACAAAAATAACAAAATACAAAGGGAGAAATATCTAATTTTCCCTGTTGTATTGATGTTGTGTTTATTGAAACACCACCAACAGAGTAGGTGTAGAAAAATAAACAAATAAACAAACTAATTGGCATTTACAAAATCTTCATGACTCACATCCAAATGATAGCTTCATCATATAATGTTTTTATAATGGAAATGTTATCATCATCTGTGTATAGCTTAAGCCTCATATAAGCCACTCACCCGTCATTACATTCTATTTCTTGTGTGGTACGTGTGCTTCTCCTATGGCAGTGACTCATAGCACACCCCTTTGAGTAGCTTACTCCTTGTAGTTTATGACAAGACACTGTGTAGAGATCAGTAAGCTCAAAGATCACCGGGGAATGTCTCAGCAATGCTAAATCATTTTGCTTGGTCTCACCTTGATGTATTTATGCGTCATTATTTTTTACCTCTTGCCTTCTCTCCTGATTTCTCTCCTTGCTCTTCTGTGCATTTAGGATGTGCTGGTATATATATTATTTTTGCCCATTCTTGGTTCCTACATATTGCTCATCATATATTTTGCAAAACTTCAAAAGAAAGGGAAAAATCCAATACAATCAGTTAAAAAAAAAAAAAAAAAAAACTGTAACAGAACCAGCAGCAAAATTTTTTTTAATCAGATTTCATAAAGCAACAGCTGCTTCACAGAAAACATGAGAGAGAGAGAGAGAGAGAGAGAGAGAGAGAGAAAGAGAGGGGGTCAGACAAACAGAACGGGAGATGGGGAGCACTTGTATTTGCATTTGCCTCAGAGGCAAAAAGCTAAAAAAAAACAATAAGATGCTGAAGATTGTACTTCATCATGACAAAATAATGGCTTTGTGGCTGTGTTTCTCATCTTGGCGGCTCTCTTCAAATCTGAGGAAATGGCCTGCCATTTGTCGCACTTAAGAGACGCAAATAAGACACAGAGATTCTGACTCACCTCTTTCCGTTGCTGGCATATATCTCACTATTTCACGCTACCAGTTTCTACCAGTGTCAATAACAAGGTTGCAAACACACAAAAGATCAGTGATCTATCAAAGATTGAAGTACTATCACGCAGCATGATAAACAATACGTAATTTTCTAATAAAACACAGTGTTGCATCTGGTTTAACAGGGGAAGAACCGGAGCCATTGTGCATTTTGATAATTAAATTAAGTGAGGCTTGCAAATTATTTTGCCAGGCTGACATGCATACAAATTAGCTTGTCATATTGTTTTAGAAATACAAGACCATGCCAAATACCTTGTCAAACTCGAATAGGGAACAATATTCGAATTGTTTATTGTGCAGACAAAACAAACAAAATCACAAGAATATCTACTGGTTTTGTGGGTAAGCGTGCCTTAAAGATTTGCATGAAATATTTAAAGGAACAGGGAAAAAAAACCTATGCAAGCTACTTGATATGTAGATATTAGTATATATCCCTAACAGAGATGTGTTAGGGATCCCTAGCATTGTGTGTGTGTGTGTTTCCATGGTTACTCCCTCCTGAGAGTAGTTGTTCTTGCTAAGTTAAGGATGACAACACAGTGTATGTGTTTCCATGGTTACTCACTCCAGATTGTGGTTCGTCTTTGCAGAGTTATAAAGGGAAAGGGTCTTTCTGTGTGCACATTCATGCATGTGCATGTGTGCCTGCATATTTGCGTATGCAGTGTCATGTGCTATGGGTTAGTTTACCCCAAAATGGAAATTCTGTCATTAATTACTCATTCTCATGTCATTCCACACTCGTAAGGCCTTTGTTCATCTTTGGGACACAAATTAACCCTTTGACGCACACCAGTGTGATCGGTCGGGTCTGGTCCCTGGAGCGTACGATCACCCCGGTAAAATCGGCCGGCAAGGTTTTTGGCAAGGTTCCCTGCACTCTAGAGGCTAAATATCATGCTATTTGAGGTATGTCACATGACAAGCAATGACGCGTCGCCATGGAAACAACAAAGTGATGCGTTATAAATAACGGTCGCCTAGAAAAAGTCACGCTGGGGGAACAACTAGAATATTTTAAACTTACGTGTGATAGAGTTAAGACATTTTTGATGAAATCTGACTCCTCCATAGACACCACCACTTTCAAAAATGAAATAAAACTTTTTGTGCGCAAAAACAAAACAAAAATAACTTTATTTCAACAATATTGTGTCTTCTGTACCATTCTCCTACGTTGTTTATGTTCAGCGCTTCCAGGTTCTACGTCAGAATGCCGGCTCATGCTGTGTTCATGACGTGTTCAGCTTCGGCCGATACTGAGCCGCGTACGAGAAGATATTGTTGAATAAAGTTATTTTTCTTTTGTTTTTGTGCACAAATGTATTCTCTTTACTTCATAACATTAAGGTTGAACCACTGCAGTCACATGGACTATTTTAACGATGTCTTTAGTATCTTACTGGACCTTGAAAGTGGTGGTTAAATTTCTGTCTATGGAGGAGTCAGATACCTCTCGGATTTTATCAAAAATATCTTAATTTGTGGTCCGAAGATGAATGAGTGTGGAATGACATGAGGGTGAGTAATTAATGACAGAATTTTCATTTTTGGGTGAACTAACCCTTTAACTGACATTTTGCACAAAAAGTAGACAAAATTTTAATGAATTAACGTTTGAACTGTAAATGTGCAGGTGCATTGTTCTCCTCACTCACTCTGTACCGTAGCAGTCCTGGTGCAGTTGTAGAGGATGGCGAGCTCTCCGAACACTTTCCCCGGTCCCATGGTGCAGAGTTTCATGCCCTCCTTGGTCACCTCCACCCTGCCATCTGAAAGCAATCAGAGGTAAATCCTTAAGTCCATTGATGATGCTCTGTTCATGAAAGTAAGCATGACAGTCTGGAAATGCATCTGTGCTGCCTGCCTGGATTGGACCGAGCCAGGCCTAATACATTCCAATAACAGTCTCATTTCATTAGGCCAGCAGACATGAGCAGAAGCTTCGAGGGGAGTGGGGGATGTGAAATGACTGGGAAAGGTAGGAGCTCTCTAATGTAATGGGCACAGGGAGAAGTAGGCCAGTGAAAAGAGGGGGAAAAAAGAAGAAAGGAGTGGAGGATTAGCAAAGTATTAGGCCTAAACTATTAGATGAGATGCAGTGAAACCATACTGAGAGGGCCTGGGACTGTTATTTCAGGATTAACGCGTAAGACACACGTAACTCCTCTGCGTTAGCTCATGGAAAATTCATCAACAGGCTTGGTTGAAGAGCTCATCTGTCACCTCATGCAGTTTTCAAATTATACCAAAGCTTCCGGGGGGGCAATACTTGGAATAAAGTAGGTCTGAGAAAACCCTTCCTGCTAAATGCTGGCAACAGCAAGGTAGCAAGTAAAAGCAAAGATGTTTATGCAGACATTTACAATTTCATGTTATTCACTTAAAGGCCCTGTTTCCACCTGGTATTAAGATGCGTTTTGGTCGATCAGATCACAAATGGATGACGCTAAATACAGGTGCAAACGGGGTGTAAAACGTTTTGAGCTTGTCCGCATTCGACCACTTCCAGAGGTAGCCGAAAACGCATTTGACCGGATTGCTTTCGTAGTGGGAACACTCATGTAGTCAAATGTGTTCGAACAGCCACTAACGTCCACCTACACACCACCTACTGACCTAACACGTAAACAGTATGGGAAGCGAGCTAGCCAGACGGGATTTAAACTTTGTCAGCTAAAGACCCAAGTTTGGTTAAAAGATGAAAAACATACCAATCCCATTCCTGATTTCAAACACGCACACACAGCGTTCGACGTGGTCTTGCGGCTGTCAGAGCAGAAACAAAAGCTGCTGCTGCTAACTGTATGTTTTTCTGTCTTCTCCGGTCGTTTTCATATGTAAATTGCACAAGCTTGTTTAGTCCATTAGATCGAAAGATCTGAAAAAACCCATACATTTACCTGCCAATAGACCATCCCCTCGAAGAAATCAGAACAGAAGTGGTTGAAAATGGAACAAAAAAGATTTTTAAAAAAAATTTAAAAAAAGATTAAAATGCCAGGTGGAAATGGGTATGTGTCTCCCTCGTCCACTTGTGATCTGATCGACCAAAACACATCTTAATACCAGGTGGAAACAGGGCCAAAAAGCATGCTGCCTCATGTTGTGTATAACACGGGTGTCGCTGTCAGAAGTTTAGAATTAGATATGCACCGGCCTGATTTTTGCTCCAAACCGATCTCTATTCCGGACTTGCACACAAACTGCATTGCAATCATTTCCCAAAATGTAATTTGGTTGGAAATATTACAAAGTCTGTAAACAGGATGTTAACACAGGCCAGAGACGGGACACGCTGAAGACAGACGCAAAGAAGTAAACACAGACGCTCCAGCAGAGAAAATACTGTACCAGGCACAGCAAGCTCACTGTTCGCGATGCTCGAAATACTAGAAGAAAGCTATAAATATTGAATTGGGGGTGGGGTTTATATGAATGTATCTCTGAAGGGAACTTACTGTCTTCAGAAAAGTTTCGATGGCATTTTTTTTCCCTCTTACCACCATTCTGTATAAAATAAGTGCCCAAAGAAACCGCTGCTGCTCCATAAGCACCACCTACTGTCAGAGAGTGATTTTGCATTTTCATTCAGTCTGATCATTTCACAAATCTAAAGTCAGAGCATTCTGTTTTTGCTTTAAATCTTGAAATGATTCTAATTCAAATAAAAAACAACTGCTCATGCTACTTTTGTGTAGCATCTTTGTTTGGATCATGGTTAAAATGCTGTGGTTGCCTCTAATTTCAAATGGTTACAGATTTTTTTTTTTTTTTTTTTTTTTTGTTTAAGGGCAGTTTGCCTGTTATAGAGTAAACAACAAATAAATTTGTTTAAAAAAAAATATATATATATATATTTATTTTTTCTTTTTTACCCAAAAATACCCAATTTGGTTATAAAAAAAAAATAAGAAATGGCCATGAAAAATCATGATTGGTGCACCACTATTTGGAATAATTTGTTGATGTTTTTGTGAGTCTCTTAGGCTAACATACAGTTTAAAAAATAAATAAATAAATAAATATTATTACAATTTAAAAGAACAGTTTTCCATTTGAATGTATTTTAAAGTATAATTTATTCTTGTAATGGCAAAGTTGATTTTTCAGCATCATTACTCAAGTCTTCAGTGTCACATGATGGTTCAGAAATCATTTTAATATGCTGATTTACTGCTCAATGTTTTGCGGGAAACTACAAAAAACACTACAAAACATTATTCAAAAGTCTGGAGCAAGTAAGATAAAAAGGGAAATAATTTTATTCAGCAAGGATACATTTATCAAAAGTGATATTATTATAAGACATTTATAATGTTACGAAATATTTTTATTTCAAATAAATGCTGTTCACTGAACTTTCTATTCATTTAAGAATCCAAAAAAAAAAAAGAAGGTTCAGAATGATTTGTGAAGGATCATGTGACACTAAAGACTGGGAAAATGGCTGATGAAAATTCAGCTTTGCATCACTGGAATAAATCACATTTTAAAATATAGCTAGTCAAATGGAATAAAGTTTTTTAAGCAGTAATAATAATAATTCACAATATTACTGTTTTTGCTGAATTTTTGATAAAATAAATGCAGCGTTGGTGAGCAGAAGAGACTAGTTGTGTTTAATCAGCTGAAAACTAACAGTAAGGGTCCTCTCCACAGGGGGAAAAAAACATATATCTTCTTCATCAGACTTCTTGGTAGGCTAGTCTCCAGCTCTGATGCTATCAGCAAGGCTAATCCAAACAGGCTACAAATACACTGACCCAGAATCAGTTTGCTGTGGCTCTATTTTCCTGCCACCTGGGGTCTGTCTAATGACGGATCTGAATCACGACTGGTCATCCCGAGCTCTAACAGCACGAAACAAACACATCCACTTTAAGCCCACCATGAACACCAGCCCACTGACTTAATGTGTAAATACAATGCAAAGCTCAGTTTAAAATTTACAATTTAGATTCAAACTGAACATCTTAAAGACGTCCTAAGTCCTATCAGTCGATTCTCACATCCTAGATTTTGACTATCAGGATTGAGTTAGAGGCTGCCGGACTGAATCAAGCCAAGTTGTAAGCTTTGGTCTGTAAGTCTATTATAAATAAAGGAATCATGTGGATTTCCTGAACACTGTTGTGGCTAGAAATACAGCACGTTAAGTCATTTTATCAGAATGCAACAACTTGTGGATGGATAAAATCAAGTCACACACTCACTAAAAAATTAATTACAAAATACTTCACAATCTTACACCGATTCATTGGATCAATGACTATAACAGCTGATTTAGATATAGTCAAGTACTGGTTAGCATTGGCAAACTAAAATTACAGTTTACTTTATGGTACGCCACTTAGCTAACTACGCAGCCAGGGCCTAAAATTCATGTTGGCGAGTATATGAAGCAGTTTCAATCCCCAGATAGCCAGTATAATTTTTTGTGAATTCTAACAATGCAATGTTGTAAGAACATGAACGTGAACGACGCTCAAGACAGTTGATAGGCCAGCGCTGCATCCTCACTAAAGTTAAAGCCTTGCCGATTTAAATATTCAAGCACAAGAAGACGCAAAAGGGAACTCAATTCATTACTCACATGCTTTGTGGGAAGTTTAGTGTGCATACACATCTGAAGTGAGACATATTAACACAAAAGTATGTCAAAAAATGCCTGTCCTCTACCAGTCCTCTATCCTCAGTCTGTTATGGCTTGAGTGAACGTAGACACTCGAGAAAGACAACACATGTACAGTATCAGTATACTGTCTTAAAGTGACAACAGCCTAATATACCTGCTGCTTTCTGTGTTTTTAATGTTAATCACACAAAAAGGACAAAGAAAATCACGCACTGCTCTTGAATAACTTTTGAAATTTTAATAATGATTAATACCTGTTTATACAGTGAAGACTATCCAGTATTATTTTACATTTGATTACTTCATTCAATGTCTCTACCTGAAAACTACTCTTACTTGTCTTTAATAATGTTTTAATTTATATTAGTTATATTAGGCTAGTAGTTTTAGCTGTGGTATCGGAAATGGAATAGAGAATTGTGAATTTCCACTGGTATGTAAATGGCTTTTTTTGCATAAACAGTTTAATAGCCAGTAAAAAAAAAATAATTATATATATATATATATCTCCAGTAAATTCAGTCATTGGCCATTGGCAGGTGTGGCAAAAAAAAAAAGGAAAAAAAAAAAAAGTTTTAGGCCCTGTACGCACCTATCAAAACCTTTTTAAATATTGCTGAACAAGTCCAGGTACAGTATGATCCAGGAGTTAAAGTCCCCCTTTAGTCAATAATCTTAGCCCTTAACCCCCTGGGGTCTAAGTCTGATTTGGGGCCCTGAAGGAGTTTTGACATGCCCTGACATTTGTGCTTTTTTCAGTTGTTCATAAACATATTAATGGAAAAGGTGTCATTACACTGTATTTAGCACGAACTAGGCTACCATAATATGTGAGCAACATGTATGTACATGTTTGTATTTTTGAGAGAATAACCTTTATGTGTGGTTATTGAAAAAACAAAAAACTTAAGTCAAGAAACAAATATTAAATATGTGTTCACAAGACTTCTGGGTATTGGAGGTTGTTCATGCCTGAGAAGACAAAGACCCACATAATGAGCCGCATAATGACCCGCATAATGAGCCCTTTCAGTCAGGTAGGCTATGTGAAAAAACCCTCTGTGAGCTTGCTGATAACATGATTATATCAGCTGTATTAACGTTAATATAATTTAGAGAAATATTGATGGATTCTCGTATGTTTATGTCAATTTTCTATACAGAGGAGTAATATTTATTCGACATTTATTGTCATCACTATGAGCGCTGGATACTCTGATGTACTATGTTTTCAATTCATACTTGCAACCGGAGGGCGCTCTGTGCACATTTAGTCCACAAATGACTCGTGATGAAGAACAGGCATACCATGTGACATTCCAGGAACTAACAGAGGCGTCCAGAGATCGCTATAACCATGGCTATAACATGCAGATAGACAGTTTTGAAGATAATAAATACACGATTGCGACGATGTATACATGTATTGCCTCAGAATAGCGCTCGCTCCATGGGCGTGGCCGAATTAGTGGATAATGAGCTGACTCACAGATGTCTGACATGTCTCCCTTTTCATACAGATTACATAAACAGAGAATTTTTGTTTTCGATTCGACTTACACGATTTAAAACCTGACATTTCAACGTTTCTTTAGACATAAGTCTCATTTTTGTGTGATTAGTATTCAGTAAGTTACAGTTCATTTTCTGAGAACTATCAGATTGGACTTTGTTCAGAGGGAGACGACAGATCACGCATCATGTTAGTTTTCTTTATTTTGCAAAAAGCACACCATTTTGTTTTTACTCTGAGTGTACACAAATAAAAGAAGACATTCTATAGTTTCAATTGATATGTTACTTTGATAAAAAAATGACAGAGTATTTTAAGTCTGTTTTGCTGCAATGTGAAAAAAATCATGCAAAAAACACTGACGCGTTTCCCGACTCCAGAGTGTTAAAACTCATATTTGATTAACAAAATTACATAAACGTTCTTTCCTGTGAAAACATTTCTTCATGCCTTAAAATAGCTTTAATGTAACTGCTTTAATGTGTTTATGGTAGGCTTAAAGTGGATGTGTTTGTTTTGTGCTTTTAGAGCTCGGGATGACCAGTGGTGATTCAGATCTGTCATTAGACAGACCCCAGGTGGCAGGAAAATAGAGCCACAGCAAACTGATTCTGGGTCAGTGTATTTGTAGCCTGTTTGTACACCCTTACTTCATTTAGTATACACGGATCATTGAATATGCTAATTAGCCCCGCCTCCACTCACTCGCACAAGCTCAGAGATCCACTCGGTCAACTTACTGAGGTAAACGTTGCACAACGGTATCGCTCTTTACAAAGTCAGACATATAACAGTAATTAATATGATTAGCCTTTTGCTTGACTACGTTATCAGTCAGCTGCTTATAATGTGACTCCCTTGCTTCAGATAGGTCATGGTTAATGATATGCTAAATCCCGCCGGCACGTTGCCATGATTGATTACAAAGTAGTTTGTTACGTAAGAAACACCAGTGATTTCAAACCGCATTTTAGAAACTGTCTTTTGATCACTGCAGTTTAAAATATAAAATACTCAGCAATGATGTTGACTTATGAATTTGCACAAGGTTTGTCTTAAAGCATATTAAAAACACCACATAGACATATAAACAACATTAAAAACTTTCACTACAGGGGGACTTCTTTCACATAAATATCACACAAAGGAGATGTGTGTCAATGAACAAGTCGGCCCTGTTCTTCATCACTTTATACTGTACATCTGAAATAATATGACAAATTCTAAATCGGCTAATTGTCATGGACGGATGATGTTGACGATGAGATGTAGAGGATCTTAAAATGCAGCGTGAACTTTATTAAACAACAACAAAAGTGTATATTACCACATAACGATAATCCAAAACAAGAGAAAGGCAACGTAACAGCGTGTATGAACACAAACAACAGACAATTCTAAAGTTGTTGTAATGACACTGAAATATTATTGCCTCTGGTTCAATATTGTTCTCTCGTAAGAATGAAGCTGCATCTGGGACATACTCGAGTATCACCTCGCAAGCCATCTAATCCTGTTTACGTTACATATACCTGCTCTTGAGCGGGTTTGGGCTTAAGGACCTGTTGCTATGACAACAACTCAGATGAGCTTTGAAGAACAGAATAATCCAGGATTGTGTTAAATCATCAACAATTAAATCCAGCTAAATCCATTATCGACACGGAAAAATGGTGCCCTGTTTTATATGACATCATAGGCTGATATTATTAGTTTCTGACAGGCAAGTTTGAGTCAAGTCGAAAGTAACTCGAATGTCAAAGTCAAGTCTCAAGCATTCAAATTCAAAGTCACACGTTTTGAGTCCACTCTGACACCTGCACCACAGTAATGCATCAAACCAAAGGTAGTCCCGTCACTGTCTCCTCTTAAGCGTAAAGTTTTATTAGATTTCCATCATGTTCTGATGCCTTTATCTTGGCAGGGCAATATGAGGAATGAGACGGGGCACAAAAGCAGAATGTTGTTATCAGGGAGCTGTGACTATCAGCCTGTTTTTGGGCAGGTCATGCTGACTTGTGCTCTATTATCACTGCCTGCATCCGCAACCAAGGGAAATAACCTACTGTAATAGGACGAAAAATGTGGAATGCTTTAGGGCTTGGAAACAACAAGATGTGCATGCGAAAAAAATAATGCTGTATATCTTCCAAGTGGATGTTATAATATCTGCACCCAGGGCCAGCCCAAGCCTTTATGGGGCCCTAAGCAGAATTTAATTTGGGGACCCCTCAGTTAGAATAACTTAAGATAAACAGTATCTTCTTATAGAAAAAATAAATGTAAATGTACAAAATGCACAATATTAAATGAAATGCTTAAATAGATGTATTAACATTAAAGGAATAGTTCACCCAAAAATGAAAATTCTGTCATTTACTCACTCTCAAGTTGTTTTAAACCAGTTTCTTTCTTCTGTTTAACATAAAAGTTATTTTGAAGAATATGGGTAACTAAACAGTTGCTCGTCACCAGTGACTTCCATGGTGTATTTTTTCTATAAAGTCAATGGGGACCAGCAACTGTTTGGTTACCCACATTGATCAAAATGTTCAGCAGAAGAAAGAAATGAATACAGGTTTGGAACAACATGAGAAAGAGATTTTTTTTTTTTTTTTTTTTTTGGGTGAACTATCCCTTTAAGGACAAGCGGCAGCATGTTTACTATTAGGCTGCTGTCACTGCACACATCTAACAAAAAGACAAGCAAACGATTTTCTCTCAAAATGATTACTTTCACATAATCAACTGTGTATTTGACAGGCCTTTAGTGTGCGCGCGCTTGGGGTGTATGCGCTCAGAAAAAGCATTTAAAAGTGATTTTCTCTTTGTATTTTTTTGTTTAAGACCTGTGACTTTAAGACCGTGGATCCTAATGATACACATCCATTTTCTTTGTTTGCGTTACCTAAGCCTAAGGACATTTTGACATAATTCTGCGTGAATATGTCCGTTTAAGCACAAATAGATGCGGAAGTGAACGCAATTCAGTGTTCATGTGTGTCTGCGCGGCTCCATGTGACAGGACCTAAACATGTGCAAGTTTGGTTAAACTTTGCAGTTCCTTTGATGTGACTATCGTGGATGCGCACATCGCGATATCGATGTTAAAACGATGCATCGTGCAGTCCTTATGTGATGCAAATGTACGTCGATTTGTACAGTATTATTGGGATGGAGGCACTAGAACTGCAACTGATCAAGCTGTCATTTCATATGCTCTTGGGGGCCCCCTGGTGGCCACGGGGGCCCTAATCAGCCGCTTAGTTCGCTTATGCCTTGGGCCAGCTCTGTCTGCACCTGTTTAATGCTTCGATGAACTTTTTTTCATTTTCACATATCATACACTTTATCTTTTTGAGTCTGTAGATTTCAATTACAATACACTTCAGTAGCACTTACCTACAGCAAACTTTTCAGTTTTATTCCTACATATTCTGAAGTTTTCTACAGAGGGGTTTGTTCATATATCATTCGCCTGATTTACAGTATATAACATTTTATCCCCCTGGCTGTTGACAGTATTTTCAGTGATAAAGAGAGGCCCAAAATCCCCTCTGTAAAAACCTTTAACTTTAATGTGGGAGGGTTGGACAAAATGCATGTAAATTCATGCATATTTAATGCTTCATTTGCATATTTAAACATAACATTTCAGAAAACTTGTACTACAAAAAAAAAAAAAAAAAAAAACTATCATAATGTACTGTGATTGTTTGTCACACACTCACACCACCAAAGACTGTTTGATTACATTCACCGTTTCTCCTTGCCTTGTTTGTCGTCATGGTCACTGATTTGATTTAGTCATTGTGTTCAGGTGAGCTAGTGTCATTATTTCCCCTATTTAAGTTCAGCTCAGTTTGTGAGACAGAAGATCCGACCCAAAAGAGGGAAAGTTTGGTGGCGTTTTTCCTGCTTTTTTATTTCATTCTGTTTTTTTTTTGTTTTTTTTATCCCTTTATGGATATCCCCACTGTTCTCCTTCTGTGTTTGGAGTGGGGGGAACTAACGTTAGAGGACCACATGCAGATCTTTTTAGAAACTGCCCATTTAACTCACTACCCGGACAACTGCCTCTGCACAGTCTACCAAGTGAGCTTGAATGCCACATGCAGAGCGCAATTGTCCGGAGAAGGTTTGCGGGGGAATTTCGCTGCCGTTGTGGAGTGGGTGCTTGTGAGCTGTAACTCGACATCCACCGTCTGCCTCGGAGAAGAGGATCTCGCTAGCCCCACTCCGGACCCAGAACCTGGCCAACAACCATCCCGCTGCACGAAACGCTTGCACGAGGCAACCACGAGTGACGAGCCATCGCCGAGTGGAAGGACAGAGCTGAGGATCGCCACAGAGCAAATACTTCTTTATACATCTGACCAGGTGCATGAGCCACCTACAGCGCTCTTGAGGGAGTTTACAGTGGAGAGTGAGGGCATGGAGGAAATCCCTGCCCACTGTACCACCACTGAGGGTGAGCAGAGGCTGTGCTCTGAGGAATTGGACTCTATTCTGAGATACCCTCATATGAATCATTTGAATTATCAGTAACACTTTAGTATAGGGAACACATATAAATTATTAACTACGACTTTTTCCTCAATAAACTCCCAATTTACTACTTATTAATAGTTAGTAAGGTAGTTGTTAAGTTTAGGTATTGGGTAGGATTAAGAATGTAGAATAAGGTCATGCAGAATAAGGCATTAATATGTGCTTAATAAGTACTAATAAACAGCTAATATAGACCCTAAAATAAAGTGTTACCGAATTAACTGTCTGTCCTGAATTGTCTGTCTGTCCTGTCACGACCACGGAGGTCGTCCCCTGTCCGTGGCACTCCCGTTGCTGGGAGTTGCTATATTGTTTTTGTGGTCAGCGCACACAGCCCCTGTGCTCCCAGCCAGTCCCAAACTCCCACCTAGCCTCCCTCTCCCACCTCCTGTCTCCTCTGCTTCCTGTCAGCTCCTCAGCTCACCCTCAGTTCACCATCAGTGATGTGGGCTCGCCGTGGGTCTGCCAGTCTCTAGCTCCATCGTAGTCAGTGGATCGTGGTCCGCCTCCAGCCTCCACGACCAGGACTCCACCTCAGCCAAACTGTCCATTAGCTCCGGCTTCGCCTCGTCCCTTTGTCCCTCTGGCTCCTTACTCCCTCCACCTCGGTCCTCTGTCGCTCCGGCTCCACCGCAGCCTTCTGAATCCCTGCCTGCGCCTCGGTCTCCAGAGCTGTCGGCATCGCCATGTCCCTCCAGGTCCTCAGCGTCGCCTTGGTTCATCGGCTCTCCGGCTACACCCTGGTCTCCTCTTCCACCTGCTCCACCTCCATCAGTCGGCCCCCTGGAGTCATCAGCCCTTACTCCATCATGGTTCCTCCCTCCATTGGCTCCACCATGGGCCTCCTGCCTGGCTGCAGTCTGGGTCCCACCTTGCTCCTCCTGCTCCAAGTCCCTCCTGTGCCCTCTGCCTGTTTTGCCAACCCTTTGCCAGCCTCTTCACCATTCCTTCACCATCTACTCATTCTCCTTGCCTCCTTGTCACCACGGCACAAGAACGTGCTTTCTGGGAGGGGTGTTCTGTCACACACTCACACCACCAAGGACTCTGTTTGATTTCGTTCACCGTTTCACCATTAAAAATGACATAAATCAAATGTCTTCCTTAAATAGCTTTAATGTAGTTCACTATATTTCGTAGTAACTTACAAGCTATAATTTTAAAGCTTTCCCAACACTGGTGCTACTCTATAGTAACTGGGTATGCACTCCCCTGTAAACAATGTGAGTTATCATTCTCAAAAAATGATGAGAAAAAGTGGTTTTGAAGAAAAAAGCATTTGAGGTGAGCTCTGAAAATTGAGGATGACACTTGGACTAACATTCACCTTGAGGTCTATATATTAAAGCTGGTGTGTTTTATTAAACATAGGGTTATTCATTACAGAATAGGTTAAAGATCTACTGAGAATAGACATCTTCATGCTTCTGTATCATAAGATGTGATCTGTAAAATGTTAGACAAGCTGAATAAAACATGTAAATCCACTCTCTGACAGTAGGTGGTGCTTATGGAACAGCACAAATAGAGCTTTCCCTGGTAACACAAAGCAGCGCTGCAAGGGATGTTCGATTCCAGGTTTTACAGAGTCGACTTGCTGTAATCAAATACGGTTTTAAAGACAATTAAAATATGAAATGGTAATATTAACCATCTGAAATTCTATAGTGGTTTATCATCAAACAGGTAACCATTTCATCACTACTCGTAGGATTCGCTTCACAGCATGCAGCACATTTCTGCTACTTCAAATGAGTCCACGGAATGTGTTAATGAATCCTTCGGTTGGAGGCCAATTACTCTGACTCACCCTAAACCAGCATGACTGAGACTATCAATCACCTTTATGTCTTTTATTCAAGGTCAAAGGTAAGAGGATGCTTAAGGAAATAGTCCACCCAAAAATAAACACTCCATCATTAATTTATCACCCTCATGTCATGTTACCTGTATGATGTTAATTATAAAGCTCATGAGAGTTTCCTATATCTCTTTTCTATATATAATATTGGCCAAAACAGATTGTGAAAATATTCTCATGAGTCTTTTCAAAGAGCCAGTTAATCTGATTCACAAATGAGACTGAACTGTTATTTCACAAAATGGACAGAACGATTCGTTCTGAAATTGGACTGATGTAGTTCTCAGTGATCTGGTCAAAGAAGCTGTAATGACTTAAATCGTGTTTCTTTAGAAAATTTGGACTAAACCAGTTAATTCATACGGATTCGTTTTACAATTTCTTTTTGAACTTGAGGCAAAGTGGTAATTGTGTAGACTATCAATAGAGGGACAGAAAGCTCTCAGATTTTATTAAAAATATCTTCATTTCTGTTGCGAAGATTAACAAAAGTCTTACAGGTTTTGAATGACATGAGAGAATTAATGACAGAATTTTTGGGTGAACTAACCATTTAATATTGCATACTGTTTTATAATAAGCTATACTACAATACACTGAGGTGAAAATAATATCTGCCACTATAGCATCTAACTGCTATTGACACTTATTACAAAGAAAATGTTGCTATTTTCACTTAGTGTAAATAGCATATATCGCTATTTGCACTTATGCAGACCATGCATCTTACCGGGAAAGCGTGATAGTTTCAGACATTCCGTGTGACCTGTGGCACCTCTGATGGTTTTGTGTAGGAGTCCTATTGCAGCGCTCTTAGGTTAAAGTGCCTATGTGTTGGAGGAATTCAAGGAAGAGTGGTGTTTATCGATGGAACGGCCACTCGTACATTCAGTGTGTACTCAAATCTGTTTGTTTCATCTCACCCTGAACATATTCCCCTCTCTAGAGCTTAACACATGCGAGAACAAGAGGTCAGCATCTCTTTTCTGCTCACTATTCTTTTTTTTAATATACACCATATGTAGCCTTGCACATACATCTTTCTAGTGTATTCCAGTGCATTTCATACAGTAGAACAGAAAAGGTAGGAACTTGTGAATGAGTTGTGCATCCGAAAGCCATGTTGATAAAAAAAAAAAAAAAAAAAAAAGGCTTTGCATCTAGGGCAGGACTTGGGTCAGCCTTCAGCATAAGGGAATTTTCACTAGAAAAGATACAGCTCAGCTGGAGTAATACGCCTGTTCAAATATACCTCCACTGTGACAGAAAAAAAAAACAAAAAAAAGGTTATTTAATGCAGGTTTTGTTAAGGTACTGATCATCTTTACACACTAAATAATGCTGGGTTATTTTTTTAACCCAAAAGCTGGGTTGAGACTGCTGGGTAAGGACACTGGGTTAATTCAACCCAATTTTGGGTTAAAGATCCTTCTTAATCTTAACCCAGCAGTGGTTGGGAACGCGGACGTGAAAGAGAGATTTTAACAGCACTGACGACTCCAGTGCGAGAAGCCGCCATTTTCTCAGCGTCTTCAGATGGAAGCGAGTGAAAGACAGTTTATGGTAAGTAATGATAAAAAATTAAAAATATTCTCACTTATTTCTGTATTTTGTATTTTGAGATGTATTTGAAGGCAAAAAAAAGTCAGAAAAGAACTTTTTGTGGTTTTTGCCTCATTCGTCTCATGTTTTAACGGCCTCTTTTACTGAATCGAAGAGCCATTTTTATTATTGTGGGTTTCTTGTGTCATATTTACAAGTTTTTTTGAAGGTTATCAACAGATTTACATTTTAATTCTTTTTTTTTTTTTTTTATCTTCACGATTAACCTAAATGTAATGACCTAGTTTTCCTTAAGGAAATGAAACTGCAATATGAAATAAAGGTTGAATTGTTTTGATGGTGTTGAAGCAATAATTGTTCAAATGAATGTTTTGTATGTAATATTTCAGACTTGTTGAGCTTTGTGTGTTCATTTGGACTAATGTTAAATGACAGGCTCTGCGAGAAGAGAGGGAAAGACGATTTATGGTAAGTAAAGTTTAAAATTCCATGTCGTTCTCAATTGTTTTTTGATAAGCTATGGACATTTTTACTGTATATGGATTAATCTATGTCTCACTGTATTAGGACAATCCTTTTGAACTTCATCTCCAGAGCTGCTCTTGAGTCACTTCACAAGCTTTTCACTGTTTCAATTGAGAAAAACTACCATCAAATACACATTGAAACTCAAACTGAAACTGTTTGATTACATTTTGAAAAGATTGATTAAATTATTAAAGTTTTATTAATTAATAGTAAGACACATAGAAAAACATAGAATCCAGAAAAATATAATGGAAAACAGAGAATTTAGGGGAAAATAAAGTGGATTTCATGGGGCCCTAAGTTAAAAGGCAGCTTACTCTGTGGAGTTTAACTGTGAACAAATTGTTTGCATTTGTTCTCAAGTTCTAACAAACATGTAGAATTTCCTTCTCCATTAATGGTATTTGAATATCGTGAAAAATATCGCTATCGTATGATATGGAAAAAAAAACAATATTTTTAGCCATATCGCCCAGCTCTATTTTTTAATCATGAATCATTTGTTGGTCAATAATAATAATCGAATTATATGCACTCACAGGTGCTGCCATTGCAGCATTCTAGTGTGCTGTGGTAGAAGACACATTAAACATCTACATTAAGTGTTTGAAGTGATAAAATAGACTATTGACCTACCCTTACTGATGTGGATGCACCTGTCTGAAAATTATTCAGTTTTAACCAACAAATGTTTTAGGAATATGTTTTGTGTTCCTAAGTATTTTTATTTTTCCTCTTTTTAACCCAATGAAGAACAGGTGGTGACAGGGATGAATACTGGTCAAAAAGGAGAATGACCTTCCCTAATGAAGATCATTGATGTGACAGTGCTTTTAAAGGAGAAGATTGTCCTGGATAATTTAAAGGATGTTGCATACCTTTGCTGTGCTGATGGAGCTTCTTCATGACTGGACATCAGTTATCGTAAGGAGGTCATGAAAATTGGATTTTAGATGCTTGTTATTACCTAGGTAGCTTTGTAAACAACTTATGGATTTATAGTTATAAGTTTGAAATTGAGTGAACTTTAGAAGTTAACTTGTTACCTTTGTTTGCTTGAATAAATTATTGCAATATTTAATACAATTACTTAAAGTTGAAACCAGTAAATAATTTTAATGGATAATGGATAATATACAAAAATAAATCTTAAATGCCAGTTCTATTCATCAATGTTCATTGAAATGTGAAAAACAATTTCATTTATCTGTATAAACTGTGTGGCTGTTGATTTGCAATTATTTTCTGATTTCTGATCTCACATGCATGTTGTTACTTTTGACCTTGTTCTTGTTTTTAATACATTTTTACCTTTTGATAGTCATTCTGTGTGTACACAAGTGATTTTATAATGTCTAAGATTTCTGGGTTTAATTAAAAACCCATTTGGGTTCATTTAAATACAGTATTGTAGTCATTTTACACCAAAATTTAGGTTACAAAAAACAACACAAAACTGATAGCCTACACTCTAAAAAAATGCTGGGTTAAAAACAACCCATTTTGGGTTATTTTGGCAGCCCAGTGCTGGGTCAAAAAGGGACAACCCCAGCGCTGGGTTGCCAAGATAACCCAAAATGGGTTGTTTTTAACCCAGCATTTTTTAGAGTGTAGGTTTTTAAAAAGAAGACGATATATTCTCTGTTGATTTAATACTAAGCTGATTTAAAACTGATAAAAGAAAAGTAGATGTGAAAAGTTTGTTGGAGATGTGATGGTATGGAATTTTTTTTTTTTTTTTTTGCAAAATCAAAAAGAAACATTTAGGGATGTGACTCTTGAATTTGTGAACTCCAGTACACTCTATCCAAAAACCGTCAAATAAAATTCAGATAATAAAGCCATTTAGATATAGATTTTAGGAACATTTTAATGTATAGTACCTATAAACTCAATTTATATGTTGCGATTGCAACGTGATATGGATTAAAATTCATATGAAAAATAAATACTGACTAAATTTAAAGGACATTGTTAGGCCTGTCGCGATAGTCGATATATCGATATATGGACATGACCTCGATCATTTTTGGTGACGCAATATATTGCCCATTATGTTTACACAAAAATAAATGTCACCGACATTTTGCCGATCGTGCTGCCTCTGTTATTTCGTCTGCTCTGAGACGAAAGCGGGGCTCAGGCAGCTCCTCATACAGAGCTGACATCGACAGGCGGAAAAATACGCCATTCGAGTCGTCATACTGTTTTCCTGACAACTACAGACAGTTTGGAAGAATAAGTGCAAATGCAGTTTCCGCCATCCACTGGTGCAAATATAAACATGACAGCGCGAAATGGTGCACGCTCACAGCTAGTTTCACACAGGACGCGGCAGTCATGAGTGTCTAATTTGTTTTCATAGAGAACGCGTATTTGCATTCCACTGCGTCTTTCGCAGCATCTCATGCATGACGCGGCGCTCAAGTTAAAAGAAGTTTTTTCAAACACGCCTCTAGAAAAACAGATACCTCAACAGGTCATATCTGACTGCTAAATCTGTGTTTTTGTTCATATGGACATCTGACAAAAGCATGCACCCTTACTTTACTGAGAAAATAAGGTCAGGGAAAAACCTGTAAATGGAAAATCTCCATATAAGTGCCTTTCGTGCATTTGCAAGTGTTTTTTTTTTTTTTCTCCTTGTTATTTTGCAGTTTTTGTTATTCAACATTATCCTTTTTTTGACGCTTCAATTCCAGTATCTAAATGTTCTTAAGAGTTAAGTTCATTGTCATTTGAAAGTGTGTAGGCCTACTTGCATTATTATGCGGTTATATTATGATTATATATTCAGTGGCATAAAATGGTCTTAAAATGACAATAATATCGCATATCGCAGTTATTTCTGGGGCAATATATCGCACAACAAAAAGTAGTTATCGTGACAGGCCTAGACATTGTTATCAAATTATTGTAATAATTAGTTATTTATTACTGAGTTCCTCTTCTGACTTTTTAAAAGTTTAATGTTTTTGAAAGAAGAGTCTTATTGTTTACCAAAGCTGGATCAAAATACACTCAAAAATAGTAATATAGTGAAATATTACAATTTAAAAATGTTATATAAAACTATATATTTTAATTTTTTATGTAATAGCAAAGCACTTATCTGAAATGTAACATAACGTCCTCCCTGAATCTGTGCTTTTCTTAATTGTATTCTACATGTATGCACTTCCTCATAAAAGAAGTTTTCTTCTTCCAGGGTTCTGTCCTCGGACCACAATTTTTATTTATTTTTTTGCTATCTACTAGATCACATCTGCTAGATTCCTTAATTAAAACATATGCCTTTCTTATCAATGCTATACCCAATTCCACATCTCATATCCTCTTCTCTATCTCATATCTCGGCCGGTATTAAATTAGATTAGAATATGGACGTGAACTAAGGGTCAATTTTTGCAAGAAGACTGAGCTCATCCTACATGACGTCCCTCACACAGTCTTTCTCCATCTCGTTTGAATGTCACACAGGCATCAATACCCAATCTGGTTTTTTTTTTTCTTGATGACCAATTGACATTCAATGACCACAGTGCAGTCATCGCCTCTTTAAAGATTTCTCCTCCATTTGAAGACCATCTAAAATTGGTTCTTGCAATTGTTGTCATCAAGTAAAGTAATGCAATATTATGGCAGAGAAAACAACAGCTCGAACATTGTCTAAAAAGTTTAAACCAAAGCTAGATCTATGACCTGTAGATCTATCTGCTATATTGGCTCATTACCTTAGGCAGGGAACACACAAATGAGCCTGTCAGCAGAGGCTCCAGCTGGACTCAGTGGTTTGGTTCTGGTCCAGCGATGACCTGTAGCTGTGGTTGATGCCAGGTGTAGATCTGACATCCACCAAAGGGGTTTATGCACCTCCTGGCTGCTCTACAGCTGATCCCAGCCCTTCAGACAGCCGGCAGCCCTAAATCACATGTGTCATCTGCAGACTGGCAAACATGGCAGTGAATTAAACCAGCTCAGCCTCTGGAAAAAAGCTGCTCCAGTGTTATGCTGCTTACGGTTAGCGCCATGGTCTCTTGGCTGTCCAATTACACTGGGTTTCAAATCTGGCAGGGCTGAACAATTAATCAATTAAATAACTGAGATTACAGCTGCCACAATTAACTAATCATTAAAAGTGATGATTACAGATTCCATTCCATTTAGACTGTGTCAAAAATAGGTTTCTTTACAGAAGTTGAGCACTGTAACCAATCACAGACGTATCCATTGAGCACAATGCATTGGCGACTCAGAGATCATTAAATGTGTTTATAGGCCAGTATCATCAGTAATGATAACTGCATTCAGTAGTTCTTTAGCTAGTGTTAGAATCACTATTATTCTTGCACTTAAAGTACCGATATTTCAGTGGTGTTAGACACTGCACTGCCATCTATTGACATGGATCAGCATGATCCTCTCTGTTTTGTGAATTACCCTAATACTAATGAGTTTTAGGAACTGTCTACTGACTTTGTCTGTCTTTCTGTCTTCTAGCTTCAGACCTTTTCTGCTTCTTTGGCTGTACATGTACTGATTCTCCCATTGTCTCAGCTAATAAAGCATGACAATAACTGTTTCATTTCATTTTTTTCAATTCTTGCTCTTCGCATCACCAAACTACATTATGTGACTAATGCAGAGGCGGCCAATGAGCATGTGGATTCTCTCCAGTATTTAGTGATACATCATGGTTTATGTCTTTTCAACATGGCAAAATACATTAAGGGGGGCACAACATTCCAAAATTCATAATTAAAACACTATGAGTACATGAGTATTATGAGTACAGTGTAAATCTCACAAAACTTTTTTAAATTAGCACTATTGAATGTGAACACCATGATAACAAAACCACTGGAAAATGTCAATCATTTAGCCCTAAAATCTGGTTCTCTACAATGAAATTATTTTTCATAAAAATACAGCATCTTCCAAAAAAAGGTTTTATGGTGTATTAAATAGTCCTTTCCAAAACTGCTTTTATTATATCTGAGATGTTACAAAGGGATCAAATGAATAAGTAATGCTTTCAGAACCACTGAACCAAGCAAAGCAGATGTACTGAGCTTTACTACAATGACTGACTCCTACACTCGCTGCCATTACTTACAATGGCAAAGCAGAAAATTGCACTTACAAATCGTAATCATGCCAGGTTTCCTTTCGCTAAGTTGAGTTCAGACTAACATGTAAGGCACAAAAACAATTAGCACACAAAGTAAACATAATCACAAAGAGGACAATTTGCTTTAAACTCAACACTGCTCCACGTCAACATAACACAAATTATGATGATAATTATGTTACCGAAAAGAGGTTTCCACATGGGCTTAAAAGCATATTCATAAATGTTTCAAAATCCAGCTTTAAATACAATGATCTCTAGATGCAGGATGCTTTGTAATTTTATGTGTGTGTGGTCCAGGTAAACCCTACGTTGCTTTCCTGTTGTAGGGTTTATCTATGCTTTCGCACCAGAGTAAAGTTTTCATAGTTCTTATAACTACTGGCGAAAGTAGTCGCATATTCACACCACAGGAACTGAGAATGATTTTACTGATAGGAACACCTTTTTGGGGGACTAAGTTGGGGGACTACTAGTGACTGATTGGCTGAAAGCATGCAAAACACCAGCATCCGCCATTTGTAAAAAGCCATGCAAACACACAGTTTATAGCCTATATATTTACTCCACAAACTAACTCCACAAACAGCGATAGATGGACAGACACTGAAATTTACACTAAGGAGGAAATCCAATGCGACTTTAAAGGGACCAATCGAAACATGATTATGTATTTCAGCTCAGCTAGCGACAAACGCTGGCAAACATGGCAAACGCTGTAATACTTTATTGTAAACTGTTTGCTTTCTTTGTTTAACAGTTCTTTTTAATAAAGTATTAAATAGGACTGTTAAATAGATCGTAAACTGATGAAGACGGAGAATGGAAGCGCTGTGTGCTCAGGCTCTGACGTTCTCAGTAACGGCTTAGTTTCTACTGGCGGTGCGAATGCAACCAGAGGCCCTAGGGGATAATTTAGTTTTCTGTAATAGGTAGGTTTAGGGGTAGGATTAGGGGATAGAATATACAGTTTGTACGGTATAAAAATGATTATGTCATCTGAATATGAAAACCCAACAGCTAAAAATAGTCATCTCTGCAATCAGATAAACCAGAGAGATAATGGTAAATTGGCGTACATAATTTTATTGTAAAATACTGCAAAAATAAAGTTATCTGGAATTAAAAAGCTTGAAGTTTGGAACATGAAGGGTAAACTACATAGCCACCAAAATACTGTCCAGTAATGACTGAATGCAAAATATGGATAACCTATATAAAAATAATGCACTTTTCAGAACCACCTTTTAGAACTGCTCACAAGTTTTGTCTCACCCTGTAATGTTGCTCTTTATCCACAGGACTATGACATCCTGTATCTGAAACTACAGCGAGACGCCCTCACTTCCTCCTTAACTGTGGGAGCTGAAGTACAGCCAATGCAAATCCCAATGGGTCCATTTGCACATTATCTGATCCGCGAAGAGAGAGGAGTCGACATTGGCTCGCTGATGCTTGTCGTGCACAAGTAAACAAAACGTCTGGAAATAATTCAGCAGTCTTCCCCTGTTTTAGCATGACATTTCAAAGGAAGCCACCTATTTTTCATTAAGATGTTCATGTCAAACACTCTCAATCACATTATTGTCTAGGATGATGATAAACACTTTGCTAATCCAATATGCAGTTCATAAACACATGCTGGCTACAGTGCAATAGACAAATGGCAAATTTCTTTAACTATGGACACTTTTAGCCCTCTAGACTCATTAGTTTATTTAACTTGTCAAATATCAAATGTTCAACAGTGTAGAATTCTGTCATTTTTTTCTCTTAAACTGTAATGAACAATTCCACCACCACCTTTTATTTGGTGATGGAATTAGCTGATTTATAATAAAATGGCTTATATTGTATTCCTATGGTTAACTATTAGCTTTATCAGAAATATACTATTAGCATTATTATTATTTTTTTTTTTTTTTTTTTACGTTTTATGCATAATTTGACAATTTATTATTGATTATAAATAATGTGAAATAAAATAATTTGTTCATAAGTGATACTTCCATTGATCTTATCAAGGGCAAAATTGTTGGTTATGGTGGAAATAATGCCATTACTCAGGAACATAATTTGCGTGCAAACTGATGAACCATTTTAGTAAATATTTAAATGGTTTATTAGTTTTAAAAAAAGTGTGTGTGTATATATATATATTTACACACACACACACACACATATATATATATATATATATATAATTTCTTTTGCAACTTTTCGAATCCTTTTCATATTTTTTCTTGTTTTACATAAATATATATATATATGTAAAACAAGAAAAAATATGAAAAGGATTCGAAAAGTTGCAAAAGAAATTATGAAGACAGAGTAAAAAGCTTCCATGCCAGTTTTGACGTGACCTTAATTTAAAAAAAAAAAAAAAAAAAAAAAAAAAGAAATCTACTAAAAAGTGCCAAAAGCTGATGAAACATCCATATATAGTCATTTTATTTTCACTGTTAAAAGCAAGTGCGTGTGACCACAGGGTCACCACTGAGATCACAGAAAGTTTATAAATTTATGGAATCCAATTTTACAAATATATTAAAGTCAAATATTATGATTATTGTGATTATAGCTACTTTACCCACTAAACCATCCCCATTAACAGTACATCCCCTGAGCATCTCCTTTGCAATGCAAATAACATTAATATAACAATAATAACATTAATATTCACGCAGTAAATTTTACAAAAGCTCAGGACACTGAGATGCAAATCATTAATTTTATGATGAACATTTGCTCTTTGCCCTTGTCTCATAAGGAAGAAAACTGCTGTGACTCTTGTTCTGGGTGGCCAGGTATGTGGATACAAGAAACAAACACTTGCTCTAAACATTTGCTCCTTGCCCTTTAGCAAAGTACTTCATGACTTGTTTTTTTTTGTTTGTTTTTTTAAGGTCTTGCAACATAGAGCTTCTGGCTGTTCATGGATTTTTTTAAATGAATAATTTAGTGAAAAATGAAAATTATGTCCGCATTTAATATCATGTCATTCTGACCCTGTGTTTTGCATGTTTTGTTTTGTTTTTTATCTTCGTTGAAACACAAAACAGCAGAATGTCTCAGAAATCCAAGATATTGTTTATATTTTACATAATCATGTAGTAATGCCGATTTTTGATAATCTAGTGAATTTAATACTTTGCAAATGACTGTTTTGACATTTCACTGTTTTTTCTTTTCAGTTGGAACTTGCAAAACAAAAGATAAGATTATTCATAATTTAAACTAGTCTGAAATCAGAGCAAAAATAAAAATAGGAAAAATAGCAAATACAATATGTAATATATTACAAATCTGATTGATGAGCTGCATTTGAAGCCATTATAATATAAAAATAACATTACAACATAAAATTTCCATTATGCCATGAACTATGTATTTAATAAGAGTATATTCTTATGTTCTGCACTTTGACTGATAAAAAGCAATAAATAAATCAATAACATAAGGTCACATTATTCATTTATCTATCTTCATAATTTAGCCTTGCTGTATTAAATTAAATTAAATTAAAAGCCTGGCCTGTGATCATTGTGACATTTGTATGAATAATACATCTATAATTAGCTGCATTTAAAGGTTAATACAAAACGTGGCAGTAAAATCTTGTTCTTCCTGCACTGAAAAAATGTCTTCCTTCAAAAAAATATTCACTGGTGCTTTACAGTCTCATATCTGGACAAGGTCAGACATCATCTGAATAAATTCTTGCATAACAGTTTGTGCCAAATAATGTAGTTCATAATTGCACAGAGGTCACTGAAGTTAAATGTTTTAGACTGGTTTCAAATAAACTGGCATCATCTCTGTCTACAAGCACAATGAAGAACATAAAAAAACAAAAAATGTGAATACTAAAACAAGCAATATTCCTTTGGTTCCAGTCTGCCTGCCCTCGCTGACACCTCCAGAGCATTACCTGTAGCAGAGCTTCAGAGATTTATCCTTCATTTGATTGCAAAACGTTCATGCCTTTGGATTTAACCTTCACATTAGTGGTGCCTGCTGTTGACAAAGTCTCTTTAATTGACACTTGATCCTCGAGTGGGAGGTCTCACACATTGGCCCGAACAATTATGAGTCAATGCAAGCATGAAAAGCTGAGGTCGGATCTAGTACTGCAATCTAAAGTCCAGTCTGCAATATTCAACTCCCACATACCAACTCACACCAAATGCCAAACACCGCCCACTTTGGTCTGAAATATTACAAAATATCACATACTTTAAACACATCATAAAAGCAATCTACATTAAACTAGATCTATATTTTCCATGAGAGTCTCTCAAAATGAATTCCTCTGTTTTGGAAGTGTATTAACTGTTTTCCTGCTCATCAACAACTTGGTAAAGGCTGAATTATTAAATATTACAGTATGAAAGCAGTATACACTGATTGAGCCTCGTTCATGAAATTTTAACACACTGTAAAAAAAAAATGTTATTTCAACTTAAAAATATTAAGTGTTAGTGCTGCCTTAAAATAATGTTAACTAATGGAGTTACCACAAAACATTGTATGAGGTTGTCTTATCAGGCAATAACGTGGCATAAAAAAGTAGTTTTCCTTAAATGGGTTTAAACTTTAAAGGGTTAGTTCACCCAAAAATGAAAACTCTGTCATTAATTACTCACCCTCATGTCGTTCCAAACCCGTAAGACCTTCGTACATCTTTGAAAGCTCAAACGTGCTGCATAACCAATGAGTCTCATTCTCATGTGTTACGCAGCACGTTTAAGCTTCAGGAAGAGGTTTGTTCTTGTGGGTCATTCAGGTTAAGTTGAGCTTCTGCTTATGTTCGATGATTAATGTTTACATGTGAGTAAAGCCTAAATTAAATGTATTCATCATATAAAGCGATCAAGTCTCTTTAGAAAATTTGGACTAAACTACTTGACTCATATGGATTAGTTTTCCGATCTCTTTATGAACTTTTTGAAGCGTCAAAGTAGTCGTTGCAAAAGCAATCAATG
This sequence comes from Elopichthys bambusa, assembly GCA_037101425.1. NCBI lineage: Eukaryota > Metazoa > Chordata > Actinopteri > Cypriniformes > Xenocyprididae > Elopichthys > Elopichthys bambusa. The sequence goes on from CM074449.1 coordinate 25,801,432, forward strand.
GACGGACAGACATCTCTCAGATTTCATCAAAAATATCTTAATTTATGTTCCGAAGATGAACAAAAGTCTTACAGGTTTAGAACGACATGAGGGTGAGTAATTAATGACAGAATTTTCATTTTGGGGTGAACTAACCATTTTATACCTACACATTAACATTAAGACCAGGCTGGTAAATGAACAATGTTTACTTGTTTTCTGTGTTACCTGGACTAAGAAATTCAAGTTTATTTGTCAGCAAAAGTCCACCGGATGATGCAAAACACAGTAAAGCTCCGGGGCTTTCAACTACAGATTATACTTCAGCATTTTTGTATCCTTGCCCATGGAAAGTCAGATCAACAGAGGGTTATTAACATATCTGTTATAGTAAAGGTAGGTTTATCACTACTCACTGGATCAGTTTGCAGCCGAGTGTGAAGCAGCTGGGATGAGTATTAGCACCTCTAAATCTAAGGCCATGGTTCTCAGCAGGAAATCAAAGGAGTGCCTGCTCCGGTTAGGGAATGAGTCCTTGCCTCAATTGAAGGAGTTCAAGTACCTCGGGTTCTTGTTCACGAGTGAAGGGACAATGGAGTGGGAGATTGGCTGGAGAATCGGAGCAGTGGGAGCGGTACTGCACCCATTTTGAGCTATTAATGTGGCTTAGGATGTGGTCCCTGCTGGAGCTGCTTTACTCTTTGAATTCTTGCACCCGGGAACAACACAAGTCAACACCATTATGACTAAAAGTTTGCTATGAAGTATTTTCTACTAAAGCAAGGCAATATTTTACTCTGGTAAGCGCATTCATAGCGGACTGGTGGGAGTGGCCTTGGATGGCAACATGCCCTTTTTGCCTTTCTTCTGTATAGGCAGCCATGTTTTATTAAAAGTCCATTTAACTTGTTGGGTTTGGGGTTCTTTTTGGGTTGGATTTTACCCTAACAGTGATGTGGGGAACAGACTGAAATTGAAGTCAGTTTTCATTATTTACTAAAAACCTTTTTTACCATTCCATGGAGAAAAGAACAGCAGGAGTAGTTTGGAACAACATGAGTGTTAATAAATAATGACAGAATTTCCATGATGGGGGTGAACTACCACACCATGCAACGATCTACATGAAAATGTATGTACAAACCAATTAGAGGAAGAAAAAAAAAATGAGTGAGATTCTTTATGTGTTTTCACATTACTTATTACCTGGAATTGGATCTGTCACTTAAACAGTGAGATTCCCAGACAGACAGCTAACATGTTTTCTCACCTTAGTTCACACATATTCTGCTCCACATAACTGAAACTTCAGACAGTCTTACGCAGTACCCCATGCTGGGTTTGTGGGGCACAGTATATTAATGCGGATGTAAATAAACTACCCCGGGTGAGCATTCGTGAGGTTGCTAAGCAAACATCGGCATGCAGGGACAGTTTGTGGCAGTTTGGCCGAAGACTGGTGAAACTGTTACTGGCTGTTTTCTAGAGCAGAGATCCGCTGCATCTGTGTCTTTCCAAAAGCAAATGTGGCAAGTCATGCTCTCAGTGTTCACATCTCACATGGCTAAGTATAGCTCAGTTTCATCATCGCTTCTGTCAAGGGGGGGCTTTTCCTGTTCGGATCACACTTACTTGCATGCTGGAAATGTAGTGGGTCTCTTGCCAAATCCTCACCCTACGTAAGCAGGAAAGGAGGTCTTGCGCAAAATGTTGTCATTATTTGACATCACTGATGGTCATCCTAAAACATGTTTTATTATCCAGCACTACTCATCATTGGTTAAACTTGGCAGAACATCAGTGAATTCTAATAAAGCTTTAGTGTGTGACGCATGAAACCACAGATGACGGCTCAGAGATCAGCCTGATAACTAAACACTGGTCCTTTTCTTAAACAACATGGTGGTGATTTTGTTGTCAGTTTACGATTTGCGAACTGTTAAACGCTTTGACTGTCTTGGAATATTTGCAACAATCTGAGGTCTATGTCAAAGCCACTATTAGAAGTGGATCGAACACCGCCATATCCATTATACTTATTACTCAGATGTTTCTTAGCTGCTGTCAAGCCTTTCATGTTAAACAACTTATGGACTGAACAAACACAGGACACTTGATTCCTTGACTGTGAATTCTGAAAACTCTGGAATGTGTTTTGACTCACGATTATTGGTAACTTGGTACAAAACATTAAGAAATTATATGGATGCCTATCAAACTCCATATCAATATAGGGTTTTCAAGAAGCACCACGGAGGAAAAAGGCAAGACTTTAGGGGAAAGCTTTGATAAATCTGTATGTCACCAAAACCCATAGTGTTTCTGTCAAACTTGAAGGTTCATGGTTATTAATCTGATCCGCTTGCACAAAGGTTACATGTAGAGGTGACCCACAGTCTGGAGATTTATTGAGATCATAACCTTTCCTACAACCTCTGAGCACAACTCACTTAACCCCAGCAATCTGCTTGATTGGTTCTTCCGTTTCCAATTGTGTATTGTCAAAAAGGGCCAGCTAAAAGGATTAAAAGCTAAAGCTGCCATGCTCAAATATAGACCACCATTATACAAGCAAATCACCAATACACACATGTATACACAAAGCAAAGAAACATCAGCAAGACATGCTGTTTGATGCAATGATGCAAATTTCCTCAGCAACAGGAAGTACAACTGGAAGTACAACAAGAAGTACACTGTCTACCAGTAATGGACTACCAGAAGGCAGTTTGCTGTCTCCACTTCTTTTCTCTTCCAGTGACTGCACCTCGAAGGAATCCTCTGTTAAGATCCTCAAATTTGCAGATAACTTGACGTTGATTGGCTTAATATGCGACAACAATGGATCTGTTTATAGGAAGGAAGTGAAACACCTGGTGTCCTAGTGCAGTCAGAATTTACAGCTGAATGCTCTGAAGAGATTTGGCTCGTCACTACATCAAAGTTCACACACACACACACACAAATAAATATATATATATATATATATTCGATAACAGAATATAGTATTTCGAACTTCGTTTTACGAAGAATGGAAAAGAACTTCCCCGTGAGTATATCGGGCCTTAAAGGTGGGTTAAAAGTTGTACACCAGCGTAATTATAGATGTTATTACCGAAATTAATTACAGCTGTAATTACATGCAGGTATTAGTGCAGTGTAAAAACATCATGTACTGTATGTACACAATAAGTGCATTAAGAAAAAAACCTAATATAAAGTGGGACCAGGTAAACTTCTATATAGTGAACGGAAACTACAACAAATGTAATTTTTGCATTCCCATTTGCTCCTATAGCAAAAGAAAAAATCCACAATAGCATTTCTATGACTTTACAAAAGAGAAAAAATATTAAGAGATTGATTGCGTTGGTTAGAAAAGAGGAAGATATCAAATTTGCTGTCACTGAATTCAAAGTAGCATGTGCACATCCAAAATAACTCAGGCAGGTGCTCGATCAGAAAGAAACCTAAAATACAAAAGAACCGGCACACTGGTATTCATGCTCCCAGAGACATTTATTAACTTGCAGCATTTCGACCACAAGGTCTTGTTTCCCTGACGAAGATCTTGTGGTCGAAATGTTGCAAGTTTAATGTCTTTGGGTGCATGAATAGCAGTGTGCCAGTTCTTTTGTATTTTAGCTAAATTAGCTGTCACGCCATCAGCTGCTGTGTTAACTAGTTTTCTGTAACTTGATGCCAATGCAATATAACACAAAGTAGCAAAAATATAAAAACAAAAATATGAAAAATGTATTATATTACTGGAAATGTGTCATCAGAGTCTTGTAGTAAAATAATACTATTCAGGCAACCCACCAACTAGTCAATATGCACATCTCTACTAAAAGTTCAAGAACTTTAACCTGCCACTGGTAATGATGGCCCAGTTCTACAGTGGCATCATTGAATCTATCCTCAACTCATCCATAATCATCTGATATGGATCTGCCATGGCACTGGATCCAAGCAGGCTGAAAATCAGCAGTTGCAATCCACCCTCCCTCCAGGACCTTTATGAGTCAACATCTAGGAAGGAGGCAGTCAGAGAGCCCTCATGCCCCGCTCACCACATCTTTCAGCTGATGCCTTGCATGAAGCACCACAGAACTGTAAAAACAAATGTCCAGACACAAAAACAACTCTTTCCCACAGGCAGTGGCCTTCATTAGTACTGCCTATTGCTTCATCACAGATATAGAACACTACAACACAAAGAGATAACAGACTTCAAGCACATACTATGTAGAGTATTACATAATTGATAACTTCCAGAAATATACAAAGATTAGCTGAATACCTCAATAATACCAATATAAAAACCCAAATGAATGAGTAAAGAACACATTAGATAAAAAAAAAAAGTTCTTTATTTCAATATAATTGGCCTATAATCAACAACACTCCATTTTTACAATCAATCAATTCAATCTGTCAGAGGTTTCTTGGACAATATAGTTACATTTCTAAATCTTTTTAGTGGTGTCTGATATGTGAAGCTGAGCACAAAGAATCTCTAAGGGTTTTTCATTAACAGCTGTCAGATTAATATGTTCCTAACCTTGAATTCTTTCACTTGCTTCCCAGAAAATCCAGTGACCTGTTGCTTCAAACACGTAATTGCTTCAAATTCAGACAGCTGTTCAACAAAGGCGTCTGTTTGAAGTTTTAATTCAGCATATTAATAAAAATGAATAGATGGCAGGGATTAAGGTGGTGTATATTGAATAGCCACTGTATTTTCTAGTCATTTAGTAAAAGTTTTGTTGAGATATTGGAGCTTACTGTATAGGCCAGTTAAGGTGAACTGTGTTTCTTTAAGCATTTCTGTTTTTAAACAGGTTTCACAAACACTCTCCCCACCTGCCATTGGACAGAGAGTCCCACCCAAACTCACGTCATTGGTTAAGCCACTGTTGCTGGGCTGGTCAGGATGCTTAAACAAACAGAGATTTGTTTTAAAAAAAGAAGGGTCTGTCTGTATCCTGCAGTACTACAAACCACATCCCTGCAAGTTATGTCTACTACTAAGTACTAGTGCAAAGAAACAATTGTGGATGTCATTGACTGAAACAATCTTTCAAGTACATTTTGTTTTATGTATGAAATGTTTGTAAGGCTAACATTGTCTTATGAAGTATGAAATAACAGCTAATATTAAAATAAAAAATAAATTATACAATCAAATACAGACCAATCTAGTAATTATAGCTAAAAACCTACCCCCAAGCTTAAACCTTACCCTAACCCTACCCCTTTAATAAAATTAAAATTTATCGTAGAGTTTCATAATTAAAATTTTGAAAAATGAGAAAAAACAAACAGGATGACTCACGGCATCTGGTGATATACTTAATATGAGCTGTATGCTTAATCACTAGGTGGCGATAGTGAAGCTTAAAGCAAGGAAGTGAAGTAGAAGAAGACTGGTACTAGTGACGACATCAGCAATTCCAAAGAGTGATGATATCACCCTCTGATGACATCCCCTAATTGGATTTCATTGGATGTCACCATTGAATTGGTTTCAGTGTGGGGGGCGTAACTTGTGGTAGGGGCGTGGTTTGTAGTACTGCTTTATGCAGTAAGACAAACTTGTTTGAAAGCGCTGCACAGACACCGAGTTAAGAGACCTAGTAGAGAACTAGTAGAGACGAAATCAGACTGCGGGGTTGGCTCACGTCGACAGCATCTGGGTCCAAAGTTGCTCTGACAACACCAAAAAGATGCTCGACACCTGACGGCCAAGTATGACATCCGTTCTGCGCCTGCGTAAGAAGAAATGCCTTTCTGTACCAGCAGGTGGCAGTAGCTGAACAGCCAATTAGATTGATCGGATGGCCCGACAAGCTCCAACACCGATTCAATGTGTCGAATCGGACGAAAAAAAGCTGACGAGGACCAACTTCAGCCGACGGTGTGGAACACACTGAGAAAACTTAGTCGGGGCGACGAACAAAAACTGCCTGAAGGCCGACCGTCGGCTTAGTGTGTTCTGGGCTTTATACTTTTTAGGGAAATCAACCTACAGATTGCTTACTTATAACTTATTAAAGGATTAGTTCACTTTCAAAAAGAATTACCCCAAGCTTTACTCACCCTCAAGCCATTATAGGTATATATGACTTTATATATTAATAAATATCCTGATGGATCCGAGCTTTATAATGGCAGTAAGCGATACCAATGTGTATGAGCTGAAGAAAGTGTTTCCATCCACATCCATCCATCATAAACCCACTCCACACGGCTCCGGGGGGTTAATAAAATCCTTCTGAAGTGAAGCGATGCGTTTGTGTAAAAAAAAAAAATCTATATTTAACAAGTTATAAAGTAAAATATTTAGCTTCCGCCATATGGTCTTCCATATTCAACTTGCGAAGAAAGTGTAAACTGGCATCGCGTCTTTAAGCTTTATTCCATAAGTAGAATAGGGAAGGCATAGGACGTAGCGTAAGCTTTTTGAACTGCGAGAGTTTTACACTTTCTTCGTAAGAAGAAAGAGCAAAACTTGAACTGAATTAAGCTGGATGATGACACTAGCTAAATCAAATTTGTTTCATAATTAATAAATTTTGCAGCATCGACACTGTTATAGACCTTTTTAGTGCCGATGTCACAATTACGTCACGACGTTAGCTGGAGGCAAAGCAAGGGGAAAACTGGAGGCGGCCAATACAAACCAGCTTAAAATGTCATTTTGTTGTGTTGTTGGGTGCCAGAATCGACAGAGTACAGGCTCCAATTTGAAAAAAACGATGACAGCTGTGGTTAAACGCAATAAAAAGAGCAGACAGGACAGAAATGCTCACGTTTGCAGCGCACACTTCATATATATGGTTAAATAAACTATTGTCGTTTGTTGGTATGGATTATGGTTTGGTTCTGTGTGTAAAGTTTTTTCATGCATGCCCACCTCAGAAATTGGGGAATTTCTCACGTAATGCTAACTTTTTTATTGCATAAGTTACCTAACTTTGTTAGTAGTACAACTAAAGATTTATGCGCCCTCAGTTTCTCTTTACTATACACGTTTGGTTTCTCTATCAGGTATCAGATCATCCATTCATTGAGTGAGTGTGTATGGGTCAGCCAATCTGGTTGAGTCCTTTAAGGTTAACTTTTTCAAATAACAATCACGGTTCCGGACAGTGAGTGACCTTACATATTCAGATGAAATCAGATTTTCTCCAGTCATTGCTAAAAAAAATATGCTAACAACACTTGCTAGCTAGCATTAGTGAAGTGGTCAGGGGAATTGTTCTGCCTCCACCTAATTAAACTTGTTTCATGATGAACTTTACACAGATATTGAACTGAACTGAATCAACACTGAACTGACATTATTGTCTTTTTAGTTCTGCTTTACAGCACAAATTTAATTTGTCTCATATTTGATGAAGTTTTCATCATTGATTCCGTTATTTTCCTGTTTATTACTCTGAAACTGCATTTAAACAATCTGTATTGTATAAAGCGCTATAAAAAATAAAGGTGACCTGACTAACGCCAAAAACGCTAAATGCATTAGCGACATGGACCACAACCAGTCTTAGGGGGTTTGGAATCAAATGAGAGGGCCGACACAAGGGCAATGCAATAAATTAGAGGAAATTAGCATCTCTGTCGCCAGAGGCGACTAGTGAGACATATTCTGCAGGGACAACAATACACCAGGAGGAGGTGAGCCGCCTGCAGAGTGTACATTACTGGGAGCAGAATGAAAGGTTTGGAGGTAAAGAGCATGCCTCCTGTGGTTACTAGCAGGGGTTAGTTTGGAGAGAAAAAAGTGGTTCATGGGCGCAGCACTTAGAAAAAGCTCCACAGTAAGTGGCTCTACTTAACAGAATGGTACATCTGCCTCACTTGAATACCTATTCATAGCCCTTCACAGGATATTTCCACTCTATTTTTTGTAAATACCAAAATCCTACAGTGCTTAATGATGAATTTAAAACTTGACTAAAACATTTTGGAAGCAATCTTTTCCCTGCTATACCTCCAATGACCCTTGAAAATGTTAAAGCAAACTGCTAAAATTATTTTGATTTGTTTTACGTCCATGCAATCAGTGGCCAAGCAGACACAAATCAGCTCAAGGGACTAGAAACTTCTTAAAGCTAGAAACCATCTTAATAATGGTTCATATTTTCAAAGTGCAACTTGGAGACCAAGTCTTTTTTAACAAGGTTTAACAAGGTTCACTTCACAATTAACGTCAGACTATTTTTTCAGACAGGCCATAAGTGAACTTTTAAATGCTTCCAGAGACCGCTGTAGCACAGAAGGTGGCCCTGTCTTCAGAAACCCCCTGTGGCGTCTGAAACTAACCATGTGGACGACTGATCACTTAAATAAGATTTGAATACATCTAGGACTTTTGTTTATGGTCAACAAAACTAAAGAGTTTTTTTTTTTTTTTTTTCACAAACAGCATACAGCGCTGCAGCAGAACCTGCGACAGACCATACAAAAATATAAAATGATAAAAGAGGAAAGAAATCTATGTTATGTCAGTTATGTCGGTGACCATAAAACTCGCCATTCAAACCGGCCGCCTGGAGATGAAAAGCTAAATTGAAAGTGCATTACAACAGGTTACTGTTATTACTCTTCAGGTTCAGTTCTAAACCAACATTCAAACCACATCAGCCCTATTTTAGAGAGCTAAACATGGATCTGTTCACATGTTGTTTGTAAACTACAAAAAACAAGCAAACTAACCAAACCGACTTTTCAGGTCTCGTCTAATGTGTGAACCTGTTTCCTCTATTGTTTCTCTCTACAGAAAATAAAGTGATTTGTGAGCTACTACATGGGAGTTGACACGTGAAATATTCCTCACATTATTCCACTTAAAAAAGAAACAGATATGATAAACATATTCACAGTGTCTCTTGAATTTTTGATGATCAACAGTCAGAGACTTTACAATAAGTAAGACTTTACAATAAGATCCCATTTTGTTATCATTAAAGTAGTTTACTCCATTAGTTAAAGGATTTGTTCACTTCAGAATTTTTCTGAAGTGAACTAATCCTTTAACATGAACTACAAATGAAAAATACTTCTACAGCATTTACTAACCTTAATGTTAATTACAGCCGTGGCCAAAAGTATTGGAAGTGAAAATAATCTACAAATACTGAAGCAGCAAACTTTGCAAAACACAATATTTGTCACCGTCAATACTTTTGGCCTCATCTATACTAATACATTTCAAAAACATACTGTAATCAACCTGTTAACATTAGTAATGAACAGATAATCAACAACTATACTTTAATTACTAAAACTACAACATTAACAAAGATTAATAAATGCTGTAAAAAAAAAAAAAAATATATATATATATATACATATATATATATATATATATATATATATATATATATATATATATATATATTAGCTAATTAACTAATGTTAACAAATGAGACCTTATTGTAAAATGTTACTGGCTGTCTCATCTCATGAGGTGAAATGAGGTAAACTGGGCCACTATTTGACACTCATTGCAACCCTAAATAATTCTTGTAAATAATGCTAAACATGTATTTTGTTTAAAATTAATAAATAATCAAAAAAGCAAAAGTCTTATTCAAATTATGTATTTTCAGGATCCAAAATAAAGCAATGCAGTACAGTGTATTGTATGGTTACAAAGTTGTGCCAAAGAACACATAGTAAAATCAGAGTAACACATAGCCTCTTGTGGCTTACTGCCCTTTCTGTAAATCATCTGGTGCAGTAGTAAAACACAGTAAAATAAACATATAAGGATAAAGCAAAGATACTTGGACATGACCTACCTTCCATGACATAGACCAGAGAGCCCACATCGCCTTCTTTAATGATACAACTTTCTTTATCATACTCCACGGGGTACATGCAGTCCACAATCTCCTGAATCTGAGACAGCTCCAGGTTCTTCATGAAGTCATTGTCAAGAATGGCCTCTTTGATTAGTTCTTTAGACCTGTGGATGACAAGGATGAAACTGCTTACTTTATAAAATCAAAAACAGATAAAGTCATTTTTTAAAAGCATGAGCAGAATCAAACTGAAATATTGGGTTCCTCTGAAAGAACTGGAAATGAAGTCACAAATCTCAGACTACCGCACCAGCGTTTAGCTCACTGACTCTTGAGAGATGAGACAAAACAAGTAATTTTACTGCAATGCTCACTAGAATATTAATATGTTTTTTTCCTCATCTTTTTTAAAAAATTATCACTCACTCAGCTGAATATCCAAAGATAACCAAGACTTCTCACAGTAAGCAATTTCTAGGTCTATTCCATTAAATAGTGTAAAAACTGTGGTACTAATGTAAAAATACACCTCTTTTATAAAGTTTTCTACATGTATCCTTACTTTTTGTTGATACCCATCTAATCAAAATATGTAAGAATGTTTTGCTACCATTCCCATTAAGTTTCTGAATGTTCTCTGAAAGTTCAAAACATACAGTTTATTAAAACATTTTTTTGTTAATGTTTTGAGAACATTATTAAAGACCAGGGCTGCATTTCTCAAAAGCATTGTAAGCAAAGTTGTAGACACCATGATTTGGGCTTATGATGCTTTTGGGAAATGCACCCAGATAACTTTAAAAGAACATCTATTTAATGTTACTGGAAGAATGTTAGTTCATAACTTTGAGAATGGTAGTCAAAGTTCTGAGGACTGTTGTGGTTTGCAGAGAAGTGGAGAGGTGAGGATCTATTCTCAAGCAGTTTATTAAGATACTCCAAACAAGAAACCATCCAAACAGGAAGATGAATATACTTCAACAGGGAAACATAACAGCTTTACAACCGACAAACAAAGACTGAAACCAAAGAAAAGCATGAGCAAAATCAAACTGAAATATTGGGTTCCACCAACATAACTGAAAACTGAGTCATAAATCTTTCTTTTTTTCTTGAGATTCCAGACACCTCCATTCAACACCACAGCATGTGAGATTATTCACAGAAAAGTGTCAACTTATGAAATAATCAGAGAAAATCCCCCATAGCTGGGTTTGTGAATGCAATCAATACCTCACCACATCAATGGATGGATGAATTCCTTCATATAGAGTGCATCTTGGCTCTACGTGATGAGTCATTTTCATTGACAACACTACAGTTCATTTGACGGTGCTTGTCAGATGGTCTTGCTAGTGCTACTGCATTCCAAGTTCTCTTTCACAAATCTATTTTTAATCATGCAACGGGTAAATTTGATTATTCAATTATTGCACAAGCAGGTCTGTTTGTGGAAATATTGAATCGCTTTTCTCCTTTGATTAGAAATGGCAGCGTGGCAGAGATGATGGCAAGAAATGGACCATCTGTGCGAGAGTGCATGAGAACTGGAGTTCGAGGAGGACATGGGGTGGACAGATGACTGCTCAGATACACTGCGTTACTACCACTCACACACTCCTGCTGGGTACTAATGTCCCATGGGCGGATGATAAGACCTTGGGATCTGTGGATCTGCCTGGACTAATGACATTAACAATCAGCGCAGTTTCTGATTTGTCATCCATGTGGGCACCAGCACTACAAACAATGACGTTTGACACTGACCTTTCACTAAACATAACTCACTGATTCTTGAGATATGAGACTAAACATGTTCTGTGATTTTACCCACCGTTTGGGAAACAACTACATTTCTGCAATTACATTCATCAGAGATGATAACTCTTTTTTTTTTTTTTTTTTTACATCAAATTATGATATTACATTATCACTTACTCAGGCTACTCTGTATGCAATTTGTAGGTTGATTCCACCCCTGCTTGGGTGACGAGATGCATAGCAGACTGTTGTCACTCAGTGGCTGGATGTTTAAGTGGTGTCCGCAGAATAATATTGACAATTGGACAAGTTTTTGGGGCAGACCTTACACATAGTCTTAGAGTTGAAACTTGACTAACTGGGGCCCAGGTCAGGAAGCAGACAGATTGGTTCAACCAACTATCTGCTAGTCGCCTCACGTCAAAGAAGTACAGTTAATCTCAGCACACAGAGATTCCTTTAACCTAGATATGTTAATATAGAGACTGTGTCTGTTCCCAAAACTGGTAAATACAAAAAAACTCCCAAACCCATTTGAGGGTGATAAAACAGATATAATAAACAAATGATAAAGCTTCCCTGCTGAAAAATCATGCATAAGCCATCATGGATTCCATGTTGGTGCAGGCTGGTTTATGCTGGTTAGTGCTGGTATTGTGCTGGTCTAGCTGGTGGACCAGCATATTCATGCTGTTCTCAAGCTAAATGGAGCTGGTAAAGCTGGTTCACCAGCATGGTCTTGCAGGGTTGAGTCTGAGTAGGCCAGTTGTCTGTAAGCAAGCAGTGGTTTGGGGACAAGCATTGTTTTTGCTTGTATATTTCTATATTTAACACATTCCTTTTGAAAGTAGAACATCCAAGCTGGGGATCAGCAAACCAGCAACCAGCATCCTATGCTGGGATCCAGCAAACTAGCAACCAGCATCCCATGCTGGTCCCAGCATGCAAAACATACCTTATGCTGGTGACCAGCAATGCTGGATTTTTCAGCAGGGTTGGTTTGCTGAATATTAGATCTCTTTCTACAAAAGCACTTTTTGTAAATTATATGATCACAGATCATAACCTAGATTGGTTTTAGCCAGGTTTCTGTCAAATAACACAACGATTACATTACTTTAAATGAGTCCGCCCCCCAACATGAGCCTTGTCTGAAGGGCAAAGGGTGAGGTGTTGCTGCAATTCATATAAATATTTTCAGGCCTGGTTTCATAATTATTTTGAAGTGATGGTGCTTTTTATAACATTATCTAGTATAAATAATAAATCCTGTTTAACAACCATCTCTCTCTTGTCCAGCACTTTAGACACGGTTGCTCCTTTGCGCTTAAAGAAGATTAAGGAAAACAAACAATTATTTGATACAGTGGCTAAATTAACAAGATGTTTTCAAACAGCACAGCAGTAATATTGATACCATCAGAGAGAAAGTTATCGTTATATAAATAAAGTGTACTAAAAGAATCAGTGCCAAATCGTGTTTGTCTGTTAGCCATACAGTTCAAACCAGCTGATAAGGCGTTTGAGTGATCACTACTAATAAAGCTTCAAATCAAACTCATAAAGACAGCAGAGGATATGCACGATCATTTGTATGCATATAAATTCCAAGGGGAACATGAGACTGAAACTAATGGAACACTTATAGGATTATAAACTCATTTCATGTGTTGTTTTCTTATCCCCCGACTGTACAATTGTCTAGAGAAATATGGCCTCAATTGTTCCTTCTGTCTGACGCTGAATAGGGGATTAACAACAAATCATTCCACGTTTCATACTTGATAAAGACCTTGCAGTGAGATAATCTATTATTCACACACAGACATGGGCAGCCACTGACCAACAATAATGAAAGGTGTAAAAAAAAAAAACAAAAAAAAAAACAAGGGGACAGGGGAACAGAAGCCAGATAAGGATTGATCACTCAAAATGGTACAGGTGCAGGTACAATATGTAAATATAAGGAACAATGTACTGTGTTAATATGAAGTATTGACCTGTATTTTTAAATTACTCATTGCGTTGTGTCCTGGGAGAAAATTATCAGTTCTTTTTCTGTTTGGATTTTTTTCTTACAGTGTGATGCTGTACCATTAACTCACATTCCCAAATCAAATATGATATTAAATGCCATTAACAAAACAAAGGTATTACAATATGATTGCTAAAGCATATCATGGTTTCCACAAAAATATTAAGCAGCAAAAACTATTTTTAACATTGATAATAATAAGAAATGTTAAACCAAAATAGTATTTTATAATGATTTCTGAATTTAAAACATTTTAAAATATATTTAAATAGAAAACACTTTTATAGTAATATAATTTATATTTATTATATTTCATATTTTAAAATTGTAAAAGTCACACAGGCATTTGGTAGGGCTGCCCCCTAACAGTCGACTAAATGTTAGTTGACGAGAATAGCTAGGAAGTGGCACAGGAAGAGGCACAGGAAGTGGAGACGTCACACAGTACGTGAGAGACAGATCGTTAACGGCGGGTCCTTGTGGTAATTACAGTATGTCGGACAGGAAATCCAAACTTTTGGATATCCATCGACCTCAAATATGGCTTATAATTTGAAACAAGTAGTAGCAACTTTACTTGGCTGCTCACTTGAATGTTAACCTAGATCTATTATTAGGCGCATATCGAAGTAATTGTGTAAATTTCACAATCACAACAAAACGTAATATAAATGTGCAATTAGTCGACTAACGGCTTGAATGAACGACTGCTTGTCAACTAGATCTTTAGTCGGGGGCAGCTCTGATTCACAGAAATGAATGCAAATTATTGATGCAAACTTGATGAAAACTTCATCAAATATGAGACTATTTCAAATTTATTATTCAGCTCAATTCAGTTCAGTTCAATAAATGTATAAACTTCATCATTTTTGATGAAACAAGATCAATTCAGCTATTTAAGCAGCTCTACTGATTAGTGTCGCTACTCAGCTGAAAGGGATAGTTCACCCAAAAATGAAAAAAAAAAAGTTGTTCCAAACCTGTATGAATTTCCTACTTCTGTTGAACACAAAAGAAGATATCTTGAAGAATATGGGTAACCAAACAGTTAATTGGCCCTGACTTCCATAGTATGGAAAAAATAGGGTGAGTAAATGATGACAATTTTCATTTTTGAAAATTCAACTATCCCTTGAAGTCAGTTCAGTGTTGATTTAATAACATTGCCGATTTTGCTAAATTTGTTTGATTCAACTATAAAGCAGCTCTACCGAAGACAATAGTGTCATTATTCAGTTCGATTTTTGATTCGTCAAATTTGATTTCAAGTTGACAAAGTTTTCACTCAAAATTTGCCTACCCTGCTCTAAGCGTCCAATGCGATACCATATCAGACCGTTGGTATCATGGCCTATTTTGAATGGCAAATCACTAATCCATAAATCATTTTCAAGTATTCCGCTTAGCAGATCACGATCAGAGCCCAGGCCACATTCAAAAACACACTGACATGAATGAAGGCAGTCAATAATGTATCTTATGCTATAACAGTTCTCATGCTAGAGTGCAATTCCTTCTTGTTTGCCTAATTTTAGCTCCTCAATTCCCAAAGGCTCATTTACCAGAAACAGTCCATGTTGACCAAAACCTACACACTGTTCCAGAGGAAATTAACAGTGCTGACTGAAATCAAAATTATGCTTTTGAAAATAAAAAAAGGAGAGAATAACTGGTGGCATATTGTCAGATCGTTAGCCAGTGATCAATGTCAAACCCTGTTTCCTCATGTTCATTAATGCAAACTAAAAAGCCATCACAACCAACTTTCTCTTTGGGCTCAGAGATGCAGGTGGTGGACAGATTTCAATGTCTTTCAGAGATGGGCAACAGTACTGCTCCATAGGGGTTACCATAGCAAAAAGCGCAGAAAATGCCACTCTGCAATTTTATCAGTCTTTCATATTTGAGGCATCATTATAGTGTCCTGGCAGGCCGCTCGGTGGAATGCCAGAGTGATTTTTAGGCCAGATGGAGCATGGCTTTGTTGAGCCACGCTGAATAACTTCAGATAGGCTGGCAGATAGTGTAGATTGGGCACACTTGCAGTATGTGCTGCCATCTCCTACCTAACAGTCCTTCCCTCTCAGCATGCTTTTTACAGCTCTTAACCCACTCTCCACTCTTTTGTTTAACAAAGATTCATGTCTGCCCAGACACGGAGAACAACACTGAACGATTTCCTTAAAAGGAGAAAATATGCTCTTTTTGTGGGAAGCAAGATGGATACATTCCGCAAAACTTAACAGGGGCCCCAGAGTGGGAGAGGACAATGTGAAGACACTCATGGTTGTTCACCGTGTCACAAACATTAAAACAAATGTCAGGTGTCCCAGCATTTGATTTGAAAGGTCAGTGTTGTGCATCAGTGCAATAAAGGACAAAAGAAGTATAATTGTACCCTTTGTATAGTGTTTGTGCTTTAAAATATTCCATGGGGAGAATTATTGTTGCAGTAGATGTATGTTAGCTTCCACTATTTCTGTTCCCGACAAAAGCCAAACATCAATATTGCAACCAACCCGTTTCAAAAACTATGAATTAAAAAAAAGTTTATGATGTTTAAAAACAGACACAACCATCTGTGCTTGATGTTTTTTGCAAGCAATTATGGTAAGCTTTTGAAACCTATCAAAGGGTTATTCTATTTCTTTTAAAGGGTTAGTTCCCCCAAAAAATGACATTTCTGTCATTAAGTACACACCCCCATGTCGTTCCACACCCTTCGTTCATCTTCGGAACACAAATTAAGATATTTTTGATGAAATCCGAGGGTATCTGATCCACACATAGGCAGCAACATCATTGCACCTTTTGAGGTCCAGAAAGGTAGTTGAAACGTGACTACAGCGGTTCCATCTTAATGTTATGAAGCGACGAGAATACTTTTTGTGTGCAAAAACAAAACAAAAATACAGACTTTATTCAACAATTTGAACCATTGTCATACGTAGTAAACTCAGTGCAGGCTTCCTTGTTTACGTCCGAATGCCAGCTCATTATTGGCCGGATGCTGTTTGAGCATCACATGCATGCGTCATGCTGCTCACGTTTTCAGCTTCGGCCAAAACTGAGTTGGCATTCGGACATAAACAACGAAGCGTGCACTGAGTTCGCTACGTATGACAATGGTTCAAATTGTCGAATAAAGTCGTTATTTTTGTTTTGTTTTTGCGCACAAAAAGTATTTGCGTCGCTTCATAACACTAAGGTTGAACCACTGTAGTCATGCTGACTATTTTAACCATATTTTCAACTACCTTTCTGGACCTCAAAAGGTGCAATGACGTTGCTGCCTATGTGTGGATCAGATACCTTCGGATTTCATCAAAAATATCTTTATTTGTGTTCCGAAGACGAACAAAGGTCTTACGGATGTGGAACGACACGAGGGCGAGTACTTAATGACAGAAATATCATTTTTGGGTGAACTAACCCTTTAAACAGACAATATTAGGACAATATTATTCCCATTGTAAATAGAATTATTTAACAAAAATGTAGAAATGCCCTAGAGTGCAAAATGAGTCATCAGTATCAATGGTTTGCTGTATAAAAAAGGTCAATGACAATTAACAATGACCATGATAAACAAGATGTGCCAAATTCTAAGAAATGTGGTCTTGGTAGTCATGTAGGTTTCATATGGTTTTGGAAAAAGGGGCTATATGTAAGAATTTTCATTATTAATTAAGTTTTTATTTCATGTATTAATTGTTTTTTTTCCTCGATTTATTAGGTTGCCTATGAAAGCCTGTAGACTGACACATGAAATGAATGCTTATACAATGTTCAGGATAATGCCGAAAGAGCTTCTGCAAAGAAAAGGGATTCATTTAAATTATAGTCTTACATAGCCAGTTCTATATAGTCTATAGTCTCAAATATGCTTTATAATAAAACTATCATAACTGCAATTTTAATTACCTCATCTGTCATCATGATGCCGGTGAATTGCAGCGCTGGTGCAAACATATCCACATCACTATGATCAGATGCTTTCTTAACTGCTGTTTTCTCACTTCTGTCATTATTGTTGTATGTTTATTTTGTTATTGAGAGGAAAGCGCAAGCACATATTTACATATTCAGGATGGAGCCTGGATGTTCATTACAAGTATATATCTTTAAGGGTATTTCCAACTTCTTTTTTACATTCTTTATACATATTTACATTCTTTTTTACATATTTACAAGATCGAAAAAGAATTTTGCCGTGAGTATATCAGAACCTTGCATCACATTCAGTCTCTTGTACGCTATGTGCGCACGAGCGCGAGCATGAGCAGTAATTTGCTAGCTGCAGTTCACTTAACGGCCACCAGTGTCACTAATAACAAGGGTTTCTAAATTCTACATATAGCCCCTTTAATTCAACCATTAAGTAAAAAGAAATCACAAATTTACATTTTAATCATACACCTTGAATAAATGTGAGTGTACACATATTAATACTTTTTTTTAAAATTCAATATTATATAATTAATAAAATATATATTTTTTATTATTAATATCTTCATTAATATTATATTTTTGAGTCACACCTCATGCCATTTTTTTTTTTTATATATATATATATATAAATGTAAAGGGGTCATGACATGAGAAATCTTTTAGTCAATGTGCCTAGATTTTCCTTTTGACATATAAAGAGGTCTTTGTACCATTAAAACATCCTGCAAGTTTCAGAGCTTAAAACATCCTCCTCATTATAAACAAAGCATTTATTAAATCAAGCTCTAAAAATGGCTCATTTCGATATTGGGTGACCTGTGATGTCACATGGGCAAATATATCTGCATATGACTGCCTCCAGAGCAAGACATCGACGAATAGTTTTTCATCACCACACCATAGTCCCCGCCCACTGGTATTCAGTTGCTTACCGGTTGACATTTGCCTACACTGGATGTAAGCCTCACATCAAAAGCAAATAGAACCCATTATAATCACTGATGCTGTCTACACTGAATACAGTATATAGATGCACATTCAGGGTCCTATTTTAATGATATAAGTGCATGGTCTAAAGCGCTTGCCGCAATTGCACTTAGGGTGTGTCCGAATCCACTTTTGCTAGTTTAACGATGGGAAAAATGATTGGCGCCCGGCGTATGGTCTAAAGGGGGTCGCACACCGGACGAGAAACTCGGCGCCGCACCGCGTCGCATCTTGGACAACTCACAGGTATCGCGCACCGGACGCGCACATTATACAGCCTACGCGCGAGCTCAATTTTGAATCGACTCCTGATAGAAGAGCTGCACAATGGGAGAGTTTTGCGTCAACAGGGAAACGTTACATATGCTTGTTTTAATATTTCACACTGAGGTTAGTGTACATGGAAAAAATGGCACAACAGAGCAAAATGAAAGAAAAGGCTACATTTATTATACATTTTTAGACTTTATTCAAGCTGTTAAACTAAGAATGTAAAACCAATGTATCTTACAGCACAGGGTGAAGTCAGTATGTACATTAACGACGATTTGAGAGAAATATAATATAAATTTAATGTAAAACGATGTACATGGCGCTCTGTGGCGCGGCAGGATTTTGAACAACTTCCTGGGCGGCGCGTACAGGCGCCGAATGTTGCCGCCGGTGTGCGTACACTCATAGAAAACAACGCGTTCGAATTTTCGAATAGTTTAGACGTGGTGCGCCGCTGCGCAGCACTGAGCTTCGCGTCCGGTGTGCGACCCCCTTAAAAGGGCTATCCCTATTCTCTTAATAAGTAATGGGTGTGTTTTGGGCGTAACATGCAATAAACCAATCAGAGTCTCATCTCCCATTCCCTTTAAAAGCCAGCTGCGCTCACGTCATGGCAGATTTGCTATTTACATGGTGGAGTTTGCAAGCGGAAACGCTTCTCTAGTGAGGATACGGATCTGCTTGTGTGCGAGGTTAAAGCGTGTAAGCAGACCATCTATGGGAAAAGCCAAAGCATTTTTATCTGTGTGTGTAATAAGCAGAGTGTACACTCATATAAGCGCATATTACTAATGCGCTCTTTAAATAACAAAAAAAATACAGTCTATTTCAATTGCCTCAAAATAGCAACGCGCCAACAATGTGCCTAAACACACCTCATTTTCAGACCAGCATGCCCATGGGCGCACAAATGGGCGCAAATGCATTTGCTATTTAAACAACGTGGCGCAGGACGTGAAAATGATAACTGTGTCGGGCTGAAACTAGCAAAACCTTGCGTCGCGCCTGCTGCCGCATTGCGCCGGGTGTATGATAGGGCCCTCAGTTTCTGACATATTCCACGTACTTGAGTCTGTCGACAGGACAAATGGAAGAGTGAAAGAACGTTTGCTTTGATGTGTCCAGTTTAAACAGAATCAGAAACAAATGAATGGTTTATTTTAATTAAGTTCCGGATCACGTTGAAGGATTATATGTTTGTTCGGAGCATTTTGTTTTGTCAGCGAGACACGGTGTAATGGAGAGTTTGCAAAGAAACTTCTTGAAAGATGAAGCAGCCAACTGTATTGAATCTGACAGCAGCTGCATCACAAACCATAATTAAATGATTTATGACTTCATAAAGCTTTATCTGTAAATGATGGTTTGGATAATGTTTTCAAAACACTTACTTCTGTGCAATAGCGAGTGGGCATTGATACTGTTTCCTGTGCAGCGACGTTAGCCAATCATAATAGTGGCCATTTACTGACAAGCCTTAAAGTTGCCGCCCCTTAAAACGGTTATTTCAGAAAAAATCCATGTCATGACCCCTTTAAACACCTTCAATTGGTCATTTTTATCATACTCAATGCTGTATGCTGTATTGTAAATAGAAACATTAAAGTATATCTAGGTACAGTGTTTCACACCCCTCTGTACATCCAGCCTTCCATTAATAAAGTAATAAATGTGAAATAAATAAATAATAAATTAATAAAAAAAAAAATGTGTAAGGGCATGAATCATCAAATGGTTTCATGCGCAGTTATTGTTTTAGTAAAATTAATCTTGCATGTGCCACCAGTATTCATGAATAACAGCACAAAGAATGTGATGTCTTCACAAAGATGGTAGGCATCTGGCTTTCGGCCAAAATCCAGTCAGCAACAAGAGTAAATATTCACCAGACATAAACACGAGGAGTACTGAAATGCTCACAATCTGTGAAAAAAGAGTGTAGGGGAAGATAAGTTGCAGAAGAAATGATGGCACTGCTGGTGGAGGCTTTGGATAATAGAGATCCAGCTGAGGAGAAGATGAAAAGATTCTCAATGGTGGCAAGAATCTACTCTGCTTCCCAGTTGTGTGCATTTCATTGCAGTTCATGTTTCTGAACACGTACACCTGTGTGTATTTAACAGCATATGATTTTAAGTGAACAGTAGGAAAATTAACATGAATTTCAGAATTTCTTAAAACTGCAGCACTGCAGCAGCACTCGGGTCTGATAGGAACAAAACCTGATGTTCACCAGCATGATTTGAGATGTTCCGCTTCAATGGAAGCAATCAAATCTGACCGTCTGTACAGAGTCCACATGATCAATGTCACAAATATTTTTATTATATAGAGTTTTTGATGCAGAATCTTAAATAATTAATTCATTTTACATTTTTCAAAATCCTAATTTCCAGGTTTTTGGTTCCCAGATATTTAACGTGCTCTCAAACTTTGCGTTTTTGCACATTATACTATTCTAAACAAAATGATGTACCAAATACCATGTCTTCTGCACTGCCAAATGAAGCTCATTGGCCATTTTGCACTTTACCATAATTTATTTATAGGCCATGCAATGCTATATTACTGCTCACACATCTGGTTAGATGCTTGCACAAGCAAAATAAAGTTGAACCTAATCTAATAAAATATGTATTATATATTTTGATATTCTTTTCAGAAAACACTGTGCATGAACTATATAATCTGCATTTGAATATTCACTTTTTTCTCCCTTTCAAAGTTGATAAACAGAATCAACAGGTGGACACACCAGACTGGCTGTCTGCCTATATTCACAATACATCACATTAGGAAAGTAATGAAGGCATGGTCTGAGACAGGTTTGATGGATGGTTATGATTATGCTTGTACCACAGAACTCAAGGTGTCCTAGTGACCAAGATCACTTGCATAATATGAGAACAGTTCAATTGCATATGCATAATGGCATCAGTAATGCAAATCATCAGCACTTTATTCTTGTTAATTTTATGGACACCTTCAAAACAACATTGATCAGATATAAGTGGCACCTACTGTGGGCTCTTTGGGTAGAAAGGCAGGGTGACATGATTGAGGTCGTGAATATCAAAGGCTGTAGGTTCGGCTGAGATCGCCTGTCTCTTGGTCCTCTGCTGCTCTTGAAGGACACTCTGCTTGTGGACCTGTTGCGTTGCCGGTCTTATAACTGATCGGTATTTGTCTAACTCATTCTGAAGCTTCTGGATGAGTTCATCTTTCTGGTCCAGCTCCAACTCCAGTTCATCAATAAGCGCGTCTCTCTGTCTCAATTCTTCAATCTTCTCTTGTAACGCGTACTGGAGATCGCGTAAAGTGCCCATTTCTCCCCACAGTTAATGATCCGCAGCCGTTACTAACTTGGCGAACGGTCAGTTTTCGGTCATGAAATTAAGACAAACCGCTTTTGCTCGTATGTTCCGTGACAATGTCTCCAAAATTCGCCACGCCAATCCACCGGCGTGCTTTCAGATTACTTATACCGGAGGAATGAACGGGGAAACACCCACGGCGTCAGCAGACATCACATTCGGGAGACGAAGTTTCACAGGGCATTAATTTTTTTGTCCAAATACGTCAGTCGCAGCTGTGGAGCGCGTCGAGCGCGAGTGGAACGCCATGAGCGCGCAGTGAGAGCAGCATGCTCGTGGATCCCTGACGAGCCAATGGGGAAAGACTCGAGCGCGCACCTGTAACAGCCGCTGAGAGCTTTCAAGTGCGCTCCCTTACACCAGCACTTGAGCACATTTAAACAATAGTTTCAATAACAGTTCCTTTACAGTAATCAAAGCGAAAATTTTCCCAATTGAAATTTAATGTATTTGTTGTTGTTGTTGTTTACCGATTTACACCTAAAATGTGCAAATCAGGCATCAAATTAAATACACACATGGCCACAGAAAATAGGCAGAAAATGTGCCACGTGGTTAGTAGTTTGCAGACCTTTTTGTGAAAGGCTTATTTCCTATTTCAAAAAACACTTCCTGAACTAAACGTGCTTTTTACATATTTTTTTTTAAGATTTATCACTGTAAAAAGGGATTCCATTGTCGTTTAACTGTAGATGCATACAATTTCTGTCAATGTTACTCTATTTTTGTGAGTTTTAACTTATCATCTGTTATATATAATATATATACATACACTGTACAAAAGAATTGTTGGTTCAACTTAAAAAAGGTTACCTGGTTGCCTTAAAATTTTGAGTTCATTGAAATTAAAAAATTAGAGTTAATACAATGAAGGCAATTGGTTTAATCAACAAAAACTCAAAATATTATGTTATCTGAACCAAATTAATTATCTAAGTTGATTTTTTTTTTTTTTTTTTTTTTTTTTACATTGTCTACAGACAGAAGAAATCCATCACTATTTAACACTGTTGGAATTATTCTGCTTAGGATCTTTTTAAGTTCATATATTAGTATCTCACTGATGTGCATTTACTGCAGCCTCTCACTGTACAGTGACACATAAATACAACACTAATGATGTCCATGTGCACAAAGCTTCTGTGGCATTTGTTTACACCACCTATGCAGCTACTTCTATACTTCATCAGTGCAGAAAAAGCTGTATGTCCAGATGATGCTCTGGAGTTCTACCGCACGATTCCTCTTCACAACCCCTGACATCATCTGGATCCTTCCCATTAACACACGACCAGCTGGTGCTCCATGTCATCTCATGAACTGCCCCACTGTCTGGTTGAGGGGAAAAAAGCTAAAAGTTTTACCCTGAGAATGAAATTACTACACTTGTCTGCTCTCTGTACACCTGCTGTGTATCAGAAAGCCTGTTAGAAACCCATGGAATCCTAGAATATTATAATTACAATTATATTATAAATTGAATTATATATATATATATATATATATATATATATATATATATATAGATAGATAGATAGATAGATAGATAGATATATAAATAATAATTACTTGAAACAAAATAAATGTTAACTGAAATAAAATATTATATGTGTGTGTGTGTGTGTGTGTGTGTGTGTGTGTGTGTGTGTGTGTTTGTTACTGGCAATGTGTGAAATCCTGCATTGTATAGAATGCCTACAGAATATATAGAATGCCTGAAGTTTGTAGGCAAAGTATGAAATGGTTTATATTTCACACATTTCCTAGGCTATACAATGCCAAAGGGCCAGCCGGTTTGTCATTCTGTATGATATAGAATGCCTGGGAAAAGCATGCAACATAATCACAAAAACCAGACATTTCATTCTTTGCCTACAAACTTCACACATTCTATATATTCCCTAGGCATTCCATATAATACCTGCTTTTCACACATAAATAATTTATTTTATTTTAGCTATAAAAATTACAACAACAAAAAAAAAAAACTACAAAATTACTAAAACTAAAATTAAAAATTAAAAAATTATGTTGTGACTCACACTGCTGTTTTCCTCCATCTGTTAAATAAAATAACAAAAGATTTTGAATTTTGAGTGTGAATCACAACTGAATTCTTGAGTAAAATAACTATATATATATATATATATATATATATATATATATATGTGTGTGTGTGTGTGTGTGTGTGTGACACACACACACACACACACATATAAATATATATATATATATATATATATATATATATATATATATATATATATATATATATATTAATGTAAAAGATGCTATATGGCAAGAACACAGAATCTTTAAAAATAGGATCAAAAGCTCCCTCTAGTGGAGAAAATCTGCAACATACCCAGACAGAGGTAAATAAAGATTTAACACAAACTGCTGAAAACAGCACAATTCTACAATAATATCAGTAGCTGAAAAGAATTACTTTTTATATATATATATTAAAATATGAAGATTAAGCTGTAGAAATCAAACTGTTATATTTGTTATATCTTTTTCACTACACTGTACAACATTTTCTAGTTTTATATACCATTCTGTTAGTTTGGCAGAAAGCCTGTTAATAAAGTGGTTAATAAATGTCCTGAATCTTGAAACCCACAATGTGGCACACAAACCTCACAAGGGACATTATTCAGTATCTAGTCCATGCCTTCCTTTTAAATGATTTTCATGAGCACTGCCCTAAAATGAATGTTAATCTCATTTATCATGCATAGCAGAAAAGACCAATTAAGCACTATTGATGAGGCTCTGTCGTTCTCGCAAACCATTTACAAGAACTGGAGACCAGGCGCAGATCAAAGTGTCTGAGCCAATGTGGACGTGAGAGATGTGATGCTAATGTGGAAGGCCTGAGCCCGTATCTGCAGGACAAGCACGGGAAAGATAACACACTTTCCATTCTCGAGTGCTTTTCAAGCAGCTTGTTGATTATATAAGGAGTTCTACATTAGAACACACAGGATCAGAGGAGAGGCGGGCAGTATTTGTCAAAGAGATCGCTTTTTATCAGTCACAAAAACCTGACTACTGAATGTACAGTGACTGACGCTATATTAAAATAAGAACAAATGGTAAATGTTATAAGGTTTAAAATGCTAATAATTTTGTGGAATATTATTACAATTTAATAGAATTAAGAAAGAAGAAATACCTAAAGAAATATAAAAAATATATCAAATATAATACGCTGATTTGCTGCTCAATAAACATTTCTTATTACTATCAGTGTTGAAAACTCTTTTTGCTGCTTTTTTTCTGGAAACTCTACTATTCAGAAGTTTGGGCTAAGTAAGATTAAATAATAATAATAATAATAATAATAATACTTTTATTCAGCAAGGATGCATTAAACGTATTAAAAGTGATAATAAAGACATTGATAATGTTACAAAAGATTTATATTTCAAATGAATGCTGTTGTTTTGAACTTTTTTATTCATGTATGTATTTTTTTTTTTACCCCTAAATAATAGGCTAGCAGCTACTTTTGAAAAAAAAAAAAAAAAGATAAAGTTTAAAGTGAATAATATGTAATGAACACTCCAGTGATATCAGTGGCCTAGAAAAAGCTTTTTATCCTACATGGGGCGGGTCCACCGTCATGATGGCGGCCATGTTGAGATCACATGACGCAGCTAAATACTTCTCACTCAATAACTCTGAAAAAAAAAAATTATTGCTGAAAAAATTATTTGCACAGCCATAAATATGCTTGTATGTGGAGCATTAAAATGGCAACATGAACCAATAACATTTTCTTTTCATGATAGGTGTCAATATAAAGCCCACTGTCACATCAGAACATACAAAAAAAAAAAAAAAAACGATACTGGCTGTGTCGGAAATCACATAGTCTATTATTTTAATTAAGTACTTGGCTAGCGCAAAAAAAAAAAAAAAAAGTATGTTCTATATAGTATGATGAATGTGTGTAGTATGAATGCAATCAAGATGTACTACATTCGCCATTTTGTCGTTATCATGTGACCTACCAGCATCAGTTACGCCACTTCACTGCCATTCGCAGATCCTCTCCCGTGGCCTCATGGGATAGTAAAGTGTCTATCATATGCGCGCTTCAGAATCTCGCCGGAAGTAGTAGGTCATCTGGGTACTTTTAGCCTACTCTTTTATGAATACCGTGAATTCAGACATACTTATTTTGTCACATGTTATTTTGCTATATAGTAAAGAAGTATGTCATTTCAGCCTGAGTGCAGCTTTCAGTGCATGTTACAGTTTCCTCACTGCTTTAATATCAAACCTTCATGAGGTGATGACATTTTACTGACATCTGGTGGCTACTAACAGGAAGTTATTTTACTTTTCAGTTATTTTAAATGGCAGCCAGTAGTTAAAAGAACTACCAAGACTGCTTATTACAACCCCAAACTGTACTTCTGTTTATTATTTTCCAAAGAAAAATAAAAATGTAGCATAAATCTCAATCATATTAAGCATGTCACAGCTCCCTCTGCCCCCTACAGAAGTTAATAAAGATATTCATTTACAGAAAGGGGATTTACTTATTCTCACTAAATGTGGGACATTTCACGTGTTTCCAGGAAAAGTTGAAAGTTATAATATATCCTAAATATAGCAGTGAATATCTATGACATTCAATATTTAACAACCAGCATTAAATATTTAACAAGGTTAGGGCTGTACAGAAGGCCTATTGGACATTGAGCAAGTGTGAAAGAGTGCTTTTAGGCCTAAGAGCATTAGACCAGATGTGAATTTTTATGTAAATGCATTATATTAGGCATTACGAACCAAGATTATATATACGTTAGTGTCAGCTAATTATGATGCATAGCTTGAACACTTTCATAAAACAAAAAACTTAACCTGCATTGAACCTGCATCTCATTTTATCCATTACAAGTTAGATGCAAAACTGCTGAAAGTAAAACAGAACATTTTAACCCCTAACCATAACCCACACTTCCAAAAATGGATTTATTCAACTTAATGACAATTAAGAAAGCATGTGCTACACTCGTGTAATTCCCAGAAATAACAAGTTGTATTTTAAAAAGTACTAAAACTTGAGAGAAATAAATAGCAGGTAAGTTACAATACACTACTAAGTACTCAAAAGTACTCATGACTCATTACTTGCTTCTAAGAACTGATTTCTTCAATGAATACTATGGTGATGCCCATCTGCAATACATTCAAGAACAGAAAAAGTACAATCAATCAAGTTTAGCAACCACTCTGCGCCAGTCAACAATATGCTGCAATCTTACTTGTCTAAAAATTCATTCATTCTTATACAGTAAAACATGGATTGACTAGTTTGACTCAGCTGTTCACATTCAGTGCATGAAAACTGTTTTTGGTTGTTTGATACTAATAATCAAAAGTTTAAAGTCATTTTTCTCAGTTCCAGATAACATACTTGCCAGGTTTAGTACAGTATAGTAGCCTATAGTTATACAATGTGACAACATCTTGTATATAGTTTGTATAGTCACGTATAAAATTGTATTCAGTATCCCTGCTAACAGAGAACATTCTCAGAACTCCCCTAACGTTCTGGCAAGGTTGTCTCAAAGTTAATGGGAACGTTAGCAAACGTTCTTAGAACATATTTTTGTTAGCTGGGGTAGTGTAGTGTAGTCACGTGTGAAAATCGAATCTAAGTGTAGTAGTATAGTCACACTGCGGGGTAACAGAGACTCGACTCGGACGGAAACCATCCACACACAGTCTGGTGGTGACACCGATGCAAAAAAAAAACAAAAACAACAAAAAAAAAAAAACACGTCTATAGATAGTAAATGAAGGGCTCTTACCTGTCCGACTTGGGGTGTTTGCGCAAAGCTTCGCTTGTCAAGGTCTGTGGTTCCGCTGAGATGCCCTGCGCGCGCCTGGTTCTGGGTCCAATAGCGCTCGGAAGAACTGACTGACATTTGTGCAGCTTTCTCTTCAGTTCATTCACCTCCCGCTCCTTTGCCGACAGCAGCCTCTCCATTTCTTTTATCCTCTCCTCTTTTATGAGCAGCATCTTGGCAAATTCTTCGTCTAATTCACTCATGTTTGAAGTTTGGACAGAAGAAAACTGAACGCAACTCCCGCGGAATGATGTCTTAACTCTATCAGTCAAGATTCACTTTACCACAGAGCAGCTGCGCTCCGTGCGCTCCCTTCCTGCAGACTAGGACGATTGTTTCATTGAGAAACCAATTAGATGTTCCTCTCCCTCCTTCCCCAGAGAGACCTGCTTATGGTCACTCCGCAAACGCTTTCTTAACACACAATCGAATCGAGCCTCAAATAGAGTCAATCATATATGATTGGTCACGTGCCTTAGTGTGTATATCCACTCAGACACATAAAGTACAGATGCAGGCTAGAAAGTCTTCTTGAAAAACAACTAGCTATAATCGATGAAAAAGTAATTTTATAATAATTAAAACAAACTATTGATAAATACATAAATAAAAACCACACAAACTAATACATTTCCATTTGTCCGTTCATTCAGTCATTCATTTAATATTATATGTATTATATAGAATGTATTATTGTGTGGTAGTGTGATTGTTTTTGTTACTGAAATATACATTTTATTAGGCCTATAAATAAATAAATATATAATTTGTTTGTTTTTATTGATGGTTGGTTAGTTTTAGCATCTGAGTTCTGGCAATTTATTATATATTTGTTCTGGCTTCTTCAGGTCTACTCATATAGTTATGTAACCATCTAACCAAAGTCACTGACGCTATATTCTGAGTAAGTACAAGGGGGGGAAATGCTGTTTTAAATTTGTTCTTCTCTTATTTTACTTTATCCGGTGGCTTATAATACAGTCAATCTTTCTGCATTCACTAAAAGCTGTTATTTCCAGCCTCTAAATGGAAACACCTCAGATATAATATGCATATTGTGGCCTTGGCTCAATACCTAGTCATCCAAGAAAAGCAAAAGTTAATCTTTACAAAGCCACTGGTCTGTAATATGGAAAAAGATTCCACTGTTCAACCAAGACCTTAATGCACAACAACTATGTTACTAGGTCAGTTTTCAATTTTGACTTTATTAATTCGCAAAAACAATATAGCCCTTTTTGCTTGTTCAGTTATTTTTCTTCTCCGTCTGACTGATCAGGTCACCTTGACTTCTGTTCTCTCTGCTTTGTTTATGTCACACAAGGGAAAACCTGCTGTGATTCACAAAATTTGAGCATGCTTGGTTATCTCATCCCAATGAGGCAATGCCATCCGCAGCTCTCCAGGGGAAGGAGTATCAGCTTTCAGAAAGACATTCAATGGTCTGACAGTCAATGGTCTTCCTGTAATGCATACGATTTCTCTCATCGAAACTGTAGAGCGTCCCTAAGCGAAGACAGGATGTTGCAAAATCAATGATGTTTATGTCATCGTGCGCCTCTACTGCAGGATTTATCTAAATGGAGGGAGGAGGAGACGCTGCCTGAGCTGATGTTGCTGAGAGACTGTGATGGAAAGGAGGGGGCTGGAAGTCTTAAGTACAGATTTACTCAATACGAATGCAGAAGAGCACTTAAAGGGATAGTTCATCCAAAAATGTAGTCTGCTCACTCTCATGTCCATTCTAATAGTCCATACAACTTGTGCACTACATTTCAAGCATTTTGAAGTCTTAAAGCGCCAGAGAAACAAGCGCACGGTCATCTTTAGAATTTTGTTTTTAAACTTCTGTTTTAGCGGTAGCTCTGTATATTTCTATGGCATCGCTGTCAAGAGTATTTAGCTAGTGGATTTACTTATTATAGAGTTAACGAAAGTTATCATAAGCACTGTTATGTTTGAAGCGGATGTCATAACAAATGTCAGTAGACCGGGAAGATTTTAAAACAAGCGGTTCGTACATAAATCTGTAAGATCTTACCTTCATGCTGTGGAAATACAAACTGGAAGACAGAACACAGCGCAGTACTAAAAAAGGGCGGGGCTACATAAAGTATATAGCTTTATGTGAGAATCAGAGCAAAATTTAAGGCATGCAGATGCATCACACCAAGTTTGGTGCCAAAACACCATTGGTTCCCACGTGTTATAACTAAACTTGACATGCTAGTTTGAATAAGGAATTTGAAGAGCAATTAGATCCATACTGTACAGAAACCTATATTTGCCCAGTGAAAAGTGAGGGAGTGAGTCTCTTACATATTTTATGCACATAACTGCACATTTAGAACGCTGCAGTTATGACATTTTTGCAGGCCATCCTGGAAGTTAGCATCACTCTTGTTCACTCGACAAAAACCCAATAAGATTTTTCGTTTGGCTTTTGGTTTATTGGATAAAATAAGCTCTGTGACCAATACAAGTTTGTTCGTCATGATAATCTTCACAAATAAAAACATCTTATGAAGTGTGAAGCCTAAATATGATCACCAGAATTAAAACAAAACAAAAAAAACAAAAAAACTAAACTTAGGCTATAAACTAACTACACTACGGTCTCTTTACTTCAACATCACAACCATTAAAGGGGTCCTATTATGCTTGTTTACATTTTCAACTTTCTTTAGTGTGTAATGTTGCTGTTTGAGCATTAAAAAGTTCTGCAAAGTTACAAAGTACAAAGTAATTCTCTATATGAGTAAGCACTGTTTCAGAACTCCCTGGAACGCCTCGATTGTAGTCTTGAGTTTTCTTCCGGAAATTATGTTTCATTTAAAAGGGGACCTATTTTACAAGATGTAATATGTCTCTGGTGTCCCCAGAATGTGCCTGTGAAGTTTCAGCTCAAAATACCACACAGATCATTTATTATAGCTTGTCCTATTTGCCCCTATTTGGGTGTGAGCTTTAACAGCTTGCGCTTCAGTTGCTCAACAACAACAAAGCTGGACAATCTCACGCAGCCAAAATGGTGATTGTCAGTGATTGTTCAGCCTTACATTGTTCAAGCCGAAGTCAGACACTGATGGAGAGACTCAGGAAGAAGTTACAACTTTTAGAACGCATCTGGGCATTTCTGAATGGAGCAACAGCATGTCTTCTTGTTGCGTGCTCCCGGGGGCAGGGTTTATATAAATTTTAGGGTTAGTGATGTCACTACCCGGGAAGAAGCATGTTGTAGTCCCTACCAACCATTTGTTGTAGTCCTTTAACAAAGAATTTTTTAAAAGAAAATATCTCCCTTTGCACTGAACTTTGAGTGTCGTAACTTTGCAACTTACCTTTATTTATGCTATAACAGCAACATTACACACTAACTAAAGTTAAAAAAGTGAAATCATAATCAACCATCCCTTTAAATAATTCCCACCCAAGGCATAAGCTACATAAAAAAGGGGTAGGGCTTGCTTGAGTTGCGTTTAGTAGTGTGTTGAAACTCGCAGTTATGGTAAGGGGCGTGACATTTCCAAAACACGCTCAAAGCGCTTGACCAATCACAACACACTGATCCAACCGACCAATCAGAGCACATGGAGGGGCTTCATAGAGACAGGAACTAAACTGTGTTACTGACAGACTGGGAATAGAGGAACTGCAATAATGTAAAATGTTTTTTGTTTGTTTTTTTTAACATTCAAGTGTAAAAATCTCCAAAAACAAATTCAAGACTTTAAAAAGGGGCATAATAGGTCCCCTTTAAGCTTCCAACAGCTTTTTTGGTCTTTATTAAAAAATAATGAAGATGTGAAAGCGGACTAGTGCATTGGTGAGTTTTCCTATTCAGTGTGATGGTGTTTAATGTCCATGACTACATTTGTAGTCCCATTTAGCCAATTATTAGAAACCACCTTTATCAAAACAAGTAAAGGCTTTAAAAATCACAAGGGAGTATTAATTATGTATTTTATATCATAGAATAAGATGTAAACATATTTTGAGCTTGTTGTAGCATCTGAGTCGATCAAACACACACAATTGTGAAAACTACTCTTCCAACACTTTACCCATGCAGGCCCTGTAATGTCTGGCTTTCCTACTGAACACTATCACCCTTCTGCTTCAATCACACACTTCAAAGACACTCGGCACATTGATTGCTCTCAATACAAGAACCAGACATGCAGCCCATAGAAATCCACTAATTTATTGACAAATTTTCTTAAATGAAAAAAACATGCATTTCCCCAGTACATTTGTGTATTATTACTGTTTGTTTATTGTTCTTTTGTATATCGTATAGTGTTATGAATGCATGACGATAGAACTACTAGATAATGTATTTCATCTAGGTGATGTTTAATATCAAATTCCTCCTTGTTTAATGACTCACACGTTGCTGGACATAACCATCTCATAGAATGCATTGTACGTTTGTTATATTTAGTATAAATGGACACAAACTTACTAGTTTACTCCCCACATGCAAAGGAACTCACTTTCAAACAAAGGAAATCTCCTGCCAGAGAACTGCACCTTTCTCATTTGGTCAAGCCAAGACTCAAATGTGTCGACTTTCTGGACAGGTTAAAAAGTCCCCACGCAGATCACACTTGGTCTTTTATGGTTCTTCTCTTTGTTCCTGCTGATACTACGGATTGCTGTCACGTGAGATCCCCCGAGCCGGGCTGGCAGGCCTCACTCACTTCGAGCCATGCGCAACTTCCTCGACCACAACAGGGTCAAATTAACAGCACAAAGTTTGTTATCATTTCCTTCATTCAACGCAGAAGATAGGCTATTGATTACAACTTCAGAACCATCGAGGATTTCTCCTGAGCCTGCAGATCTTCAACAGCTAAGGCATTTGCAAGTATCGTTTGAACACTAAACGGCGATTTAGTATTAACATTGTGAACCCCTTTGTTAACTAGGGTGCTTTAGAGTGAGAAACTGATGGTTCTTCCAGCTTGTTAAATGACTCTTTTTATAGCCCCTTTCCCCTGTTATGCTACGGTTCAAATTCATCTCTACTCTCTCATTTCCTATGTATGCGTGAATTGTATGTCTGTGTATGTGTTTACTCTAGCTATGTGTTCGTGATTTAGTTAAATAAAACTTGTGTGCACATTCTTGCGAGCTGATTCTGATCTGCTTATAAAACCAATGTCCCTGATAACGATTAAGATAACAGCTACAAGCTAAGAAAGCAATATTTTTCTGAGGCCAGGAAAAAATACCCTTTCTGAATAGTTGATAGACGATCAATACTGAATGTTCGCTGGCCGAACAGATTAATTGATTGTAATATTAATTCAGTTTTGATTAATTATTCATATTTCCCTTTCTGAGCTAATTCGCTACATTGTATTAACCACAGACCTTATTTCAGACATTTAACCAAAAACCCGTTAAAAAAAAAACATTGACTTCAGGAAGATAGAACCGGAACCAAACTCTTTGGAGCTTGACAGGCATGTATGAAATGTTGTTGAATACAAGAAAGCTGCATGAAGATTCTTCAAATATTCCCCTCAGGATATTAAAGTGAGTGAATAATGAACTATTCCTTTGTACCCCAGAAGAGAGTTGAAGAAAGAAATATTGCTTCAAGTCACCATGATGTGGGCATTGTTTGTTATTTTGCAGTTTTTCAATGGGACTTCAGTGACATGGATTTATTTTTAGGATACCATCTTTACTCTGATCTCCTGTGGTGGAACAGATTACTTCCTTGGCTGTTATAATTGCCAGGGGATGAAACTCGTCTTTTCAACACCTCTCTCATCCGCTGAAGCTGCAGTGCTCAGATCTTACTCCTGCCAGGATGTGATTCTCAAGTGCCCTCATACAAATTCCCGGAGACTGGACCCAGCTGACAGAACACACAGAAGATGATGCAGATTTATCTGATCAAATATTACCATTTGAAAGAACAGTTTTCTATTTTATTATATTAAAAATACATAATTGATATGTTTTATTAATATTAAACACATTAATTCATGTGATTTTCAGCATCATTACTCCAGTCTTGTAGTGTCACATGATCCTTCAGAAATCATTCTAATATGATACTTTCTAAGGGGGTGTGTGTCATGTGTCTTGATGGTGTGCCAATATTGTATGCAAAACAATCACGCCAATAACTCTGAAATTCAAATGTAATTTTTCGCCTCACAGAGCTAAGAAAGAACAAATGGGAGGGCAACAGATGGTCATTCTAATCCTAAAGCAGCAACTCCAAAACGTTACTCAGCCCTCAGGCTGTAGAGATATTCAAATTCAACAGAGGTCCTTGAGTGCCTGTCTCACCCCCACCACCGTGTCTATATCCATGGAGTGAGTGTACGGATGAAAAGGTCAGGGCACTTGTATCAGACTGGTTTCGACAAAACAATAAGAAGCTGTCAGGATAGGTAAGCTAGGTAAGCCAGAAAAATGAGAAGAACCTCTTTATATGACATATCATGATACACCGAATGGTATATCCTATAAAATATTATGAATCAGAGTTAGTACAATTTTGGAAGATGACGTCAGGTCAGCTTCATGATTTAATGATTATCAGACATAATCATTAAATCATGAGGGTGACTTACGAATTTTTAGCTAGTCTTAAAGGGACACCCTTGTGAAAAAGACGTGCTGAACTATATCGAATGCACACTTCAAAACTTAAAAGTATATTTTTAAAAAGCTGTACTTGCAGATAATATAATGTTAGGGAAACTAAGGTGTACTTAAAGACAATCATGACTTTCTTAACACACTTAAGTACACTTCTTAACTTTGTACAGTACATTTTAATCATCGGTTCTTTTGTCATGCTTTAAGTACACTTATTGGTAACACTTCATTTTAGGGTCTTTTAACGAGTTGCTTATTAGCATGCATATTACTAGAATATTGGCTGTTTATTAATAATTAATAAGCACATATTAATGCCTTATTCTGCATGACCTTATTCTACATTCTTAATCCTACCCAATACCTAAACTTAACAACTACCTTACTAACTATTAATAAGCAGTAAATTAGGAGTTTATTGAGGGAAAAGTCGTAGTTAATAGTGAATACATGTTCCCTATACTAAAGTGTCGCCCACTTATTTTGATGTGTTGACTAACATGCTAAAGCACATGTTAAGTACATGATTACAATTTTCACTGTAATGTCTTATTTGATATTACATTTAATGTATTTTAGAAGCACTAAATTGCAACTTTCATTACATTAAAACATATTTTAGATTACCATAAATGCTTGTCAGTACATTCAACAGTACACTTTAACCATATTTCAAAGGCAGCAGAAGTAAATGAGTCAAAATCTGTGTAAAATGTATTATATTTTAATGGAAAATTATAATTTACAATTTAAATTAACATTTGATCAACCTTTGATAATTGCCTTATTCTTTTAAACAACTGAGAAGATAGTATTCAAACTACATTTCATAAAACTGTCAAGTTTATAACATATATTACATCAGCATATGAGTCAAATCATACAACTAATTATATTGTCTCTGACAGACAGAAAGCGCAGAAAGTGTTTTTTCAGGAAATGCGTGTAGTCGCTGGACCTCTGCTTCTATTAAATACTACCATGTATTGTGCACGTTATTTCTTGACAGACATCTAAGTTGTGATATTCAAATGATATGGATTTGAAAACAGATGGATCATAAGGTAATCATTTTTATTTCATAGCCAGCAAGTATTCAGTGACTGATACTCGTGAGTGTGTTATGTCGATGTATTTAGTTCTAATAATCTAACCAACAACCAGTCGTTTTTTGACGGACAGCCCATTTTTGACGGACCTAACAACATGTGAGGGGTGAACTATGTTTGATTTTTGG
Organism: Elopichthys bambusa; assembly: GCA_037101425.1. NCBI lineage: Eukaryota > Metazoa > Chordata > Actinopteri > Cypriniformes > Xenocyprididae > Elopichthys > Elopichthys bambusa. The sequence continues at coordinate 25,837,350 of CM074449.1, forward strand.
GTAATTATAAAATGTGCTAGAGATGTCCTAAATGCTTTTTATGTGGTTCATTATACTTATTTTACGGAATGAAGATTATTTCGTGGCTTACATGTTACTCAGAGACTGATATGTTTGGCTTGTCAAAAATGTTACATTCAGCTGTCGCAAATTCATTGAGTTTTGAAAATCAAATTTTAAAAAATTACCAGGAAAGGAGTGGTTTTGATGCACAAAGTTGTTTTTGTCTCTTATAACAAAAATATTTTATTTAAACCCATGAAAATGCAGATCCTGTTGTAAATAATAGTGAAAAATCACTTTTTAAAATTGTTGTTCTATTATTAATTAATTTTGATTCAATGTTCTTTCAAACCTGTATGATAATATTTCTTCTGTGGAACACAATTAAAGATATTTTGAAAGATGTCTATATAAAGAAACTGTTTTGGACCTCATTGACTTTCATTGTATGGTCAAAACAGTTTTGAAGTTTTTATTCCTTGCATTTGTATTGTTGTATAATTGGTTAATCTGTGACATTTGGATCTTCTGTTCGCTGTATGGATTCTCAGGGCAGAGTTCACTCAATTTAGATTTGAGTAAGTAGAAACTTTGTGTTTTCCTGTCTTCTGCATTACCATGTGTATAAATGGAAGTAAATGCCCAGAACTCATGGTATTGACTGTCAGGATGGTTAGGATGCTTTAACAATAGTGAAGATGCTCTTTATAGTGACACAAAATCACTACTTTTTAAAGAAATCTACCAGTTGAATATGTAGGCTCATATCACTAGTTGGTTCAAGTGGATCTTTGCTTTGACTACATTCAAAAGCAAAGGTGAGCAGACATAGGTGGAAACAGCAAAAGCGAGTATGGGAGAAGGTAAGAAGGTATAAGAGTTATTATAAAAAATAAAAAATAAATCTATATTTATCATACCTACTGTCAGATAAAACAATATATTGATGCATATACAGTGGGTACGGAAAGTATTCAGACCCCCTTAAATTTTTCACTCTTTGTTATATTGCAGCCATTTGCTAAAATCATTTAAGTTCATTTTTTTTCCTCATTAATGTACACACAGCACCCCATATTGACAGAAAAACACAGAATTGTTGACATTTTTGCAGATTAATTAAAAAAGAAAAACTGAAATATCACATGGTCCTAAGTATTCAGACCCTTTGCTGTGATACTCATATATTTAACTCAGGTGCTGTCCATTTCTTCTGATCATCCTTGAGATGGTTCTATACCTTCATTTGAGTCCAGCTGTGTTTGATTATACTGATTGGACTTGATTAGGAAAGCCACACACCTGTTTATATAAGACCTTACAGCTCACAGTGCATGTCAGAGCAAATGAGAATCATGAGGTCAAAGGAACTGCCTGAAGAGCTCAGAGACAGAATTGAGGCAAGGCACAGATCTGGCCAAGGTTACAAAAACATTTCTGCTGCACTTAAGGTTCCTAAGAGCACAGTGGCCTCCATAATCCTTAAATGGAAGACGTTTGGGACGACCAGAACCCCTCCTAGAGCTGGCCGTCCGGCCAAACTGAGCTATCGGGGGAGAAGAGCCTTGGTGAGAGAGGTAAAGAAGAACCCAAAGATCACTGTGGCTGAGCTCCAGAGATGCAGTCGGGAGATGGGAGAAAGTTGTAGAAAGTCAACCATCACTGCAGCCCTCCACCAGTCGGGGCTTTATGGCAGAGTGGCCCAACGGAAGCCTCTCCTCAGTGAGAGACACATAAAAGCCCGCATGGAGTTTGCTAAAAAAACACCTGAAGGACTCCAAGATGCTGAGAAGTAAGATTCTCTGGTCTGATGAGACCAAGATAGAACTTTTTGGCCTTAATTCTAAGCGGGATGTGTGGAGAAAACCAGGCACTGCTCATCACCTGTCCAATACAGTCTCAACAGTGAAGCATGGTGGTGGCAGCATCATGCTGTGGGGGTGTTTTTCAGCTGCAGGGACAGGACGACTGGTTGCAATCGAGGGAAAGATGAATGCAGCCAAGTACAGGGATATCTTGGATGAAAACCTTCTCCAGAGAGCTCAGGACCTCAGACTGGGCCGAAGGTTTACCTTCCAACAAGACAATGACCCTAAGCACACAGCTAAAATAACGAAGGAGTGGCTTCACAACAACTCCGTGACTGTTCTTGAATGGCCCAGCAAGAGCCCTGACTTAAACCCAATTGAGCATCTCTGGAGAGACCTAAAAATGGCTGTCCACCAACGTTTACTATCCAACCTGACAGAACTGGAGAGGATCTGCAAGGAGGAATGGCAGAGGATCCCCAAATCCAGGTGTGAAAAACTTGTTGCATCTTTCCCAAAAAGACTCATGGCTGTATTAGATCAAAAGGGTGCTTCTACTAAATACTGAGCAAAGGGTCTGAATACTTAGGACCATGTGATATTTCAGTTTTTCTTTTTTAATAAATCTGCAAAAATGTCAACAATTCTGTGTTTTTCTGTCAATATGGGGTGCTGTGTGCACATTAATGAGGAAAAAAAATGAATTTAAATGATTTTAGCAAATGGCTGCAATATAACAAAGAGTGAAAAATTTAAGGGGGTTTGAATACTTTCCGTACCCACTGTATTACAAACCAGGCAAAAGCAGCCCAGTTCTCCTCCAGACCTCAAATGATGTTTGCTGAAATAAAAAATAAAAACATTTAAAAAATGTTCTCTTTCTCCAAATGGCATGAGACTTTGTACAGTTGTCAATACTTTCCAGATCTACTAATTAAAAAAATCAGTTGGAACGATCTGTTTTTATGTTAGTGTGAAAAAGAAAATCACACTTGCGCTGTTAGAAAATGGACAAAATTCATCCTCAAAATTAGAAACAACGCTGAACACACAGAAATGAAGTGGCACATGTTATTAAAACATCCACAATGCAAAATGATCATGCTCACGCACACACACACACACACACACACACACAGAATCCATGTGATTTATTTGCTCATTTGTTATTGCTGTTCAGTTCATTGCATTTTGATGTTCATGTTGCGTGTTTGCACTTAGTATATAATATAACTGTTAATTTGTAGATTAAATTTATAACTGAAGTGTAGATTATATTTGTAGAATTGTATGAAAAACAGATGTTTGAAATAAACTCTAAAGACTCCAACTTTTCTCTTTGTAACATCTTGTTCAGGTTTGATTATAATCATAATGTAACATTATTGAAAAACTGATTTTTTTTTAAACTTTGACAAAAAGTATTTTTTATTGTTTCATAATATGTAGATATGAATCCAACTGGAAAAACTTGTGAAAAGATGTCTTTCAGTTAGTCAAATAGCAAATAGTGGAGCTCTGCAGCCATCATAATTTTGTACTTTTAAAATTGCATTTTCCAAAAGATAGGCAAAATTTACACTAAACCATGTCAAATTATCCATGTTATCCCCATGAATGAAAATTAGAAATGTGGGTCTTTTATGAAGTGAATTTTACATAAAAAGTGTTTTGTTTGTTTTTTTGTTTTTTGTATAAAGGTCTATTTAAAAAAAAAAAAAAAAAAAAAATCTTTTAATTTATTTATCATAAATCCTCCAAAAACTGCACAAATGTGGAGTAAAAACATTAATAAACTGAGTAAAGTGTTGCCTGCAAACGAACAGCACGTAAGGGTTAAGGAAGCCACCTCTATAAGCATCCTGAGTTATTAATTCACATACGTATAATGCACTACTGCAGTAGTGAAGACAATTTCAAAAACCTAAATAACCCTTTCTACTATAAAGAACCTTTTGTGGAATGGAGCGGTTCCATGGATGTTAAAGGTTCTTCATGAAACCACATGCCAATAAAAAGCCTTTATTTTTAAGAGTGTACTATACATTATGCTGATATAATTGCTCTCAAATAGATTTAAAATCACTTATCTTACATTATGGCTTTCTTCTTATCATCTTGCCTATCAGCACACATGCAGTATATTAAGGTATAGGTCGTGGCCTAATGGATAGAGAGTCGGACTTGTAACCCAAAAGTCATGGGTTTGAGTCTCAGGTCCGGCAGGGATTGTCGGTGAGGGGAGTGAATGTCCAGCACTCTCTCCACCCTCAATACCACGACTGAGGTGAGACCCTTGAGCAAGGCACCGTACCCCCAACTGCTCCCCGGGCGCCGCAGCAATGGCTGCCCACTGCTCTGGGTGTGTGTGCACTTGGATGGGTTCTTAGTACAAATTCTTAGTATGGGTCACCATACCTGGCCACATGTCACTTTCTCCCAACAATCATGTCTCATGCTTGTGAAGAGGGAGCTAAATGTATTAGTTAGCATTCCAGTGGGAAATGCTTCTATTAGCTACAGTACACTATGTCTGGGCACAACATCAGCCTGGCAGAGGGGACTGTAATAAACAGCCGTTATCCTCCGCTTATTCACCTGCTTGGTGAATTTCACCATGGCTAAGTGAATGAATAATGCATGTAAGAACACACAAAACAAATGACAGTCAGTGTGTTTAAAAGATGCAGTGTTGGTTTTCTAATCTACAATTATAAAAACATAATTATTCATTACCACCCATTTTACAGAAGTAGTGTTCAAAGATTAACGTTTTAGCGCAAACATTTTGGTAATTCCCATCTTGCACTCATAGTTGTGGTTACATTATAAATAAAATCTGTTCTGGTGGTCGCATACGGTCTAGCCAAAAAAGTTTAAATATTTCCATGCTCCCTTTTTGGAATAACAAAAGAATGCACGTCATGATGTGCAAAACTGAATGCTTTTGTTTTATTTTTTTTTATTTTATTTCGATTGCCCACTTCAGACATTCTACTAACTATAAGTAACTTTGCAACTATATCAACTTGTAATGGGTTGCTTGCACAGGAAAACACAACGAAGAAGATACTTTACAAACAAGTCTTTACTTAGCAATCCAACAGGAGAATATACAGGTATAAACACAACACAAAACTGTAAAATTGAAAATATCTATATGATATTTTAAAATGAACAAAGACATTTGCTTTACTGTTTCAACCCCCTCTCTCTTGGGCCATTTGGAAGACAAAGGTGTTGATAGTGATCAAGCCCTGTAGGCCAAAATGTGTGTACATTGGGGGTCTACGAATTGTCACACCTTTAGTACAGTGGGGGAAGTTTTAATTTCCTGATTGGTCAGTTTGAATGTCTCACATTTGGGTTTCAGTCACATGGTCAAGGAAAGGATAAAAGAAGATCGTAACTGTCTCTTTTCATGCTCTGCCTCTTTTCTCTGGCCCTCTCTCTTCTTGGGCACTCTTTGGGCCTCTCTCTCCCTCTCTTCCCTCTATCTCTCAGGTAACTTTTTACATACATGCTGGGTACGATTAATGGTATATGATTTTATCATCTCATACATCTCTTTTGTAGCTAGTTTAAGTGTAACCATAATCAGATATTGTCATTAAACCATTTCAATTACAAATGATGTGCTAACTAGTTTTGATTTTTAGTATTAACATTAATGTGCTCCCTATTGCAATACAATATTGTCACACTATAGCAACGTTCTCCCACATATTTTGCTATTGTAACTGCGCTTATTTCCGTTGTTGGTATAAGTTGCAGTGGGTGGGAATGGACAAGAAATGTACAGTTTTATGCCATCTCACTGATAACGTTTCTTTAGTCCCTGTAGGAAGTCCACCCTTACAAAACTTAGAACGTACGAGACCGGACCCTGTGGTGAGGATGGTGACTGCTTATGAAGGGAGTGCTGATGAGTGGTAATGATGGTGATAGTCTTCAGGTGCAGGTGATTGATGATCGTGTGCAGGTGAGGAACAGAAGGGATGCTGGGAAACATAGTGCCGGTGCAGGTGACTGTGACACAACTAAGTCTCATTAGAGTATTAGTAGATTGTAATAGACTGTTAGGTTAGGGTTAGTAGAATAAATTGACATATACTTGCAAAGTTACTTATAATCAGTAGAATGTGTGTCAGGGGAGCATCAAAATAAAGTGTTAGCAGATATTAAGCAGACAGTCTACTAATACTCTAATGAGTTGACATGTAGTTGCAAAGTTACTTATAATTAGTAGAATGTATAACCAGTGAACCAGCAAGGTTAAAGGTGTCAGAGATGCCAGCTAATGATGCAAGACAGACTGGACACTCTCACTGGAATTCATAAGCACTGCCTGTTTACAGTTTTTTACAATTGCTCACACACTAAAATTAAAAATAACACACAGTTACTGAAACTCTACACTCAAGGAGCAAAACCTTAGCCCAGATCTGCACAATATAAGCACTTCTATATTAGACACAGAAATCTAACATAATGTCTCTTCTTTGCCATTTCAAGACACTGCTTTCCAAAATACCACACCTGTAAACCAATTGATCAAACATGGCCGTCAGGTCTGCAGACACTTAGGTGCTGAACTGTAAACTCAAGAATCAGGTGCAAGTACTATAAAAAGGCAAAAGGTGAGTTTATGTGTCTTCAACTAAATGGAAGCCAATGTTGCAGTAAGAGGGAGAGGGAGAAACATCATTGGCCACAGAGCTATTTTGAATGTCCCGGGACAACGTGGTGGTAACATCACAATGTATGTTGCAATCACGCAGAATGGGGTCCTCCACCAGCATGCAACTTAGGTCCTTACTACACATATTCACATTTTAGAAAGACACAAAATCGTCACAGCAGAAGACCAAATGGATGCAGAGCAGATGAGATGAGATAGTTCCACCTATCTGCTCTGGTCCAAAACTGGTTTCATAAGCGTCCACAGTTTTCACTCCAATACATCCCACCATACTGTCCCTTCCTTAAACCCATTGAGGAGTTTTTTGTTTGTTTGTTTCTTTTTCTTGCATGGCGGTGGAAGGTTTACGATCTCCAGCCCTATATCAGGATACCTCTCATTCAAGTCATGGAGGAGGCCTTTGACCTAATTAATGTAGGGTCTGTGGCGAAGAATGGATTCGCCATTCAAGAAGATTCCTCCCTCGCTGTCTTGTGAGAGAGGACATCGCCTGTGATGTGGATGAAGTGCTATGGCCAGATCCAGCTAGGCCAAGAGATGATGCTTAGATGTTTTTTCTATTTATTTTTTTTAAATCATGCTTTTGTTTTGTCTCCACAAAAGTTTTGCTTGTGTACTATATTGTATACAGAATATGTTCTGATTTTCAGTGCAAAATGCAACCTTTGGAAAGGCATGGAGGTATTGAATGGTTTTACAATGTGGTGAGAAATAAATATTGGTACTGGTCTTGTGTGTGTTTGTTGTCAATATATTCATGTACTTTACTCTAACAATATCTCTGAAAAAAAAATCTAACTCAGACTATATCATTAGAAAAGTATAAACGTTACAAGTGTTTAAGATTGAGCACAGCAGTGTGTAAATGAATCAAACAGAATCAGAATGTATGAACCATGTGTGTTCCATACGCTGTCAAAGTTGGGTTTTGTTAAATTAATGTAAAGTTTTGAATGAAGTGTTTCATTTTGCAAAAGAACTGAGGTGTTCTGCTACTTGTGTGTGTGGATCTGTGAATTGTGTGTAGTGTTTTGACAAAATGAGCCTTGTTTTTAAGCAATCGTAAAAAACGGTCATTTAGAAAATAGTATAAAAAAAACACACTTTACTGAAATGGAGTTGTGTAGAGCTTTATGGTGTGTGTGTGTGTTTGTGTGACAATGATTGTGGGTGGCTGCTGACAGAGCTTGAGTAAAGAAAGCCCAATTTGCGTATGGACCAGACAGGAATCAATACCACTCAGTAAAAGAAGCTTTTTAAGACTCAATAGCTCTCATGCTTTGCTGTGCTACATATCCTCTTTGTTACTATCTGTGGAACTGTTTTAAATATGTCTCAGACAATATGTCTTTCCACAGCCACATTTGCATTTAAAGAGGCAGAGTTTCTGTATAGAATGAATAGACAGAATTACTGAATGAATCACCATTCACACCTCTGACTGACTGAATCTGACATAATCAAAAATAATGCCCCACCCCCCTCCCCGTCCACCCCATTTTTGCACAAGGGGGCGCCATTATTTATAAAATATAAAAGCTAGCAGCTAGTCTTCACTATAGATTAAATGAAATGACGCTTCCTTAGTTAATACACACTTGGTGAACTCCACTGTTGGACGTTAGTTATGGCTATATTCGTGTGAAATTCCGGTCAGCAGATGCTATATAGGACATAGTACAGAGCAGAGTTTGTCCTGAGAGCACAGGGACCATGGGACCACTTGCCCATATCAAAGTCAAACAAACAAGTCGGTATAGCAAACAGTGGGCCATGACAACAAGACATCAGCAGTAGCATGTTTATTTTATCAATACCTGGGGTTGACTGGAAAGAACGGACAATCTAGAAGTTAAAAACATGGCATTTGGTCAGTGTGAATGAATTTTCAGACTCTGAAAAGATCCTCAGAAATGATGATCACATGTAATGGTTCTGTTCCTAAAATATAAAGGCATATATTTTCCTTTATTTTTATTTATTCTGTGAGAAAAATTGTGATATTATTATGAAATTATGTATATGCATGAGTATTCAAAGGTTTGAGGTCAGTAAGATTTTTTAATGTTTTTGAAAGTCTCTTATGTTCACCAAGACTGCTGTTATTTGATCAAAAATTATAGTAAAAGATTTATTGTGAACTATTATTACCGTTTAATAATAATATTTTACTCTTATTTAGGTTAAGTTTTATTTATTCCTGTGATGCAAAGCTGAATTTTCAGCATCATTACTCATTAGTCTTCAGTGTCACATGATCCTTCAGAAATCATTGTAATTCTAGAGCTCAAGAAACATCTTATTACTTTGTTTAAAACAGTTGAAAAACAGTCAAAATATTTTTGAGGAAACTGTGATGCAGTGTTTTTTTTTTAATATCATTTTTATTTTTGCTGTCACTTTTGCTCAATTTAATACACTATTGCTGAATAAAATAAAACTTTTGAACAGTAGTATATATGCTAACTTTGACAGCCCTAGTATGTATACATTTTCGAAAACAGTTTTCATTTCTCTTGCTCTCAAATGTTCCATGGACCCTCTAGCACCTTCTTGTGGCCCCCTTATACAAAACCCTTTTTGTGTAAAATCTGTTTAAGATACAATGGCAACTTATGGTGCATTAAATCATTAAATGTCACCTTACGAATAGAATATATCAGGACCGCCAGCGGTCATTGCAACTTTAAACATTGCCATGTGGCGTGGGGGGTCCCAGAAAAACATGTCCATATACTGCTGAATTGCTGGGGCTCGCTTTTAAAATTTAATCTCAGGCCCCTTGAATTCATGCGAATATGTTAATTTCTGGTATATTTGTGCATTCGCTCGGTCGTATTATCTGAAGAAGGCTGAAAACAAGAGATCCTTAAAAGACATTATTAATATTTGGGTCAACAAAAGAGCAATTCCGTTTGCAGCATGATCTCTGGTTCAGAGGCTCCCTGCTGCAGGTGAACCGTGATCGTGCTGTTCCTGGTCAAAGGGCTGGCCTACAGCAAGAGGCAGAGATAGAGCTGGTTAACGTTTAACCACGCCGGCTTGTAAAACAGCTCCAGGACAGTGAACCTTTGGAGTTTGATATGATGTGATTACAGAATCACCCCAGTGACACGTTGCCAAATTCAGCAGAATGAGGGTCTGAGTCTTCCGTGAGGTGATCTCTGAAATTGCTCAGGTAAGTTGCATCTTTAATACCAACTAGTGAGACATAAGGAGTCTTTTCAGGTAGTGGCATTAGAAAACAATGCGCTTATCCACATGGCTCTGTAAATGCCTTTAATTGCGCAATGCACTTAATCATTTTGTATTTTGCAGCTGTCTAGTATGATTGTAAGGACACTGTCTAGGCAAAATACTATAATACAAAACAGGTCACCAATAAATTATACACATTCATTTGACTAATTATGTAAGTATCACAGTTTAAGATAATTAAATTATAAGATTAGACAGTGCAAACTCTATTGTAATAGGTTTCATCTGTGTTTATGATGCAGAAACGAGCCACTCATCACCTTTAACTTTTCTCCAACTGTGACATTTCAACATATGTACATGCACATGTTAATTTCAGTATTGTTTTAAGGAGGTGACCTGTGACATAAGCCCAAAGCTAATCACTACTGTTACTAAAATGCTTCAGCATATGGTACTTTGCCATCATACGGTGGCATTAAACACTGCCATGCTGACTAATTACAACCTCACAGATGGTTTTAAACAGTACCAACAGTGTGGTTGTTGTGGGAGATACAGTGCATATGACATTGTTCTTGATTTATGGTCTTAAAAGCTTAAGGCAGGCAGCTAATGTTAGGGTTAACGTTAGTTGCAATTGAAGTGCAATAACAAATAATATATTATCTATACCTGTATTGCAGTTTCTGTCCAGCACAATGGCCTTCAAAACAAGTGTATTTAGCCTCAGTCAACATAGGCTGAAAAGCAGCCAGAGATCCAGGCATGATAAGCGCACGTCTAGTTATCTTGTTTATGCAAACGGTAACCAGGTTGTCCAGGAGAGAGCAGTGGATGGACTGCAGACTAATGGAGTCCTTTCCCAACTGTCTTAAAATGCTCTCTTTAATGGATTCCTAATGCTCAGCCATCTCTCTTATATCCCTGATGTTTGAGCTACAAGAAAACTGTCATTTGTGATTTTTGGTCTCATGCACTGTATGGATTGAATAAAAGGCAACATTCACCAACTGCAAAAGCGTGCAGTAATAGCATTTCACTCAGTGAGTCATCCGTTACGAGTCTTTTCAGTTTGGATAAACCCTCTGTGCTTTGTGCAAGCTATTGAATTTGTAGAGGCGAACACATTAGCGCTGTCACTGCTGGTTAGATTTGTTGCATTGTAGAATTAATGAAAAGAAGAAATAGATAAAAATTCTAAAGTGTACACAGGGGCATCATGCACTCTTTTTTTTAAAAGGGCACCAATGGCAATCTTTGCTCGCTTGAATGTCCTAAAGAAGCACTTTTTAAGTCTTATCTTGCATAATACTTAAAAACAGTTTGTTTGTATATACAGTAGTGGCCAAAAGTGATGTCCAGAGGGGATATTTGTTTTTAATGACTCTACAAGTTCGATTAAATCATCAAAATATGAGGAAATAGTACATTTTAAAAAATATTTTAAATATGAGGGAGGAACAAAACTCTAAACTTGGTTATGGTATTTATCTAACAAAATTATTTGGCAAAAAAAGTCAAACTACAGCTACAGAAAAAAAAAAAAGAAAAAAAAACTATGCACTGACTACAGCATAATCAGTTATTAATATTTTGTTGGTTCTCTCGGTTTTGCATGCGTTCATCATTTCTGGGCAAAAATTATGTTCGCACAATTTGGCATGTTTCATTGCGTTATCACAAATAAAACTTGACTCTAAGCACAGCTATGCAATATTCGTACAAAATCTTTAACACATTTTTAATAATATTTGAACAAAGAGTGAATATGTCCATTTTCCTAGGCCGGACATCACTTTTGGCCACTACTATACATGCATCCATCTATATATGGATATAAAACCAAATGAAGGCCAGCTAACAGCTTTCCTTTGTCTTGTTTAAGCCACTTACAGAGAGACAGAGATCATGGCATCATCATTGCTGCCATGATTACATCCAGATGCTGAAGAGCTTTTGAAAATGACTAGCAGTCTTGTCACCTTTGACCCCTATTCTGTACTCACCATCTTTTGTTGTCTTCAGCACCTCCCTTTGATCAAGTGAAGCTGAAAAAGACAAAGACAAACAGACACTCCACTGATGATTTTAAAGACCTGTGGCCGTGTGATTCAATCATGCTTGATAGCACTCTGATCTCAAAATAAATGATAATCACAAAGGAGATGCTGCTTGTCCTATTTTTCTCCTCAGAAACAGAGCTTAGTAATCTTGTGTCTCCATCGAGTGTCCAAAGAGAACCCAACCATGTCTTAAACTGTGCTCAGATTTGCTGTCTGTAATCAAAAGTCATAGATTTAAATGCAACCTTATCATCAAATTAAAATGGTCAGAGCTTCTATTTAGATATATATTCTCATAACTTGATTTCTCCTAAGGAGAAACATTTATGACATACTGTAAGTTACTGAGAAGTTATAAGATATTCCTTCGTCTTCTAAAAGAGTCCTTGTTTATGTCCATACAGTGAAAGTCAGCGGGCCCCAGTGTTGTTTTGGACCCCCATTGACTTTCATTGTATGGACAAAAACAGTTTTTATGTTCCACAGAAGAAAGAAAGTCATACAGGTTTGGAACGATACGATGATGAGCGAATGATGACAGAATCTTCATTTATGACTATCCCTTTAAAGTCTTCTGAGCACTGAGCTATTTTTATAGTCTGAGCAATCTTTTGATGTATTAATAGAATTATGTTTTTTTTATGTTCCAAGTTCTCATTGAGGGAAGACATTTTTATTAGATGAAAAAAGGTGTGAAAAGAGGAGATGTCTCCTCTTGAAACATATGTGACTCAATGATCGTCTGCTGTTTTGATTTGCTCTCTTCAGTTAATAATTACACCACGGTCCTTGACCTGGAGGTGAGGAAAATGTTTCTTTCCCCACTTTTCTTGCCAACACTGTCCAGCAGATAAAAAGCCAATATATACCCAAAGCTTTCTTCATACAGTTCAAACAGACTTTGATCAGAGACAATAATTAAATGAAGATGTTACATGCCTATATGAAGACCAAATACACGTTTCCCCTCCACCTGGATCAGATATTCTGTGACAGAGTTTTTACACAATACATTTATACATGAATAAGAAAAATGGCTATTTAGTAATGGATCAGACTTGTTCAAAAGGGCATGGTTAGGTCAACTTACCTTGAGCAACATGTCTTGGCTTCTTATCATGTTCAGATTTAAAGCAAGAGTATGCTATCTTGCCCTGTCATTTATGTGTGTTTGAACTTTGATTTAATTTCAGTGAGCACCCCTAATTTTGCTGATTTATTGCTGATAATCACTCACAATGGAAACCAATCAAAAATGTGGGGATGGACTGACTGGCACGCAGAAAGAGGCTGCGCTGCGCACTCTGATCCAGCGCACAGGATATCACATACACCAGGTAGGAGTTACCACAGCCTCAGGTAACAGGACAGGTGCCATTGTGGGATTATGGGATAAAAACACTTGCTTAAGTTGACTCTTACTTGAGACATTTGAGACTGAAATTCTGTGTCGCTGGTCCATAATATCCAGATATTCTGACAGTATATCTGTCTGGTTGTCTTTAGCAGTTTTTTGTATGTAGTATAGTGGCACCATCATGTGGTGGAAATGGAAAAACTCCTTCCTTTCCATCTGTAAAAAAGCAGCATATGTCTGTGGATCAGCTTTGTCCATCCTCGAGGTCACCATAATCATTTATGTTTTTGCTTAGTCCTTGTGGTGATCTCAGTGTGCACATTAACTTATGTATTAGATTTATCCCAGTTGTTTTCTCCCCAGGAAAATGGCCAGAGGAGATATGGTGGTCCACCTCCTGGCTGGGAAGGCCCACCTCCAGAGAGAGGCAGTGAGATTTTTGTGGGAAAGCTTCCTCGAGACCTCTTTGAGGATGAACTGGTACCACTCTGTGAAAAAGTAAGAGGAAAAGTGGTTAACAAAAATCATTTTTAATAAAAACATTTTAAATAAATCTAAAAAACATTTAAAATTAATAATGGCTTGCACCAAATAGAAGGACATTGCAAGCCTGTTCCCGCCTCAGAATATAAATAAATCAATAAAAATGTAATCACAACTTTATAACCATTTCATATTTTAATATGAATTTTGAATTTTACATAATTTTTTTTTTCACTCTGAGGTGGAAACAGGCTTTAATATCACATTTAGTGTAGCTTTAAAAATGTTAAGCTCACCTGTCTCTGCAGTTTGGCAAAATTTACGAAGTACGGATGATGATGGACTTCAATGGCAACAATCGAGGCTATGCATTTGTTACCTTCTCCACAAAACAAGAGGCTAAGAATGCCATGAAACAGCTTAACAACTATGAAATCCGGTGAGTCTGTGTTCAAAGTGGACATCTAGTGGATGAAGCATTTTGTAACCAAAAAAAAAAAAAGAACTGATGAACAATTCTCACACATCTTCACAAAGGAATGGAAGACTTCTGGGTGTGTGTGCAAGTGTAGACAACTGTCGTCTATTTGTGGGCGGCATTCCAAAGACCAAAAAGAGAGAAGAGATCCTGGCAGAGATGAAGAAGGTGACAGATGGCGTCATGGATGTCATCGTTTATCCAAGTGCTGCTGACAAAACCAAAAACCGAGGTTTTGCATTTGTGGAGTATGAAAGTCATAGAGCTGCCGCCATGGCTAGGAGGAAACTGCTGCCAGGTAAAACTCAATACAACAAATAATTTAAGTTATATACATCACACATACTATAATAGTATATTACTTACTATTATAGTATAATATTATACTATATCCTGTATATTATGTCTTGTCCAAAAAACACACATACTGTACAGACGTTTTTCAAAGCAATCGTCAGCTTCCAAAGCTAGACAAGACTTTATTGATTTCCCTTAGGCTGAACTCATGTTGAGTGCAAAGATACTTAGTTCATTGCCCAAAAGGAGGTGAGTGAGAGATAAAAGAATAGCCAATGACACGGATTCACTATCTATTTCCAGGCAGAATTCAACTGTGGGGTCATCCCATTGCAGTCGACTGGGCTGAACCTGAAGTAGAGGTAGACGAGGACACCATGGCCACAGTGAAGATCCTCTATGTTCGCAATCTTATGTTGCCCACTACAGAGGAGACCATCGAGAAAGAATTTAACAGCATCAAACCTGGTGAGCTGTTGAAACAATAAAAAGCCACTTTAACATTCTGGTCTCTGGATATAGCTCAGGTCGCTCCTTCTATGCAAGTCTTTGGGATTTTTTTTTTTTTTTTGTATCATCTGCCAGGCGAAAATCAGAAGTGCAATAACATAGAAAAGTAATAGCATTCCCCAGCTCAACCAGCTGCATGAACTGAGGTTTCATTCATGTTTATAGCAAAAAACAAACAAACAAAAAAAAACACTATTCCTTTAGTTAAATATTCATAGGAATAGTTCACACAAAAATGAATATGTCATCATTTATCTGTCATCGCCCTCATGTCGCTCCAAAGCTGATTTTTTTTAATGAGGAACACGAAAAGATATTTTGAAGAATGTCAGAACAACATTTAACAGCATTGTTTCAAACAACATTGGACCCCACTGACTGTACGGACAAAAAAATTACTCATTTTCTGTTTTATGTTAGAAAAATTGTTATATAGGTTTGGAATGACACGTGGGGGAGACAATTTGTGGGAGAACCATCCCTTTAAGGTTGGGTTCAAATATTTTTTGAACAATTATATTTATTATGCTTACCTTGGCAAGCACCAAAAATAACCTGTTTCTGAGTCTAAAGAAATTCATTTGTTTTGTGATTTCATTTAAATATTTAGAGTGTTTTCATATCTACAGGTGCTGTTGAAAGGGTGAAGAAGATCAGAGATTATGCCTTTGTTCATTTCTCTCAAAGAGAAGATGCCATCAGCGCCATGAACGCACTGAATGGAAAGGTGAACCTAACTGAAATGTAACTACAGAAAAATTGAATCATTACGAAATAATGCTGTATTAAAAACTCTGACTTCCCTCTAGGTCATTGACGGTTCTCCCATTGAGGTCACGTTAGCCAAGCCTGTGGATAAGGACAGTTATGTACGGTACACCCGAGGCACAGGGGGTCGTGGCGGTACTCTGCTCCAAGGAGACTATGCTTACACTGTAGGCCAAATGTACGACCCCTCAGCTGCCTACCTAGGAGCACCAATATTCTACGCCCCCCATGCATACGCGACCATCCCGAATCAATTCCGCTTCCCCAGTACCAAAGGGCACATAAGTACCAGGGGGCTGGTGCGCTCACCCTCTGTGAGAGGTGGGTAATTGATTCATTTGTTGAAATCCGTTCTAGATGCAATTTAAGTTGTGACAATCATCTCCAAACAATTCTCATTCTGTAATTGTTAATCAAGCTTGTGAATTATCTGCTAAAAATTCAGTAGTTCTTAATGAATATATAAAATTGTTCTGATTTATGACCAAAAAGTTCCAATTTATATCTAAAAAAAAAAAAAAAATCAAATAAGAAACAAAATGAATACAGGCATATTAAAGTCAACATGAAAAACATTATATTCTACATTCATAATGTGAAAATTCTGAGTGAAATGGCATATTTCTATACACTTATTGATTTCCTGAATAAAGCCAGGTGGTTGGAGGGAATAAAAAAAATATTTTTTTATTGTATTTTAATAACAGAATACAATGTATTTATTATATTTGGAAAAACATGCACTGATGAACTTTGCACGAAAAGATCAGGAAGCACTTTAAAGAGGCCAAATTACTTGGTAATAAAAAAAAGATCTTTACATAATATTTCATTACGGCAGTTCAAACATATGATATTTGCATCTTCTTTGCATGTGACCATACAGTAAACACAATATATTCTGTTATACTGTTCTTGATAGTTTGCTTGTCCCATCTAGCATTTCAATTTGTTATCCATGCCTGCATATTACAGTCCAGTGAAAATAATATATTATGAATGAATGGGGTACAAAAATCAAGTCTGTCAAATCTATCAAAGTTATAATCAGACAAAAGAATCAAAGATGCAGCTTCTGTAATGTGCTGGCTTGGAATATATCTTTATGATGATCAGTTTCTATGAGTCTTGATTGAAACCTGGGTGATTTCTGGTGATTTGATTCGACTTAATGCCTTCTTGCATTCCTAGAAATTTACATGAATGTACCTGTAGGGGCTGCGGGCGTACGTGGTTTGGGTGGGCGAGGATACCTTGCCTATGCAGGCGTGGGTCGTGGCTGCGCCACATACCAACTCAAGACAGACAAACGCCCTGAAGATAAACTTTATGATCTTCTTCCTGGCATGGAGCTCACACCCATGAACCCAGTCACTCTGAAGCCGCAAGGCATCAAACACGCCCCACAGGTACACTCATAACCTCACTGAAAAGATCACTTGTGGATTTTAAAGGAGGACGTTTTCAAGAACCATTTCTCCAAGGACCATTTTGCCTGTTTTTCCAGATCTTGGAGGATATTTGCCAAAAGAATAACTGGGGGCAACCTGTTTACCAGCTTCACTCTGCTATTGGACCAGATCAGAGGCAACTGTTCCTTTACAAAGTCACCATCCCAGCTCTGGCTACTCAATATCCAAATATGTACGTCAAAACCTTTGCTTCAACCATACTCGCATTAACTGTGTCTACCTAAAACCTAGTGCTGCCTGCCTAGATAGATTTTTGTGCATTACAGTCACATGAAGAACATGAAGGCAGCTTCAAAGTTGAAAGTTATGCTACCCTCCAAGATATGTCATTATGTCATCACATACTCACCTTTGATGCATTCACATTATGTCGGAATTACCATTATTTTATTTGTAATTTCAGTTGTAAAAAAAAAAAATCATGTCTAAGCTTTAAAACTTAATTTTGAATTCACCACAAACATGCCCCTCCTGATCGCCATTTTTAATGTTATTTTTATTATAGCCAAGGTAATAGAATATGGTGATTAGTGAAATTAATGAATTGTATAAAGTACTTTCATCAGTAACAATTATGAGTAGAATCTCAGAGATATGAAAAGGATCCAAATGAACTGAAAGCCATAACATTCTTAAGTCATACAGGACATGTAGCAATGCACTGGCACAACACTTCCCAGCTTCTGTGAATATAAACTTAAAGGGATAGTTCACCCGAAAAATGAAATTTCTGACATTAATTACTCACCCTCACTTCATTCCAAACCCGTAAGACCTTCGTTCATCTTCAGAACACAAATTAAGATATTTTTTGAGTAAATCTGAGAGGTTTCTGAACCACCCATAGGCATCAATGTCACTGCAATTTTCAAGGCCCAGAAAGGTACTAAAGACATTGTTAAAATAGTCCATGTGACTACAGTGGTTCAACCTTAATGTTATGAAGTCGACTGCGTATAGGTCTCCACTCATGCTGATTGGGTAGACATGTTGATTGCTGATTGCTGACTGCTGGTCGGAGTAATGTGATGATTAGTTAGATAATTTGAATGTGTTCCTCCCAAACTTTGTTAATAAAACACAATTTAAAGAATGACAGGGAAGAGAAGAAATTGTTGAATAAAGTTGTTATTGTTGTTTAGTTTTTGCGCACAAGTATTCTTGTCGCCTCATAACATTAAGGTAGTCACATGGACTATTTTAACAATGTCTTTAATACCTTTCTGGGCCTTGAAATTTGCAATGACGTTAATGCCTATGGGTGGTTCAGAAACCTCTTGGATTTCATCAAAAATATCTTAATTTGTGTTCCAAAGATGAACAAAGGTCTTACGGGTGCGTAATTAATGACAGAAATTTCATTTTTGGGTGAACTAACCCTTTAAATCCTCTCTTAATCTATACAGTATTTTTCTCAACAACATATACAATATATTTATACATTTTTAGCAATTTTACCACTGTTGCTCTCCAATCAGACACCCGTTCACCCCCGCCAAGCTCTGTGCATCAATGGATGAGGCGAAGCTGCATGCGGCAGAACACACTCTGCAGATCCTTGGTGTTCAGACAGAGAGCGCTGACGCTTCCGCTGCTGCGGCCGTCGCTGCTGCATTCCCAGGTATGTGAGGTCTGTAAGACTGACACTTATTTTACTGTGATCCTAATTCTGTTATAAAGTAGTATTTTAACTGTAACCACTCTCTTTTTAATCAATTGTTAATGTTTTATAAATTAAGTGGTCATCTGCATGTGCATTGTAGGATTAAGAAAACAATTAAATTATATGCTTTTCAACAGTTATTTTGCTCTAAATCTTTTCCTTTTGGTTTCACAGGTTATACAATTGCCAGCACCACTGCCACCCAGCTGAAACAGGCCGTTTCTTTGGGTCAGGACCTGACTGCCTATGCAACCTACGAGGGTTACCCGGCCTTTGCTGTGGCAGCCCGTGGGGATGGATATGGAGTGTTTTAATACCCCTAACTAACAGTCCCAGTCATTTTTGTGTTAATCTGTTCTGTGTATTCTTTTGTGTTTATATGTTTAGTAGTGATTGTTCAGAGTTATGATAACTTTATTTTTTTCCCCAAGTGTTTTATGAGCATTTTTGTGATACTGAAGAATATGAGTCAACTTTTGACTTAGCTCAGGAAGAGGGCAACCTGGGGCTGGTTGCATAAACTGCTAAGACTAGTCGCACAAGTTAGACATCAAATTGTCATCTTTAAGGCTGTTCATAACTTTTTTAAATCAGTTACATAAAAATCTAGATTAGCCTACTTTGATACCAAAAAATAAGACTGACTGCCTCTTGACTAACTGCTAATGGATCATATTAGACCTTAAGACACTGTCTTGACATAATGGCTAGGTTTATGCATCTAGCCCCTGAAGGCTGTCCACAACTCAATCACAAATGTTTTTAGAAAAATGTCAATTTTTATGTTTTATGATTTATTGCTGTTTGTCAAGGCATAAATTGCCTTGATTAAAACATTACTTGTGTCATAATTTGTGGTCATCCAGAATGGTGACCCAATCAAATCTATGATTTCTTCTAGCTTTTAAATCATCTTAATTACTGAAATTTAGGCTGGACCCTTATTCAATGCTGCCTTCAACACTGAATCATTACAAATGAATATAGGTAATTTTGAAACACACAGTAAAACCCTCTTGTGCTATGGACTTTTATCCAGACATTTACTTTAGTAATCTTTGGTATTAAGTTGTATTTAAAGTAGTTTGTTTTTGTGTTGGTTTTCTTTCAGTATTTACATTAACACCCAAGTACAGAGAGTTTTAACAGATCATATGCTTTCATACATATGTATCTGCATGTTTTATGATTATTTTCAATATGGGTGACACTTTGTATCTGGTTCTTTATTAGTAGTTTTGCTATATTTTATGAGATATTTACAGGCCTGCTACTAAAATTTCCCACTTCATTCTTTTTGTAAGTGGGGGATATGAGAGCATTGTTTAAATAGGGTGAATTCAGGGTGATTGGGACACTTTTCACCATTGAGATAACTTGTAAAAAATTGTCCCAATCAACCTAAATTCACCCTACATAAGGACACATTTTTGTTAAATATAAAGATGCCTTACAGGTGACAGTATTAAAGTTTGTGTAGCACTTAGAACTTATTTTTATACCTGAATTCCAACTCTGTTTATATGAACTTTGTTTTTCGATCATAGACTGTTTGAAATAATTTATTGTCTCGGCGAACTGGAGGGAGAATTGGACGGGCATCGTCAGGGAAAAATAAGTTGAGAGCTTCATAGTGCTACAGAGTACGAGTTGTGAAATTATAATTCTAGTAAATCAACTAACCATCAAATAAACCAAATTCACTTCTTCTAAATGTATACTGTTGTGTGTGTGTGTGTGTGTGTGTGTGTTATTTGTGACAGGTTTTGAAGTGTCATGAAACCCTACAACACATTTTTAATATACCATGTACATTCACATTAGCCAAAGGGGCATTCAGTAGGCTAGTGTTTTTATAGCTAGCGTTAGCATCGCTGTTCCGATACCACAATGGTTAGGCGCTGCTCTGACCAACGCTTCAGGAACATATTCTGTTTTTTATGTAAATTACACTGACTAGCAAGTTTTAAAAAAAGAAGAAAACACAATAATTAACCCCCTTACCTGTCCAACAAAAAGCTGCAACTTGGACATCACTACTCCATCATCAAATATTTCCACCTTGTGTAAGCCGTAACCATGTTTACGTTCGTGTTTTGTCGCTCTTTGTGATCCTCCCGTTGTCTCCGCTGACGGAGCACGATGATAACCTATACCATATGTCCCATACCCTATTTTTACTCTTCACATCACCAAACAAACGCTAAAATTGTATCTACAGAGGTGGCGGCCAATGCAATAGTATAACTGGCCAATGAGAATGAGGACCCTCTCCGACTTTTAGTTAAACACTGCAGGTCACGTTATTTCAACATGGCGAAAAATATTAAGGGGGGCAACCACCACCATGTATTAAAACTTTTTAAAAGCTATTATAAGTAGCCTAAATGTTAGATGAATAAAATAAAACACATTATTTCTTAAAGGGATAGTTCACAAAAATTAGAAATCTTCATCATTTACTCACCCCATGTCATTCCAAATCCATTAGACTTATTATTAAGACTGGTTATTCTTCAAAACACTTTTTTATTTATTTTTTTATTTAAAAAAAAAAAAAAAAAAAAAATTGTTATACTGAGCCATTTTATTTTCCGCTTGCAAGATGCTTGCTACTTTTACAAAATACAACATAATTAAAATAATAGAGCACAAATTCAAATTTATAGGCCTACATGATTTTATTAAATACATTCAGAAGACTTACCTACATATACTTTAATAGTTTGCCTCTATGTGTGCTCTACAGTATTGTGAATACTGTATATTGTGTATTTTAGCAGTAGAGGCCAATCAGAAGATAGGACTGGAACAGATAGACATAGGCTACTTTACCAAACAACTATTTCACCTTAGAAATAAAAAGGCAGAAATGTCAATGTTTGTGCATTTGACATATACTCTTGTTGCATATGAAAGTTTACCTTAGCCAACAATATTAGTTTACAGATCGATACTGTTAACTGAGCACTGAACAGCTAATATTTCTACAGCATCTAATGTTCTTCTTCAGTGATACACTGATCAAAAGTAGTAAAAACTTCTTGTGACTTTGAAAGCATCAGAAGTGCCCACATATGGTTTGATGATGGTGCTGTTAACCATGGATTGTTTGTAGTGTCCAAAGTGTTGAATCCGGTAGGTTCCGGTCTGCGCTGTAAGCGGGATGTGCCACTCCACTTTTGACCGACTCCGGCCGGCAAATCCTTTTTCCCAGTGAAACCTGGTTACACACACATACTCAAAATAAATATTTGCTTTTATATTATAGTAGACCATGTATGTAATTTTTATTATTTAACTTTTTTTCACAGTTTTTCCCTGAACATTTTGTGTGACAGAATGGTTTGGCTCTAAGCTTAGATTCAGCAAAACTGATATCAAATAAATCAACATTGGATCTATAAACTTTGAAGCCATTTTCTCAGTTCCAGTGTTACTGACATACTTGTGTTTTGCTTTGCAAGGTATGTCAGTATACATGTACAGACTGTCGAATCTACAATTCTTATAGGATTATACATAGATTTCAGCCTAAGAATTGATTTGGCTATATAATAAGTGATAAGACCTTGATTCAGCATTTGCATTATCGGGGGACAGACCTTGAGAGATAATGTCAGCTTTAAGACGGCTTCATTAACACAAGCTCAAAGTAAAAGTATAGAATGATACAAATCAATATGATATAAACATTAGCACAGAGAGTATTTAAAAAAAAAAAAAAAAAAACTTCAGCATGTACTGTTTACAGTATGTAGAAACAACATTACCTTGTTTCCCATGATGCATCCGTGTGAACTATTTCCCATGTGTTGGTGTTGTTGTGAAACAGCTCCACTGTGACAAATGTCGTATCTCTCTGATATCATAATCACCAGAGATTAGTTATATCTCATGCATAAAAGAGCATGTTTTGCAAAAGATTACTGTATGGTTACTGCTACTAAAGAACTCACAATATCTCCAGAGTGTCTTGGGTTTCCAGCAACAAATGTAACGGATGCGATTTCTCCCTTTAGAAAAAATAAATCTTGTCAATTTATAATTGTAAGCTTAAAGGGTTACTTCACCCAAAAATGAAAATTCTGTCATTAATTACTCACCCTCATGTCGTTCCAAAAGCAAAAGACTTTTGTTCATCTTCAGAACAGAAATTAAGATCTTTTTCATGAAATCTGCGAAATCTGTGTCCCTCCATTGACAGTCTACGCAACTACCATTTTGAAAAAAATAAATTTGGAAAATTTGGACTAAACCACTCAATTGATATGGATTCGTTTTACGATCTCTTTGTGAACTTTTTGAAGCGTCAAGTTGTGTAGCTGTCTATGGAGGGACAGAAAGCTTTCAGATTTCATCTTTATTTGTGTTCCGAAGATGAATGAAAGTCTTACAGAAAGTCTTACACAATTTTTATTTTTGGGTGAACTACCCCTTTAAGTATGTTGCAAGCTTAGCTTTCATTAGTTTACTCATTTCAGTAAAATGTTAGTCACATTAGTGATATTTCAGCGAAATTTTGCAGGCAAGGTCCATTGTCAATAGTGTAGTGATGTTTGATGCACTGCCGACACAAGTTACTTTCTGCATAAGGGAACTTTTTCGCCCTCTTGCGAAACTTATGAACTCATGGATTGATTCCTATTAAAATGACTGGATTTCGCCCACAAAATTCCATCAAACAGCAGTAAATGGGACCATACCTTTACTGCATGTACATCACAATTATTTACTTACCACTTTATAGACAGGGTTAACTTGCTCTAAGACATCACCAAAGGTGGTGTTAGCTGGTGCTACATCTGCCACCGGGTCCTTCACTTGATTAAAAAGTTTGTCTTCATCAAAGAAAGGGGGTTCGGGACCCTTGGGCAACTCTCCTATTGTTCCCTGCGGAAGATTGGTTCATTCGTGAGATCAACCAGATCATTTCAGTTCATCAAGAAGTTACAAATGACTGCAAGGCAATGGAAGGTGGAGAGTTACATGAGCAATAGCTTTGGCCAGTCCTCTGTAGCGCTGGATATAAGCCGATAGAGTGTGAGGGCCATAAATGGTTGATGCGCCCTCATATCGCTGGATCTGTAAGAGTAGAAGAAAAAGACAAAGCAACACATAATGTCTGTCATCTTGTTTTGACATATTGTTGTACTTTGGATCACAGTGTTAAAAACATGACCGTATTATGATGCTTAATGGTGATCATTGATCAACTAAAACTGATGCATATATACCTGATACTCTTCGTATGTAGTGATGTAGTGGGTGTAGATGTTGCAGAGACCAGCGACGACCACCTCTGCATTACTGAAAGACTCTTGCACCTCCAACTCCTATGAAAGTCATGTGATGCATGTTATTAAATACATGTATTTAGCATAACTGAATACAGTAAAATGTTTTAAAAAAGAGAATTTTGAAGAATCTAATTCATATTCAGATTCATAAATGGCGTGTCAACCTGTTGTGGCAGGTTTGATTCCATTAAACATTTAATATATAGAATATATTAAATACATACGAAAAGGAGATTAATGAGATTGTAGTTTTATTTAAGTTTTCACTGCTTAATATTTTTGTGGAAATTATGCTATGGAAATTACACTACCACTCAAGTATAATGTCTTTACCTTTTTGACTGCCTCCCGTATCCTTCTCCCTGACATGGTTCTAGAACATTAAAAACAACTTGAGTTGAACAATATTGGCTGTTTATAAAGCCACTTTTTCCTATATTAACACAGCTCCTGCTTTTGCGAATCAACAAAACTTACGTAAATTCTCCAGGGACTGCAACTATGGCTAAAGAGCCGATAGTGATGATCTGAACGTCTACAATGGCTGGATGCCATGGGAGGGGTGAATCCATCTGCACGAAAACACCAATCACTGTTATTATTTCAAAACAAATAAAACAATCAAGCGTGTCTTATGAGTTCTTTCCATTGCCCATTGTCATGCACTGTGTAAAAAGTGCCTGGAGTGCTTGGCACATTGTTATATGCTAATAATAACAAAAGATTTTATTTATGAGCACTACTTGTCCTCGTACCTCCCCTGTGCTGAAGAGGATTGGTTTAGGCCGATGACAATCTGTGGTCTCATTGGACGGTGGTCCCACAAGCGCATCTCTTATGCCATCCCAGAAGGGGTCTCCATCTGTATCCCCTGGTCACAAGAAAAAACAATCATAATTATAAAATATGTAACCAATGATAAAAAACTGGCAAAGCACTTGACATAGCTATATTTGTCTATGAGATGCATCTCCTTACCTTGTATGAAGTTCAATTCGCCTCCTCCATCGGTTGTACCTGCGGCAAAACTGTGTCCAAGAGCAGGTTTACACGTCCGTCCCTGGTGACAGAAACTGTGTCAGCATGAAGTTTGAACAGTTTTCTGGTTCTTCTGGTTCAAAGGGTGCTTCATCTAAGTATAAGATCAGGGGTGTGCACACTTATGCACATAGTTATTTTTCTCACTGAAATGTGTCACTGTGTTTTCAGTGGCATTGCATAGGTTAATTTTTACATTAAAGGTGCAAACGTTCATTTTTTACATCCCAAAAACCAACTGTTTTACCAGGGGTAGCACTTTATTTTACAGGTACACTGAATACAGGTCTACAGACACCATCAGTGACAATCAGCTAACCATAGAAGATCATTTTCACTCTTTAGTTTGGAAAAACAAAAGAAAATTATGTTTTTCAGTGATGCACTTACAATTTCAGTCTATGAGGCAAGACATTTTGGAGGGTTAAAAGCAGAATTACAAGGCTTGTATTTAATGTTTAAAGTACTTCAAGGAATTATGCAGTATGTGTGAAGTTGTATAAAATTGTCCTTTTGAGGTAGCAATACTTGTTTAGGTAGATTAATTTATGTAATTCCTGTGTGAAGTTTGTTCAATGCAAACAACTCTTTATGGATCATTATGTCACATCCCTTCCTATTCCTGCATGGAATTTATGGTAACGGTACCAAGTTTACAGGAGTTGGTAAGTGTCTTACTAGTCACACTAGTCCTGTGCTTAAACAATTATACAATTGTCTAATTGTATAAAGTCAACAAGATTGCAAATTGACTGGATTTACTTTAAAAGTTGCCACTTTTACAAGATGCAATATAAGTCTCTGGTGTCACCAGAATGTCTCTGTAAAGTTTCAGCTGAAATTGCCCCACAGATCATTTATATAACTTGTCAAATTTGCCCCTATTTGGGTGTGAGCAAAAACAAGCCGTTTTGGTGTGTCCCTTTAAATGCAAATGAGCTACTGCTCCCGGCCCCTTTTCCAGAAGAGGGCAGAGGTTTAACAGCTTACGCTTCAGTTGCTCAACAACAACAAAGCTGGAGAATCTCACGCAGCCAAAATGAGGATTGTCAGTAACGGTGTTCAGCCTTACATTGTTCAAACCGGAGTCGGACACTGATGGAGAGACTCAGGAAGAAGTTACAACTTTTAGAATACTTCTGAATGGTTATTGGATAAATTTATGGAGTTGCTATGGAGTTGATTCAACTCAAATGTGTCGTCATGTTAATCTTTTCTGCAAATCCAGCGTTGAATTGACCCTCGTTTGTAAAGCAGTCCGCCGTAAAATGACGGCAACACTCTACTACAACAATTCTTCCTCTTCTCTAAAGCAGCCCAACATGGCCTCACCCCCTTTGTTGTGTGTTCTCGGGGGCGGAGTTTATGTAAATTTTGGGGTTTTGAGATGTCACCAACCCAGGAAGAAGCTCGTTGTTATCCCTATCAGCCGTTCGTTGTAGTCCTTAAAAAGCAATTTCTGTAAAAGAAAATATCTCCCTTCGCATTTAACTTTGAGCGTCGTAACTTTGCAGATGTTGTTTATGCTCAAACACCAACATTACACCCTAACTAAAGTTAAAAAAGTGAAATCATAATCAAGAACCCCTTTAATGAAATTGTGATTAAAAATTTCCATCAAGCTGCTTTAAAACAATGTGTATTGTGAAAAGTGGTATATGAATAAAACTGACTTGACTACTTTCTTAGTGCATGTTCCTGGTCTAATTACCCGTATTTTGTGCACAGAAACCCTGTACTCACTGTATGAGTGGAGTTTAATGGGACAGTCTCATCGGTCATGTTGACCCACTGATGTGCGCCGTGAACAGGCCCGTGCAACTCCTGCTTTGCACTGCTGTACAGCTCCTGCAGAACAAATTCACTCGGTGAAGAAACGCTCATGCCACACTGATACTCTTCAGGATCAAGCAATATTACCAGTGACACACACCTTCGCTTTTTTATACATATTCTCTCCTATGATCCTGGTGCTTTCATACATGTCCTCACCCGGTCCAAAAGCTATGCAAGCTTTGTTCTGTTGAAAGGCACAAGTGAATTAGAACTGGTGAGTAAATATTTCTAAGTGTCTACAATCATTTTGAAATACAAGGTTGAACTTAAAAATATAACAAATTATAATGAATTATAATAAATAATAACAAAAATAGCGATCTGTGACATTGAAATATTGTTTCTGGAAATACCACACATGTTGATACAGTACACCATGTATTTATTATAATAACAACTCACCCCACCAACGGGACAGGAGCTGTTGTGGTAGTCACACTTCTCGCCTGTGTTTACACAGACAGGGCCGCGGATGTTGGGAGATGAATCTCCAAGATTACTAGAGGAAAAGCCGGCAACAAAAGGACCCTGGAAGTAAACAGACCGTGAGACGTTTTCACACTGTCCACAACTCAAAAAGCCTAATAAAGATAACTGCCAACATAAGCAAAAGAACTGTTTATTTTCCATGGCAAACAGATTTTTAGTGTCATCATAACAGCATTGATTAACCATCTTCATTAAACTTCCTCCAGGTTTACAGCATTCTCATGGGAACTATTGACTTGTGGAATCTTTGAGTAGATTACAACTAATAAAGACAATCAATTAACCTTGAGCTCAGAGGGAGAAGGACTAATTAAAAGGTTGACCTTTTACCTCACCGGGTAGAAAGCCAATGTTTTTCTCCTGCTCGAAGGCATAGGAGGCGTAGCCAAGGTTGTCCGAGCTCACCATGCGATTGGTGTTATTCATACTGACGGGATGGACAGCAAACCAGCTGAGGGTAGATACAAAACCAATAAACTGATTACCAATGCAGTAATTATCAGTACATTTTGTATATTTAGCAGAAGTCAATTAACTTGAAGACCCTAAGATCTTGTTTGCAATGAAACTTGTGATTTTCTAATGTAAAAGATATATCATACCTGAGCAACCCCATACCATCCCCATCCAGATCTGTGAATTTCATGATGACAATCTGCTTGTCTGTGTTGAATTCATATCTGGGTTGGAAACAGAGTCATAAATCAACTTGTAGTGACTTTCAGCAGTCAGAAATCTGTACTGTCTCAGAGGCGAGTGTTGGTTTGTGTAGCAAATATGTAGAGGTTTTGAAAAAGTTAATGGCTAAATGTCACACATTTTATTGTAAAACAATTTTGATTCAAAACAATTCATGAAACCACAAAAATGCTAATGTGACAATAATATTACAACATACAGTAATGGACCGTTTTCATATTCCGGGGTTCTCAAAAGCGGACGTCACTGTAGTTGGGTTTAACTTCTGTATGGTGAATGGAAACTACAAAAATATAATTTTTGCATTCCTGCTTGGTCACATAGCAAAAGATCAAACCCATGATAGCATCTTTATGACTTTCCAGAAGACGGATAAAATGAGAGATCGATTACATTTATCAGAACAGCGAAAGATGTCAAATTTGCGGTCACTTCCTCAGCCGTTGCATTAGAAACACTCACGCAGCAATGTTGAGTAGTTTTCTGAAATTTAATAAAGTATAGTATTATAAATGTACAGAATTTTTTTTATGAAAATATAAAAAACTTTGCTAGATTTATGATGTTAATAACTCGAAATGTCATCAAAGTCTGAAAAGTGTCCATAAAAAGCATGTTTTCGTAAAAAAACATATAAATTATATAAAATTATAACATGTCACAAATGTCCAGCCTGTTCACGTTTTGTTTTATCCTAGAGCTATTACAAAAAATCTAAATATACTAGAATTTTAATTTGAAAGACGGATTTATACTTGGAATATATGTGTGACAACTAACCCCGTCTGTGTCTTGTGCATTATTATTATTATTATTATTATTTTTTAAAGTTATATTTATGGGCTTTTTGTGAGAGGACAGTAGAAAGCAGACAGGAAAGCATTGGGTGGAGAGAGGGGGGTGGGAAGACGGGAATCAAACTCGGGTCACTGTGCATTTGCACCATGTGTCAGCACTAACCACTAGGCTATCAGGGCCAACTGTCTTGTGCAGTATTTACAATTAATTTCCATATTTCCTAATTTTTTTCAAATGATTAAATATTAAATATCAGAATTTGATATAAAATGACAGTAAAAATTCAAATATTATTATATTTATATAATATAACACTTTACAGTAAGGTTTCATTTGTTACCATTAGTTAACTACATTAACAAACTAACAATGAACAATACTTTTACAGCATTTATAAACCTTAGTTAAAGGTAAAGGATGGTTGTAACCAAACAGTTGTGGGGCACCATTGACTTCCACAATATTCTTTTTTCTTTTTTTTCTCTCCATACTATGGAGGTTAGTGGTGCCCCACAAGTGTTTAATATCTTTCTTTTGTGTTTAGCAGAACATAGAAATGTTTGAAACAACTTGAGGGTGAGTAAATTTCTTTGGGTGAACTATCCCAGTTATAAGTTGTATCAGTTAACTGTAATTAATGCATCCTTGAACTAACAAGAACGCTTTTAATAACTAGCATTAACACTTGTTAAAAAGTTGGGGCACTGTACAAATTGTGAATAAAAAAGGAATGCAATGATGTGTAAGTTTCAAATTTCAATATTTTATTCAGAATACAACATAGATGAAAATGTATCATTTTAAGGGAAAAATAAGTTGATTTAAATTTCATGGCATCAACACATCTCAAAAAAGTTGGGACAAGGCCATGTTTACCACTGTGTGGCATCCCCTCTTCTTTTTATAACAGTCTGCAAACGTCTGGGGACTGAGGAGACAAGTTGCTCAAGTTAGGAATAGGAATGTTGTCCCATTCTTGTCTAATACAGGCTTCTAGTTGCTCAACTGTCTAAGGTCTTCTTTGTCGCATCTTCCTCTTTATGAAGCGCCAAATGTTTTCTATAGGTGAAAGATCTGGACTGCAGGCTGGCCATTTCAGTACCCGGATCCTTCTTCTACGCAGCCATGATGTTGTAACTGATGCAGTATGTGGTCTGGCATTGTCATGTTAGAAAATGCAAGGTCTTCCCTGAAAGAGATGACGTCTGGATGGGAGCATATGTTGTTCTAGAACTTGGATATACCTTTCAGCATTGATGGTGCCTTTCCAGATGTGGAAGCTGCCCATGCCACACGCACTCATGCAACCCCATACCATCAGAGATGCAGGCTTCTGAACTGAGCGCTGATAACAACTTGGGTTGTCCTTGTCCTCTTTAGTCTGGATGACATGGCGTCCCAGTTTTCCAAAAAGAACTTCAAATTTTAATTCGTTTGACCACAGAACAGTTTTCCACTTTGCCACAGTCCATTTTAAATGAGCCTTGGCCCAGAGAAAATGCCTGCGCTTCTGGATCATGTTTAGATATGGCTTCTTTTTTGACCTATAGAGTTTTAGCCGGCAACGGCGAATGGATTGTGTTCACCGACAATGTTTTTCGGAAGTATTCCTGAGCCCATGTTGTGATTTCCATTACAGTAGCATTGCTGTATGTGATGCAGTGCCGTCTAAGGGCCCGAAGATCACGGGCATCCAGTATGGTTTTCCGGCCTTGACCCTTACGCACAGAGATTGTTCCAGATTCTCTGAATCTTTGGATGATATTATGCACTGTAGATGGTGATAACTTCAAACTCTTTGCAATTTTTCTCTGAGAAACTCCTTTCTGATATTGCTCCACTATTTTTCGCCGCAGCATTGGGGGAATTGGTGATCCTCTGCCCATCTTGACTTCTGAGAGACACTGCCACTCTGAGAGGCTCTTTTTATACCAAATCATGTTGCCAGTTGACCTAATAAGTTGCAAACTGGTCCTCCAGCTGTTCCTTATATGTACATTTACATTTTCCGGCCTCTTATTGCTACCTGTCCCAACTTTTTTGGAGTTGCGTAGCTCTCATGAAATCCAAAATGAGCCAATATTTGGCATCAAATTTCAAAATGTCTCACTTTTTAACATTTGATATGTTATCTATATTCTATTGTGAATAAAATATAAGTTTATGAGATTTGTAAATTATTGCATTTCTTTTTTATTCACAATTTGTACAGTGTCCCAACTTTTTTGAAATCAGGGTTTGTACATACTGAGAATACAAGAATATACTGCTCATTGTTAGTTCATGTTAACAAATAAGACCTTAAAGTGTTACCATATAATAATAATATTAATAGTAAAAGTCAGTTTCTGACAGTGGTAAGATTTCACTTTAAATTGCAGCTGGATCAATATGAGCACTTATCAGTAAACAAACAAACCTGTTTCTCTCCTCCTCAGGGTTGTTCAAGTATGAATGTGGGCTTCTGTTCAAGTTGCTGTCGACTAGTTGTCCTTTATTTATAAAAATTCGCCCAGGTCTCAAATTCCTATGAGCTATATCAATACTCTGACAAAGAGGATAGAAATCATTATCAATTACATGTTAAAGGCACTTACATGACTTAACCTAAAGAGCACTAAGCATTATATAGGCTAACAGATCATGAATGTATTTCAAATGAGAGTTTGCCAGTAGAAGCATACCCTGACTATTCCACTGACGATGGCTCGTATAGACGGCTTAATATAGCCTTTACTAGTGATCATAAAGAGTGTGTACTGGAAATAGCCACCCAGGCCTGAATGTGTGTGCGTGCCACTCATGACCACATTGTCCTGTCTGTACAAGCCTCCGTATTTCGCCTTTAGCTCTTGAAAAACCTAAAATGGTATAAGACAATGACAAATAAACAGATGCAAGGGATGATCATAAGGAGAAAGTCTAGTTTGAAACACATGTATTTATACAAATTTGTACCAAAATTTAATTTAATGATTCCAAAAATGTGAAGTGGTATAACATATTAATAAATATTATGTGTATATATATATATATATATATATATATATATATATAGGTGGTATAGCTATCTAGAAATATATACATTTATATATAAGGCTTTTTTTTTAAACAGGACTATTATGTTTTGGGTTTTTTTCCGCCTCAGGTTCCCTCAAAAAACTGCCATAGAAAAAAACAATATATATATATATGTTTTTTTCTATGGCAGTTTTATGATATATATAAACATATATATCACATTCATGCCATTTCACATGCCATTTCTTTGCAATTTGTGCAGTTTACTAGCAATTAAGAATTGATTCAAAATTAATTTTGACATTTTTCATTTTTGAAATAACTTAAAGACACAATATGTAAGATTTTTAGATTAAAATATCCAAAAAAACACTAGAGCAATGTTATATATTTTGTTGCCTTGTGTACTTACATTATCCAAAAGTTTCCAACAATGTTCAAATCCAGAGAAATAAGCAATTTTAACCAGGCAGGACATGGACTGTCAATGACATCATACCCGTGCTACCTTTGATTTCCAGATTTACTAATATCGATCTAGATTACTGCAAAGTGCAACAAGTCTATCATAGCAGCCACTGAGCAAATGCACTGAGTAGCATTATAACATAACTTTCAACACACTCAAATGTATTTAGTATGATTGCTTTAACCATGTAATATGACGCTGCGTTACCCCACATACAAAGAGCGGACAACCAACTGCAGCATAAGCATAATAAAAGCTTTGCTGAACTCAAGATCGGTGTGTATCGCAGGTGTCTTTCATTAGCAATTGCTCCAGCGGACTCATTCTGCTCCCGTGGCTCTCGGCCCGCCCTGCTTCATACCACCGTAACGTTAGTAAAACTTTAATACATTAGCTTATCCATGAACATGATTTATGCCCGGGTCCGTCAGATTCCTTTCCATTGGCTGTGAAAGTAAAGACAACAACTCCCATGATTCCACGCTCATTCATGGCTTCATCAAGCTATGCCTTTGTTTTGAATAAGTGACCTCTAATGGCGAAATTTACATATTGTGCCTTTAATAGACCATTATAATTGACCCATATGCAATTTTTCATAATGAAGTGCTTTATATATTAGCATTTACCTTGAATACAGAAGACCAAACCGATAATAATGACAGTGAATGTTGCAGTATAGTGTGCACTACCTCTAGCCTCAGTCTCTGAGAGACCATGCCGATGTCTGCAGTGACGAACACCACTCTTTTACTGCCGTCATCCACAATGAAAGCTCTGCTGAACAGACGTGTGTGGATCCCTCTCGCCGTCTGCTCAGTATTGGCATAACCCATCTTTTCCATGAAGAAAAATGCAAAAACATAAGCATTCACAACAATCATAAAGACCTTATCTGTCCCTTATCATTACATCTGATCAATGGACAGCCATAAACAGACTCTTCATTATCTGACATTATCAGACTCTAACAACTGCTGAATATCAACTTCCATAAAGGCCTCACCAATAATCAAACAGAACAGCTGGCAATAGATTTGTAAATCCAAATGATCAAAATCAAGAAATCAACTAAGCAGAAAAAATTAAGAGAAATAAAACTAACCATAGGCAAATCAGCCACAGGTCCGGTGCAGTCTGCGCGACCCACACCGATCAGATACGGGTTCTCTGGAGGATTTACTGTGGGGTTTGGTTCGTCTGGAGCAAAAATTAATCAAACCGGACACAATAAAAAATACATTTTGGTATATGACATAAAATTTTAATTTACACTCTAAGGTTCTATATACTGTGGAAACTTAAAGGGTTCTCTCAGGTGCTTCATATACAAAACCTTTTAGAATTCCCATCATGGGAGCATTTTATGGATTTAGCTGTAATTTATTTTAATTTTAATGACATTTTATGAATTAAAGCTCATAAACATACTTTGTCACTAGAAACAAATTGAGATAACCCATTAAACATGAAAGTATTATGAAGTAGGGTTGAAGTGAAAGTGACATGTGGCCAAGTATGGTACCCATACTAGGAATTTGTGCTTTGCATTTAACCAATCCAAGTGCACACACACAGCAGTGAACACACACACACCGTGAACACACACCCAGAGCAGTGGGCAGCCATTGCTGCGGCGCCCGGGGAGCAGTTAGGGGTACGGTGCCTTGCTCAAGGGTCTCACCTCAGTCGGGGTATTGAGGGTGGAGAGAGTGCTGGACATTCACTCCCCTCACTGACAATCCCTGCCGGACCTGAGACTCGAACCCACGACCTTTGGGTTACAAGTCCGACTCTTTATCCATTAGGCAACGACCGCCCCATTTTGCAATAATTTTACATAGTCTTCATAGAACCCCATAGAATTGTGTTTTCTAAGTGTAATTAAATCAAGTGTACTGTTCAGAAGAATTGAAACATGTAATTACTTTTTTTCGAATCCAATTTGAGGGCCAAGATCGCAATAAGCCCCACTGACACTGTGGTCATCAGTAGAAAGAGAACTATGAGCGAGATCTCCAGACCATTGAGATGACAGCGCACAGTCTTACGTGCCATCCTTCACTGAGAGACACAGAACATATACTTGTCAGGCAATATACAAATCATGGTAATACTTCATTTTACAGTGTCCTTGCTATACGTCACATATATTTACTATAGTAATAAAAATATAAATTATGCATAATTACATGCAACTAACCCTAAACCAAACCTTATTCTGACCATATGGTAAGTACATGTAGTTAATTCATATCATTCAGTACTTGAAGTGTAACCCAAAATATAAACACACTAAATCCGATCAGATATGTTAACAATGCTACTTAAGTACAGTGTACAACAACTGAAACAAATAAATATATAATGCACAATGATTTAAATACAAATTCATATGTGTTGCTAAATGTAGTCACACACACAACCATTCAAACATTTGTAAGATTTTGTTTGTCTCTTATGATCACCAAGGCTGCATTTATTTAATCAAAAACACCATAGAAAGTGATATTTTTACCATTTAATGTAACGTTTGCTGTAATGTAATGTTTTCTATTTTAATATATTTTAAATTAATTTATTCCTGTGATTACATTTCTTCTTATTATTAATGCTGAGCTGTTTAATCTGGAAACTGCTTTTTTTTTCTTTCTTTTTTTTAGGATTCTCTAATTAATAGAAAGTTAGAACATTTTTGTAATAACGCAAGTTTTTACTGTGACTTTTGATCAATTTGTGTGTGTGTTAATACCAGCAACATTCCAGTACAAACATTACACTATCAAATAATTATGTGGAAAAACTACTTACATGTGTTACTCTGGGTCCAAACTCAATAAATGTTGTAGATATTGTGCAGAGGAAACAAATGAATCAAGTGTGGAAAAAGTGCACACTTATAGTGTTTATAGCGAACAAAGGTGGTGTTCTCTCCATTGTTTATAGCCGTATTTAATGTTGATAGTGTGAAACCAAACTCTCAGATTAGATTAGATTAATTGCATAACTCTTGAGATACCAAAGACCATATAAAGACATTAATTTTAACCAGAGGGAATTTTCAGTTCATGATAAATGTCTCTCTCTCTCTCACACACACACACACACACACACACACACACACACACACACACACAATGTACTAATTAAAAATAAAAAAAATATGTATAAAACAAATTTAGTGGGTTATATAAAGATATACCCATTTTCCCCTCACAAAGTTAAATCTGTGTTTCTGAATGCTTCGATTTCTTCAAAACTTTGAAATACAAAAAAAAAAAGAAAAAAAAAAGGGAGGCGCCAGAGAGGATGCAGTAAATAAAACGAATAAAATCCATTTTTGCTGTGGGGAAAAATGGTGTCGTTCATTTATGCTTAAACTGCACATTCAAAATCTGAGTATTTTTTTTCTCTCACATTTTTTTCATATACAGGTGCTGGTCATATAATTAGAATATCATCAAAAAGTTTATTTATTACACTAATTCCATTCAAAAAGTGAAACTTGTATATTATATTCATTCATTACACACAGACTGATATATTTCAAATGTTTATTTCTTTTAATTTTGATGATTATAACTGACAACTAAGGAAAATCCCAAATTCAGTATCTCAGAAAATTAGAATATTGTGAAAAGGTTCAATATTGAAGACACCTGGTGCCACACTCTAATCAGCTAATTAACTCAAAACACCTGCAAAGGCCTTTAAATGGTCTCTCAGTCTAGTTCTGTAGGCTACACAATCATGGGGAAGACGGCTGACTTGACAGTTGTCCAAAAGACGACCATTGACACCTTGCACAAGGAGGGCAAGACACAAAAGTTCATTGCAAAAGAGGCTGGCTGTTCACAGAGCTCTGTGTCCAAGCACATTAATTGAGAGGCGAAGGGAAGGAAAAGACGTGGTAGAAAAAAAGTGTACAAGCAATAGGGATAACCGCACCCTGGAGAGGATTGTGAAACAAAACCCATTCAAAAATGTGGGGGAGATTCACAAAGAGTGGACTGCAGCTGGAGTCAGTGCTTCAAGAACCACTACGCACAGACGTATGCAAGACATGGGTTTCAGCTGTCGCATTCCTTGTGTCAAGCCAGTCTTGAACAACAGACAGCGTCAGAAGCGTCTCGCCTGGGCTAATGTTCTCTGATGAAAGTAAATTTTGCATTTCCTTTGGAAATCAGGGTCCCAGAGTCTGGAGGAAGAGAGGAGAGGCACACAATCCACGTTGCTTGAGGTCCAGTGTAAAGTTTCCACGGTCAGTGATGGTTTGGGGTGCCATGTCATCTGCTGGTGTTGGTCCACTGTGTTTTCTGAGGTCCAAGGTCAACGCAGCCATATACCAGGAAGTTTTAAAGCACTTCATACTTCCTGCTGCTGACCAACTTTATGGAGATACAGATTTCATTTTCCAACAGGACTTGGCACCTGCACACAGTGCCAAAGCTACCAGTACCTGGTTTAAGGACCATGGTATCCCTGTTCTTAATTGGCCAGCAAACTCGCCTGAGCTTAACCCCATAGAAAATCTATGGGGTACTATGAAGAGGAAGATGCTGTACATGCTCATACTTTTCATGTTCATACTTCTCAGTTGGCCAAGATTTCTAAAAATCCTTTCGTTGTATTGGTCTAATTATATATTCTAATTTTCTGAGATATTGAATTTGGGATTTTCTTTAGTTGTCAGTTATAATCAAAATTAAAAGAAATAAACAATATATCAGTCTGTGTGTAATGAATGAATATAATATACAAGTTTCACTTTTTTAATGGAATTAGTGAAATAAATCAACTTTTTGATATTCTAATTATATGACCAGCACCTGTATATGCCCAGTGTCCAAAATTAACATTTGCCAAGTGCCAAATACAGAAAAAAAGTTGAATTATAAATAAACTGGTGAATAAATAAAGGGATTTTTTGGTCTTTTTTTTTTTTTTTTCTCATTTTTCTCAATTGCAAGATTTTTGCAAGAGAAAAAAAAAAGTCACAATTGCGACTATATCTTGCAATTCTGACTTTATAACTCGCAATTGCGAGTTTATATCACGGAATTCTGAGGAAAAAAGTCAGAATTGCAAGATGTAAATTCGTAATTGCGAGAAACAAAAAGTCAGAATTGTGAGATAAAAAGTCACAATTACCTTTTTTATTTTTTATTCAGTGGCAGAAACAAGCTTCCAAATGAAACACTCCAAAACTAAAACAAAAATAAAACTTAATTGTGAGTTATAAAATCAGAATTATATATATGTAAGATATACGCCTTTTTTCTCTCAGAATTGGACTTTATAATTGTGAGAAAAAGTCACAATTATCTTTTCTTTTTATTCTGTGGCGGAAACAAACTTTCATAGTTTCATACCCAGGGACAACTTTCAAGCATGTAAGCATGAGCCTTAAGATAATGAGAAACATTGATGATTTTGACAGTTGTGTCTATATATTCAGAAAGTCACAAAAAAATAAATTAAAATGAAATAATCATGCAAAGCTGTTTTGTGCTAATATTTGTAATTTATTTGTTTGTCATTGGATGAACACCTCCTACTACTATGTCACAATATAGCAGCTTGTTGTATTGGTGGTCGGTAGGACAGAACATCTGTTCTGGCTTGCAGAAAGGATGGATCGGGTCACATCGTTCTTTTCATTCAGACAACCTCCAGAGACCTGGAGTTCAGTAAGAGCAATAAAGCACGAGCTGTCTGACAAAATATGATTCCAGATGGAAATACGCAACAAAGACATAAATAAATAAATTCCGAAAACAACAATCAGAGAAATGGTCATGGTCAACAAAATTAGCTTTGCTGACATTCTCATGGAAATACTCTTTCAAAGTGAGCAGGACTGTTACATTCGAACAACGAGGTGAGTTCTGTTTCAAGCACATGTGGTTCGCAAAGGGTGGTTACAGCATGACCACCCTGAATATAGTCCAAAACACTGAAATTGTCTTTGAATGAACATAAATACATTATTACAGTTGACTGCTAGAACTATTAAGGCACTGAGGAGCATTAGATTATCCAATATCCCAATATACATCTTCTGTAGCTCTGGAAGTAAAAAAAAAAAACAATAAAGAATTAGTTCAAAAAATACAAATTATATTCATATAAACCTTCTCTGACAGCACATGTTGTTTAGCAGACGAATAGAAAAATGTACAAAACTGATTTATATTACTCAGATTTGCAATATTTAATGCGTCAATAAATTGCTTACTTGAGTTAACAAAAATATCTTAAGAAGATGGCTTTGTGCCTGTAAACAGGGGCAAAGATACTTGGAGACACTTTCAAGTTATTCGGGAAAATAAATAATTTCTCATTTAGCTTGCTGGCTCATTTTTTATGAATTTTTATTGATGTAGGATGATATTACAGGCCATCGCAAGCCCAGAAAACCACTTGCTTATCACTGATCATGGTTTCTCTATTGTTCCTAGCCCCATACGTGCTAAGTTTTACAACCATAAATCAATCCTGTGAGGACGTCACAGAGGAAGGAGAAGCTTTGGATGACTAGTCTGTTAGTTAAAGGGGTTAGCTACGATGTCAGGCTTGTTCCGGCACTTTGGGCGCATGTTTTGGAGACCAACTTCCAAAATGGACCGTTTGCATGTCAGTCAATCCGAGTCTATCCGTGTGTACTTCACGTGGCCCCACTGCAGCGATCGCCATGAGAAGGGCTTCTGGTAGCTGCGGGGAACGACGGCTGGAACGTTATTTTCCAGGTATCTGAAAAATCTGTACCACCACACATGAGTGAAAAAGTTGGTCTGGGATGTCTCTTTGAGCACCTAAAATAGATGCAGATGGTTAGAGGTTAAAATACAATATAGGTTGACAAAGGGATCTGGAAGGAAATTGACGTCAAAACAGACAGACGTACTTGTTGGTTAGCCATGGTGTGATACCACCAGAAGAGACGTGTGGTGATAAAGTAGGCCACAACGACATCAATCGTATAGTGGTCATGAGCAAGAAGAATGCAGAACACTCCTGTTGCACACAAAGCCCAGCAGCCCCAGTGGTACCACCAGAACCTTCTAGGAGAATCTGTCAGGTGCAAGAAAATCAGGGGGTGTTATAACAGAAAATGTTAGAATGCTTCTTTTTTTTTCCTACAGTAAAGTGAAGAAGTAAGTAACCACAGGTGTAGTTCATCACATTAACTCTTAGATCGAGAGAAGCACTTCACTCTGTAACATTAGCTGTTTTTATTTATATGCTGTTTATTGTTGATGATCACATTATTTTTCATATGCATATGCTTCTTTTTTTTCCTGTGTTTTAATCTGGAGATACTGTACACTTTCAGAAGACATGTCATAGCGCCCCCTAGTGTATTTTAGTGAAAACACAAAGCCTTAAAATCTCATCAATGGCAGGGAAGCGTTTTGTCATAAAAGACGAGATAACTTGTCAATGGCGGGGAAAGAGTTAACCATCAACATGACAACCACAGTGTCGCAAAACTTTTTGTCTACATTTTGAATAATTTTTTAATTTATAGTGCATTTGGGTCCAAGAGAATGTAATTTGTTTTTAAAAAAAGAATAATTTTTAATAAAGGAACCAAACTTTGCAAATGAGACAAGACTATCAAAATACATCATTTAAATTTTAGATTGTTTAAAAGAGTTAGTTCACCCAAAAATGAAAATTCTGTCATTAAGTACTCACCCTCATGTCGTTCCACCCCTGTAAGACCTTTGTTCATCTTCAGAACACAAATTCAGATATTTCTGATAAAATCCGATGGCTCAGTGAGGCCTGCATTGAAAGCAAGTTAATTTACACTTTCAAATGCCTATAAAGGTACTAAAGTTACATTTAAAACAGTTTATGTGACTAACCTTAATGTTATGAAGTGACAAGAATACTTTTTCAACAATATCTAGTGATGGGCAATTTCAAAACACTGCTTCATGAAGCTTCGAACCTTTACGAATCTTTTGTTTAGAATCAGCGGTTCAGATTGCCAAAGTCACGTGATTTCAGGAAACGAGGCTTTGTTACGTTTTGTTTCGAAATTTCAATGGTTAGCGTAACTTTGCCAGTTTGATAAGCACTCCGAATCACTGATTCGAAACAAAAGATTCGTAAAGCAGTGTTTTGAAATCGCCCGTCACTAGATATTGTTGAATAAAGTTGTTATTTTGTTTTTTTGGTGCACAAAAAGTGTTCACGTCGCTTCATAACATTAAGGTTGAACCACTGTAGTCACATGAACTGTTTTAAATATGTTTTTAATACCTTTCTTTGTTTTTGAAAGTGTAAATTAACTTGCTTTCAATGGAGGCCTCACTGAGCCATCGGATTTTATCAAAAATATCTGAATTTGTGCTCCGAAAATTAACAAAGGTCTTATGGGTTTGGAACGACATGAGGGTGAGTAATAAATGACAGAATTTTTGGGTGAACTAACCCTTTAAGAGATAAAGAGAACCATTTTTATAACACGGGTCCATTTTGACCCAGGTATCAACCAAGGCTTTGCACATGATGTTATGCAGACTTTTTTTTGTCTCTAAAATATATTTAGCCTCTTTTCCATATCTCACACACACACTTTTGGGACTGAATATTGTTGATAAACATGAACCATTGCAGCATGAAAATTTGATAATCTTTTTCATCTGAAAGTGAAAGTCTATACAAATGCAATGGATATATTTTGTTTATATTTATGTTGTTTTGTTAGAAAAATTTTCATAAATTTTGACAATTTTTGAGCAGTTCAAAGGAAATTTATTAAATGCATTGATTTCAGTGGAATTATAATAATGATATATTCAAATACAATTTCTCATGAGTACTGAAAAAAAAAACATGTTTTTCCTTTAATTCATGTTAAATTTTAACTTTTAAAGAATGTTTTAATAAAAAGGTAATAACATGGTAATAACATGGTAACATGGCTATAACTTTGAAATTGCTATGCATTCACTCATTTAAGAGAAGTTGCTGATCAGATGCAATATAGTTAGTTGACAAATACTGAGTCACACTTGCTTTTTTACTAAGCTTTTGTTCCACCTGATCCAAACTGACCCTCAAAAAATGCAAAATGTGTGTGCTTAGTTTGAATGCATTATAAGATATACCGCTTACAAATTAAACTTGCTAGGTGAATATTTAGCTTGAAAAAGTGCCAAATTAGTTTGATTTTATCGTTATCTAATGCAATACTATTCATACATTTTTAAATGCGTCTTAATATCCCAGTACTTTTTGGTACCACTGTATAATCAAAACTTGCGTTTAAACTGTCCACTAGGGGGTGGTGTTGTCTCAAATTGTTCACTCACACTCCTTCATGAAGAGATAAGTGAGGGTGAGCATGACTGTATGGCCACTGTACAAGTAGTCGCCACACAAGTTATGAGAGCCTGTGATGGTCAGACCCCCTCCTGCGATCAATTTCATCACCCTCCGCATCCGAGATTCCCAATCACCATACAGCTGCCAGAAAAAACAAACAAGCATTAGCATCATGACATTCCCCCATAATTCCTAATCTATTTTTATACACTGCTTGACCCAATGTGTTTCTACAACCTC
This sequence comes from Elopichthys bambusa, assembly GCA_037101425.1. Classification (NCBI taxonomy): domain Eukaryota; kingdom Metazoa; phylum Chordata; class Actinopteri; order Cypriniformes; family Xenocyprididae; genus Elopichthys; species Elopichthys bambusa. The sequence goes on from CM074449.1 coordinate 25,879,387, forward strand.
AGCATATGTTCACGTCAAGGGCATAAAACAACAAATAACCCCTTTGAGACGCAACATAAAAGCAACAAATGGTTACTAGAAAGCAAAGTTCTTGACGTTCATGTCTAGGCTTTCTTTCAGCAAACGCCTTCAACAGGAAAGCAGGTTCTAACAAGAGGGCTTGATGATAAATGTTTCCTGCATGTCCCGTGGAGTGGATTTCCTGCCTTGTGTAGCTAGTATGTGTTCACAGCATTTCATCAGCCACATTTAGTCTCACACACAGTTGTGAAAGGATCACCAGTGGATTGTCAGCATAGCAACACTAGAGCAGCAACACTATAAACAATCACTTCATTTATTACATTAATATTGCTCATTGTTCTGGTGGGTGCAGTATTTTAGGACTCATACAGTCTGGAAAAAGGCCCACTGGTGAGGAAAATAGTTCCACTTTAAATTCTTTGAGGAAAATTAAATATTTTTCCAAAACATTATTATTATTTTTTTTAAATAAACCAAAACTTCCCAAAAGTTGCATATTTTAATTGATTGTGTTAAAATTGGATTCCTAATTTGATTCAATACAATTCAAGAAAAAATTAATGTAAAACAGTTAACCTTTAACATTAATACTTCTCACAAAAAGTAATTGATTTATATATATATGAACTGATAAAAATGTACACCTTAAACGCAGCGTACATTTCCTTGAATAAAAGTGTCTGTGCACCAGTCTTTAACCATGAAATTTGCAAGTCAAACTGACCCACTAACATCACAGTTACAACAAAAATTTTAAATACACATTCACATTGACACCTTAGGTTGTCTCTAAATGAGAAATAGTCACAAAATTTATATTAAATTTTAATTAAATTTATATTAAATTATATATATATATATATATATATATATATATATATATATATATATATATATATATATATATATATATATATATATATATATAAAACATCCTGGGTTAACCAGTATTTCTGGCAACTGGGGAAAATATGTTGTGGGTGAAATTGACCCTAAACATAATATACTGTATGTTTAAATAGGGTTGGGAATCGAAAATACATTCCAATTCTGGAATCAGATACTTAAGGTCAGAAATTGGAAATTTGTTATAAAATTAAATTTCCGCTTATAAATTCCTGTGTGTGCATTTTAATGTGATTTTAAACCATTTAAGCGCAAGAAGATGCGAAAGAACTCAATTCTGCACTCGCACGCTGTTTTCTGTGCTGGGCACATCCAGAGCACACGCACAAAAGACAGCTTCTTATATAGTGCACGAATACCGAATTGAGCTCTCTTTCGCGTCGTCTTGCACTTGAACGGACAAATATACACAAAAAATCTAAATATCCACGGAAACACAGTCGGTTATGCCTTAAGTGAAGATGTGTAACAGTATACTGGATCCATGCATTAGGTCTTAAAGTAACACCTGACTAATAAACCTTCTGTGTCATTACTGTTGATCAAAGAATAAAATCGCTCACTAAGCTTGACTGAATAACTTTTTTTAACTTTAATGAGGATTAATCTATATTTTATTTATAAAAAGAAAACAATGTGGTATTATTTTACATTTGATTTCATTTGTATTTATTTGTGCAACTGCTAATTTGCTTATTTGTTCTTATTGTATTACTGACTTTATACTTGTCTTTAATAATGTGTGAAATTTATATTAGTTTATTTGTTAGTTGTTCTTTAGGCTGCTGATTTTTGTTCATGGTATTTAGCTGGAACAGAATGTTTTGCAAAACTACACAGAATAAATATGTCTGATATCTAAAAGTTTGACTTTTTTTTTTTTTTTTAAGAATCCCACATTCCCAGCTGTATCTATAAGGAACTACTAAGATTATATTGACGAGATCCCATAAAAGTACTGACCATTATATTAAGTACCAAAAATCCTATCGACATATTTCCGACGCTCTATCCCCGTTTCTCCCTCAATATAAATGGGTTGCCTGAACATATTAAAAGAAAAACAGATGAAAATAGCACACATTTTCCATGAGCAGCCTCTCTATTAAATGTGAAATATGTCCCTTTGTGACCTCTGCTCTAAGGACATTTATAGAACAGTTACAAATTCTTTACATCAACTGTTTAAAACATAGATGGTCACCTGACCCATCCTGTTACATGAACTTGAATGGTTCTGGGATGAAAATACAGAAAATAAAATGTAAATTCTAACAGTAATAAAAAAAAAAAAAAAATCTTTCCTACATGTGACAAGCATCATACAATTATAGCATCAATCATTACAAGAGCTAGGAAAATTACATGGCCTTTTTTACTCTTGTAACTGAACACAAATTATCGACACAAAACTGATCAAGAACATTAAACAGGATAAAAAAAATAAATAAAATAATTATACCCAACAAGAAGCACAGCACTATTCACTGCAGCACAGAAAACACACTGTCTAATGTTCTCCAGTTTGTGTGACATCAAGATTTTCACTGAATAATGACTTCAGTTTCAGGTTGTTTCTCACTAAAAACTAGAATATAATCTTGGAATATTAGGCATGAGTAGCATGGACTTTTATTTATGATTTTTTGCATGGTTTAAAGGGAGTCACTATTCACTGTCAATATGGGAAAAAAAAATGTTTTGGGGAAACTACTTCTTTAACTGTCCAACATGCCTGCCTAACATAGCAAAGTTAGTTGTGCTGATTATGAAGTAACAAATAATATGGGAAAAGGGAGGAAAAAAAAGTGTGATTTTTTTGTTTGTTTTGTTTTTACCTTTGGAGAGCATTTGAAGTGCATGCCAGGCACTGGAAGAGTAGTAATGTACATGGTGATGCACCTGTAGAGGTAGAGCGTCCCGACGATAAAACAGAAGCGTCGACCAACAATTGATCTGTGGAAGGAAGATGTGGTGATAGATTCATATTAGTGAACAGTCATGTGTAAGGAAGCTTGTTTTCCGCCATTGAATAAAGAATAAAAAAAAGTAACTGAGACTTCTGACTTTTCTTCTCTCAATTCTGACTATATCTCACAATTCTGACTTTTTTCTCAGAATTGCGAGATATAAACTCACAGTTATAAAGTCAGAATTGCATGAGATACTTTATTGCATGAGAAAAAACATCAGTCTTTTCCCCCTCACAATTGCGCATTATAACACGCAAATTGAGTTTATATCCCACAATTCTGACTTTATAACTCGCAATTTTGACTTTATATCACGCAATTCTGACTTTATAACTTGCAATTCTGAGAAAAAAAGTCAGAATTGTGAAATATAAACTCGCAATTGCCTTTTTTTATTTTTTATTTCATGGCGGAAACAAGCTTCCATACATTTGTTTTACAGATTTTCATTTAATTTCTTTTTCTTTTTTCTTTGCATTATGGTAATGAGAATTTGAGGAGAAATTATGCTTAAAGGGGTCATGAACTGCGTGTTTTATGTTTCCTGGGGTGCACTTATAATGTTAGTATGCTTTTTACATCCAAAATTTAGAAATAAAAGGCATTTTTCCTACCCTGATTTTAGCCCTCTGATTTGAACGCTCTGTTTTAAGGGGCGTGTCTGCTTTGAGACTTCAGTGTAAACGCCCACTGCTGTGATTGGCTCTCTCGTTTAGCGCGTTTTTACTATTACAGCTCTCAAGGTTAACTAATCGTGAAAAGTGCTGCATTACATTTAGATCTATGGCAATATATTTAGATTGTGAAAGGTGAAAGGTTGCAGAGATGAACACTGTAGCCGACATGTTGAGCTCATAAAAAGTATTGCAACTCAATTTCTGTACACTAACAAATGCTTTCATCACCACTATCAGTGCAAACGCGATATAAATAAGAGATTTGCTGAATAAAACGGGAGTTTTTGCGCGTTTCCAGAACTCAGATAAGCGTGCGCTGCTCCAGGGAGCTTTCTCTGATCGCTTTCTTTATATAATTTAATCACCGTTTAAATAACTGATTATTTTTAAGTTGACGTTTAGTCACGGGTTTGATTTACTTACACACAAAGAACATCTGACTGTACATGAATCATATCAGATCAGGCATTAGAATTAGAATCCAGGCAGTGTACAATATTTTGTAATCCTCAACGGCATGTTTATTGCTTGGTAGCTCCATAGCACCAAGTAGGCCTATGTTATTTACCCATTACATGTCATGCGCGAATCGGTGGGCGGGGCTAAACAGGCAGTGATGAAGTAGGCGTTGATCTTCTTCTGCGGAGGTGGTGCTTGCTGTCCTTTGACGTCACAGATCCCCACTTTGAAAAACCTGTCGTTCGCTGGTCCTGGTGTCAATAAAAGCTTTTATTTGACTAACAAGGAAGTTTTCAGTTCTTAAACTTATAGGATATTCTTATAGTATGATGACCTCTTACATATCAAAAGCTCATGGAAAATTTGATTTCTCAGTTCATCACCCCTTTAAATGTCAATGAAATATTATTGAAATAATATTTAATTCATATTACAGCAATGAGAACAAAACAATTGTGCGTAGGAATAATTGTGCTATTGTCATTAAAATATTTAAATATATAAAATATAATTATCAATATTTTATATAGTTATCATAGGAAAAGAGAATGAGAATAGTATGAGAATACAATTTTATGAAAATGGTGCTTGTAATGAAAATATTTGAATAATATTCATAAAACAGTAATCAGAAGGAAATATTTTTTAGGAAATAATTACACTAACTTTAATTTCAAGATAAAATCGTATTTATTTGTCATATAAATAGTCAAAGTCTGAAAATTCTCTTCACCGTTTATAAGCCAAATTTAATTTATTATGCATTTCTACTGAATTTGGTGTGAAAAATGCAGGTTTTGTGAGACACGTCCATTAACAACATTTATGAAAGATTCTTCCCACTTAGAAAACTCACTTGTGTTTTAAGAGACTCCACTGTATAATCCACAAGACCATCAGAATCATTCCGTTGATCTCGCATACAGAAAAAGCCCACTCCACTCGGTCAAAAAAGTCAAAGAACTTGTCAGGGAGTGGTGGAGTTGCCTCCTTAGGAGGCACACGTTCATGGACCACAGAAATAATGATGGTGGTAAAGACAAAGCAGCACAAGGCATAGACAAGAGCCACGGCGGTCTTTCCCCATTCGGGAGGGAACTGCGGAGGAGCTGGCTCTGGAATTGAAATCTGCACCAGTTCCTTGTGGAAGCCATTCACCATGCCATTCCGCTGAGCCTTGCCGGCACTCCCAGCATTCCCATTATGATTCAACACCATGTGCCCGTTGACATGTCCATTCTTGTGGACATCGATGTGATGCTCGATCTTAAGAGTCTCTATCTTTTCCAGGAGCAAACGACCACCATCTGAAGTGACCCTGGAGAGGGATGCCCTCTTGAAGTCATCCGTGGTAAGATTTAATAAAGCCTGTCCGTCGCAGTTTTGCAACAGTTCAGAGTATTCCTGCAAGCCCTGATCGGTCAGCCAGAGCGAGACCTCCTCCTCTGACCACGACTCTACTTTATTCATATCAGCCCTTGAGCTTGTTAAAACGTAATGGAGAATCCGACATAGGCACACACTTCTATGAAACACGAAGTCCTTCTTTGACCATGCTCATTACAAGTAAAGTGCTCTGGGGAAGACTGGCTTCCAGAAGGTCAATCCAAATATGACGCACACCTACAACCTCTTCATAAATGTCTGTCCTGTAAAAAAAGAAGACAGAAGGACATTTCTTTTTAAAGCACTCCAAGTTCAACTTGTTCAGACATGCTGGGCAAACAAATAGAAAATGTAGGATAAAAACATGCTAATACGCTTCAACAAAGGGTTAATGTAGCGAAAACTCAACTTAATAAAAAAAAAATTCCATTACTTGAAATAAAATAAATCTTAAGCTACATTTCTCATTTTTTATTTTGGGTGAGCTATGTACTAAATAAAATATATAATGATATACTAAAACTGAGATAAAAAACAAAAACAATAAAAACTGTAGTATCTCAAGAATAATAAAATAACACTGATTTTCCATACATGATTTCACACAAACATTCAGTAATAAGGACTAGAAACGAATACTCATTGTTTTTAAAACTACATTTCCACATTTTAGAATAAGTAATTTAAAGTATAAAATAACACAAATGGAAATATGGGAAATATGTAAGTATATAAGTATCAATGAATACATGTTCAAGTAATTTGATATTTTATTTTAGCTTTGTCGAAAATTCTTCAGTTAATTCATGAGGTGAATGTCGGGATGCATTTAAACAGTTCTGAAAAAGTTCCCATGCATGCTGGACACTTGCTGACTGCTTTTCCTTCACTATCTGCTCCAACTTATCCATTAAAATATATATACATTAAATCTAATACATTAAGTGTTTTCACCAATTTTTTACGTGTACATGTTAGCAAGTGCATAAAACAATTAAATATTCACAGTTACAGGAGTGCAACAACGTACAGTAAGCTAAGCAATAAGGCAATATCAGGACAACAGTTAAAAACCACTTGTAACTGTACTCACGAGTTTCATTTTCCTCCTGAGTTCAGCATAATTTACTGTCAGAGTACAAACTCCTTAAAGGAAACTTCCAAACTGCATGACATTGGAGCCGTGCAGTAAACACAGCAACCGTGAACTGCTACAACCGCCTGCAATATTTAATCCTCTTGTATTTACAAAAAGAAGCACATTTAGTTCTCAGAACAGCTGGGAGCTGGAGCAGAAACACACTGATCAGGACCACGTCTCGTCTGACTGCAAGGATTCCAGGAGCTCTCGAGTGTGTTTCCACGGGTGTGGCAGGACTGTTTACATTACAGCAGTAGGGGGAAGGGAACTATCTATCATGGAAAACATCTGGTTTGTATTAGTGAATGAAAATAACTGACTGAAAACTTTTCATTAACCTACACTTAAAAAAAAAAATTACAAAAATTTGCAATAAACGATATATACTGAGGAATTTAGGTAAAGCAAATCTCTAGAAGAGTGGTTGTCTACTGACCCAAAGTCAAAAGAGCCTACCCTAAGTCTCTATGATAGGGGTCTTCAAGTTTTGTGTGAAATCAAACAATAATTAACAAATAATTATCTGTTTAAGACCCCAGCTTCATGATATTGCGGTTCATAGATATGGACTTTTTCAAATATAATCTATGGTATTCTGCCACCCATATTATCATCCGCCATGTGAGGTATATTTGTCCATACCACAAACGCACGGTTTGCGGTACTTACACTTAAGTACGTAATAATAACAGCGTTAAGTTTGAGATATATTAACAGTGATGCTAGACTTAAAGGGTTAGTTCACCCAAAATTGCAAATTTTGTCATTAATTACAAACCCTCATTTTGTTCCACACCCCATCACTAGATATTGTTGAATAAAGTCGTTATTTTGTTTTTTTGGCGCGCAAAAAGTATTCACGTCGCTTCATAACATTAAGGTTGAACCACTGTAGTCACATGAACTGATTTAAATACGTCTTTAGTAGCTTTCTGGGCATTTGAACTTGGTAATTATCTTGCTGGCAATGCAGGCCTCACTGAGCCATCGGATTTTATCAAAAATATCTAAATTTGTGTTCCGAAGATGAACGAAGGTCGTATGGGTGTGGAACGACATGAGGGTGAGTGATTAATGACAGAAATTTCATTTTTGGGTAAACTAACCAACTACACATTTATAATGATAATGTACTGATGTAATGAAACATAAATACAGAATAATGATACATAAAAACACACATTAAAGTCACAATGATATCAAAATGGTCAATTCTTATTTTTTTAATGGAATATAGCAGTGTTTAGTAAAAATGATTTATTAGTGCACATATATATATATTTTTTAATTCATTCACTGTTGAAAAATTAATGTGCTTTATTCAAAACAGCTTCCCCACCCTCTCTTTTCTTCTTTGATGACGTTCTCTAGTTTGAGGGCGGGGCAACCTGTCCAATCATTTAGTGCGGTTAAACTCCGCCCCTGCTTTAATCTGCCTCCACTTTTGAGTGCCACGCCCACATCTCAAAGACCAATCAAACTGTTCCATAGAAGCAAGTCCCCATCCTAATTTTTTTTTTTTTCCCTCAATAATCATGTGCACTCAAATGTACATCACAATAAGAAAGAAAAGGTCTGTCGCCAATTCCAATCTTGCATATTAGCATGAAGTTTATTGCAGATTATTCTGGACAAGAACAGGCTACTTAGACAAGAAGAAATTGTTTGACCGACATGTAAAGTGACCAATCACAGTTCATTTTGTATTTACATGCTTTTTAGGGTGAGTATATTTGTCTGAAAGCACAATAATAAACCAATGCGGACAAAAAACATAGTACACTGTAGTCTTTGCAAATGGTTGTATATTTGAATTCACAGAACTTGTGAACTTGTTTCCAGTCGTAAATTAAAATATGCACAAGAAATAATAGGAGGTGTCCTTATTTCTTCACACTTGCAATGGCTTCCTTCCTGTCATCATCTTTTTGACTGCAAGCTATATAATACAAAAGTTGTTTTCGCCATGCAAACCTTCCCCATTTTGCAGGAATCAGTTAGAAGACTGGGGTTAATAGAAGTACAAAACTTTATCGATTGTTGGAAATGATTTTGCAATGCAGAGCAAATTTAAGAATAACAGAAACTAGCTCATATGCATAAACTTATATCAGAGTGTAACTGTGGTTTCCTGTTACATTCTCACTCACAAGCAAGCACGATGAGCAAGAGCAATGCATTAAGTCAAAACAATGGTACTAATCTAACATCACCACTTTCTTATCACTATTTTTTATTTATTTTATTTTTTTTAACCAGCTATCCAGAATACCTGATTCTGACTGCATTTTGAGCATATTCTTTTTTCTTTCTTTCTTTTTTTTTTTTTTTTTTGTTGGAGTCTAGTCTATATTGGACTGCCGTCATCATATTTTCATGTACAGTGGTATGCGAAAGTTTGGGAACCCCTTACAGAATCTGTGAAAATGTGAATAATTTTAACAAAATAAGAGAGATCATACAAAATGCATGTTACTCTTTATTTAGTACTGTCCTGAGTAAGAGGTTTACATGAAGTCCACAAGAGAAAAAATTTTTTAAATGACCCTGTTCAAAAGTTTGGGATTTTTTTGTGATGGTTGTTCATGAGTCTCTTGTTTATTCTGAGCAGTTAAACTGAGCTCTGTTCTTCAGAAAAATCCTCCAGGTCCTGCAGATTCTTCAGTTTCAAGGATTTTTTGCATATTTGAACCCTTTCCAGCAGTGACTGAATGATTCTGAGATCCGTCTTTTCACACTGAGGACAACTGAGGGACTCAAACACAACTATTAAAAAAGATTCAAACATTCACTGATGCTCCAGAAGGAAACAAGATGCATTAAGAGCAAAAAAACACAATATTAACTTAATGCAACAGATCAATTTCATACTAGCCCTAAAAAGGGCAAAGAGATATCAGGAAATTAATTTATTGCTATTTTCCATCTAATTAGGACATAAATAATACATTTTCATGATTTATTTAAAAAAAAAAAAAAAAAAACTTTTATTTGTTTATTTTAATATTTGTAACTCCAGGATACGTCGCCCTTTTGGCGGTATAAATTAATTAAAAAAAATAATGCTTGTTTGGCAATGCAAATTGGCAAGCCAGATTTTTAAAACATTCATTCTCTCATAACTCAAAGCAAACATTCTTCGTAAAATTCTGTTTATTTATTAATATATTTGTCTGCTGTATCATTTAATACACAAAATTCTAGGGCAAATAAATTATCAATATGAACAAAACTTTGCTGAAAACCTCATGCCTTCTGTACTCGGATTGATAGTTTATACTTATAAAGTAAATGTAAGACAAACATTTACTGTACTGAAGCAATTTGATTATTCATATTCATACACCATTTTTTAATGTTAAAAATTACTATTTACAATACTAATAAACTACTTTTTACATGTTAATGTAAATGTCAAATATGACACAACAGGCTTTTGGGGAACATTTAGTCGTCCATCTCCCAATTATCATTGATTTGCAAAAAATTGCATATATGTATATGTAGGCCTGATGTATAAATATGATGCTCAACAACAACAACAATATGCACATATATTTATATACAAGTTTTTTTTTTTGATTATCACACACACACACACACACATATATCTGGTTCGCCATCTCTGTGGGCACTCTCCATAGGCGTAGACATGATGATTTTATACTGTACAAACTGTATATTCTATCCTCTCACACCGGGATAGATAGGTATAAGCAAATCAATGATAATTGGGGAATGGACAAATAAATGTTCCTCAAAAGCCTGTTGTGTCATATTTGATATTTACATTAACATGAAAACAATGTAAAAATATATTTTTTAATTTTAACATTTAAAAATGAGGCATGAATAATCAAGTAAAGCCAAGTTGCTTAATTCCAGAAAATGTTTATCTTACATTTACTTTATTAAAAATATTAAAGATTTATGAGTTAAAAAAGAGGTTACTTGAAAAAAAATTATGAACTACCAATCAGAGTACAGAAGGCATGAAGTAGATTGTGTACGACAGGTTTTCAGCAAAGTTTTGGCGATATTGATAAATTATAGACCCTATACATTTGCATATTAAATATGATAAAGTAGGCTAATATATTCATAATTATGCCTTATTCTTATTGTTCAACAGAATTTTACAAAGAATGTTTGCTTTAAGTTATGAGAGAATAAATGTTTTAAAAATTTGCCTATAATGTTGTAAAAGGCATTGCCAAACAAGCGTTCTGTTTTCAGCTGATTTATACCCCTAAACTGGCGACGTATCCTGTGGGATACAAACATTTACAGGCAGATTATGAAAAATGTATAAATTCAATTCATAAAATTTCAACATAAACGTAATAAGCTAACACTCAACAACAACTTTTTAAACATGTAAGTCCCCTCCAAATATTGTAAATATGTGAAATATATCAAGTTTTATCAGAAGGTGAGTAGATTTCCCACTACAGGGGGTCATGCTGTTTTTAAATGCTGCCCGTGAGCTAAAAAAAAAAAAAAAGAAGATGAACAAAGTCAATATATCTAAATATTCACAGAAAACACCCTTTCAACATTTCAACTTTCCCTGACTTTCCCCACAGCCTCTCAAATGTTTGTATCCCACAGGATACGTCGCCAGTTTTAGGGTTAATAAAGTGATCAAGACTGATTTAGTCCGTCTCTCTATAGTCATGTGATGTGACGCATCTGCGTATGTCATGTGTTACATTAAGTGCTATGCAACCTCTGAGAAACAAGAACAAACTACAGTCCAGGATTGTGGGAGGAGTTTTCAGGGCCTTCAGACATTATTTTTAAAACTCCGAATGAGTAACCCATTTAAACAAGCAATCTACCGTGACAATGTGATAATGAACTAAAAGTACAAACCAACCTAAAGAAATTTCAGTTGTCAAAGCAAAAGATAACATCAAATGTTTATAGGTTTGAATTTACGGTTTCATGAGACAACTTCGGAGTTCTGACAACACAATGCTGAGAGCATTTATTCCTCGAATTAACTGTGTATAAAGATGTCTGCCAAATACATAAATATTAATGGGTAACTGAAAAGGGAAACTCTTCCGCAGGTAATTAAAGATAGAGAAGTTAGAGAATAGAAAGTCTGTTTACATATAAACTCCTTAAGAGCCATCATCACTTGAGCCAGTCACCTGCTCAGAGTCACAATCTCATGTGCTTCTTTAGAACATTAACTGATATGAGCAAAGCTATACATTAACTCCAGGTATTAGTTTTTCCAGAACAGAACTGCTCAGCTGTTCAGTGACTATAACAACAGTGGCGGAAATAGAGTTTTATACATGGGGTGGCCAGGCTAACTCAGGGGGTTCATAGACCATGACACTGAACAATAAGTTTCTGTATTACTAGCAGAGATGTAAACAAATGAATGTTAGGCTACTGGAACTCTATTATTTCTCTTATCTGATTAACCGTCTGATAAGCAAAATACCTAACGTTAACTTACAGTGACTTCCATAAAAGTTGTTCAGGAAACCTAAACCTTAAAAATATTTCAAACAGGCCTGCCAACTTTTGGAGTTCAACTTAGATTCAAATTAGTTCAATTAATCATCTTCGGAACACAAATTCAGATATTTTTGATGAAATCCGATGGCTCAGTGAGGCCTGCATTGCCAGTAAGATAATTAACATTTTCAGATGCCCAGAAAGCTACTAAAGACATATTTAAAACAGTTCATGTGACTACAGTGGTTCAACCTTAATCTTATGAAGCGACGAAAAAACTTTGTGTGCCAACAAAACAAAATAAAGACTTTATTCAACAATATCTAGTGATGGGCGATTTCAAAACACTGCTTCATGAAGCTTCGAAGCTTTATGAATCTTTTGTTTCTAATCAGTGGTTTAGAGCGTGTATCAAACTGCCATTCTTTTTAATGATTTTCAGTTTTGTTTAAAGTAATCAAATCAGCATTTAAAAAAAAAAAGAAAAAAAAAATTATATATATATATATATATATATATATATATATACATATACATATACACACATATATATATACATATATATATATATATATATATATATATATATATATATATATATATATATATACATACATACATACATACATATATATATATACACATACATATATATATATATATATACACATACATATATATATACATACATATATATATATATATATATACACATATATATACATACATATACACATATATATATATTTTTTTTTTTTTAAATGCTGATTTGATTACTTTAAACAAAACTGAAAATCATTAAAAAGAATGGTCTCAAAATATATTTTGTAATTTTAACAATTCTCATTTGCTATATAAATCTAAAAGATTTTAAAACATGACATATTAGATCAACTCAACACAAATCTTTAGGTTTGTGCCTGCATTCGCATCAAAGATTTCCTAGTGAACTGCGGATGCTTAGAAAAGTGCTGCGGGGAGTTTGTCATCTAGTGGTTTTGAAAAAAATAAAAACACAATGCACATTTAATCTTGTTGTGGCCTAATACAAACACTGTGTGGAATATTGTGTCCCCCACAATACAATGTGCTCAACTAGACCCTCCATTTCCAGTGTGATGGATGAACCGGCAGTAAGATTTATTATATATAAAATATATATGTCTGTCACTTACTAGCACAGCATGGTGCAACGTCAATATGGATTTGATTACCAGGTAAAGTAAGACGAGTAAAGTAAGACGAGTTTCCTTGCTGGCTCTCAAAGGTTTTAACCGTTTGTAATTTTGCCATTTCTTTGATCACCTCTGCTTTCTTGACTTTACTTTCGTTTTATTCTATGTATGTTTTTTTGTTGTATTTTAATCATATATTCGAAGTTCGTATCTATTAAATACATTATATTCATGCTCGATTGTTTCTGCTGCTCATTCAGAAAACCAAGTCACTTCTACATTTTGATTCTGCAAAACTGCTTTACGGTTTAATGCTAGAATAGGAAGTTAATTCTCGTGGCCAGAGAATAACTTCCTTTTATAACAGTCCATGAGAAAACTGATGGTTTGCTGGACAAACTAGGACAGTCTTTCTCAAACAACTATTAAACTAGAACTAATCATACATGTAATTAATTATAATCCGTTGTAATTAATTCACAATATGTGTGCACAATTCCCTCTTTGGTCGATCTATATTATAATTAATTATAACGCGTTATGATTTAATTATAAATTATATATATATATATATATATATATATATATATATATATATATATATATATATCACCCATAATTTGAATTAATTCATTCATTCAGATGTTACACGGGCATTTTGACATAATTTTGTGTGAATATGTCTGTTCAAGTGCAAGCAGATGTGAAAAAGAACTCAATTCAGTATTTGCGTGCTGTCTAAGATTCGGCTTTCTGGGCACATGCATGCTTCGGGTGTGTACTTTTACATTTATCAGATGCTTTTATCCTAAATGCCTTACAAGAGAGGAACCAAGCAATTTGTCAAGGCAAGGAGCTAACTATATTTGTAATATACAAAGTGTGTAAGTGTAAGTGGATTGTTTTAAGGTTCTGGGGTGTTTAAGTGCTTGTAAAAGAGGCGTGTCTTCAGCTGCTTCTTGAAGGATGTGGTCTTTGTGATATGTATGGAGGTGTTGCACACACAACACTTCTCGAAAAGCCTGTGAGTACCTAATTCAGTTCTCTTTCACATCTTCTTGAGACTGAATGTTTAAGGGGATAGTCCACCAAAACATGGAAATTCTGTCATTTACTCACTCTCAAGTTGTTCTAACCCTGTATGGATTTCTTTCTTCTGCTGAACAGAAAAGAAGATATTTTGAAGAATATGGGTAATCAGTTCATGGGCCCCATTGACTTCCATAGGATGGAGAAAAAAAAAAAAAATTATATAATATTATATATATTATATATATATATATATATATATATATATATATATATATATATACACACACACACTATGGAAGTCAATAGGGCCCCATCAACTATTTGGTTACCGACATTCTTCAAAATATCTTCTCTTCGAAAATGTGTCATGGGAGTCTGTAAGTATTTTGTCATTAAAACGCAGTATTTTGTCATCATTGTCAAGTATTTTGCCATCAAAGCACAGCACATCACCTGGGTCATCCAAAAGTCTCTCCACGGTCAAACATCGCTGCTCTTCACCTATAATTAATAAATGTAACGGCATTCTCAATCAAAGCTATTTTAATGTGATTTTTACTGTTGTCATTCAAAGATGTTTGAAGTTAGGACACCGGTGGGGATATCCTAAAGTTAAAGGGTTAGTTCACCCAAAAATGAAAATAATGTAATTTATTACTCACTCTCATGTCATTCTACACCCATAAGACCTTCGTTCATCTTCGCAACACAAATTAAGATATTGTTGATGAAATCTGATGGCTCAGTGAGGCCTGCATTGCCAGCAATGTTACTGCACCTCTCAAGATCCATAAAGGTACTAAAAACATATCTGAAATAGTTAATGCGAGTTCAGTGGTTCTACCTTAATATTATAAAGCGACAAGAATACTGTTTGTGTGCCAAAAAAACAAAACGTCTTTTCAACAATATTTATATGGGCCGATTTCAAAACACTGCTTCAGAGCTTTACGTATCGAATCAGTGAATCGGAGTGTCAAAGTCACGTGGGTTCCGCAGTTTAGCCGTTTGATAGGACATCTGAATCACTAATTCAAAACAAAAGATTCATAAAGCTCAGAAGCTTCATGAAGCAGTGTTTTGAAATCGGCCCATATAGAGAAATGTTATTCTGTAATATCTGTTTGGTACCCGTGGCAATTTCAGTTAGAACCTGATTTAGGACAAAAGCTAAGATAGGATTCTAAAGTTAGGATCTTTCTGTAATACATGCCCTTTTCTACATCTAGGTGTTGTTGCAGTTTGGGGGTACTTCCGACATCTAGTTTGTTTATTCGGTTAGGGTCTGGTTGATCATTTATGGAATATAACAAATAGTTGTGTCTGATCCGTCTCAGTCACTACACACGTTTTAAGCCTTGCCAATTTCAAGTGATAGTTCACCCTAAATGTCATAATTTATTCACCCTCAAGTTGTTCCATCATTTACTCACCGTCAAGTTGTTAAAACCCTGTATGAATTTCTTTCTTCTGCTGAACACAAAAGTCAAGTCATCTTCATTTATATAGCGCTTTTCACAATACATATCGTTTCAAAGCAGCTTCACAGTGACGATAGGAAAATTATTATCGAGCTAAAGTTGGTTTTTGATTGAATCACTTCCGTTGTAAAAATTGTTAATTACTTCTTTAGGGGCCACTTAAATGACACCTTTCCTACTGGAAAAAAAAACGAATACCTTTAATGCATTCTTGCCGTACATTTATGTGTTTAGTCTATAGGTTTGCGTGTTTGAGTGTGTATGTGCGCAGAAGCTTGGTCTTTTTTAAAAAAAAGTTACTTGACTTGACAAAATACTTATATAATTAGACTCCCACAACACATTTTCGGCAACTCTTTCCCACTCTCTGTCTCGGTCTTCAAGAGTGAGCATAGGTTTACAACTCAAAAGAATGTAGAGCTTCACTAAAAAATTCACTTTGAAACAGACAAATGTACCCTTTTCCTATACAGTCCATCCTAATCCTATACCCTATATATAATCACTTAAGATATGTAAAATCATGTATCAAATTTTCTTAAATAATCATGATTTAAAAAAAAAACAAAAAAAAAAAACATTATCATTACTTTAAGAATTACATTTTAGTACACAATGGTAATATATTTGTCATAATTTCTTCAAGTTAAACCGGACTTTTATTTTGACATTTTGTTGTGAAGATCTTTTAATTTCAGAGTGTATTTGACAGTAGTTTTTAAACGGTATCGTATTTTCACCCATCCCTATTTCTTAGAATTAATAAACAATTAACACTGAATTTTTGCTGGACAAACAGGTTAGTAGATTGTGATATTAATTTGGCTACAACTTAATTCTTACAGCTGACAATTAATTATTCATATTTCCTTTTGAGCTAATTTGCTACACATGCAAATGATAAACTTTCGTGACAATGCAACACTAGCTTGATCGGTCTACTGTCCCAAGCAATGTTCACGCTGGCCCCCGGTCATCAGGCAGTGCTTCTTGTTAAGCCTTACAGTATTAGTAAGTAGTCACTGACCTACATATCTGCACAACAGTTTTATTTAAACTTATCCTTGTCCTATTCACAAACCACTGACATGCAACCAAGTTGAGCTCACACTACACTAAAAAAAAAATGCTGGGTTAATATTTTTTTTAAGAGTGTATGCAGTCAGATAAAAGGCTTCTCTCAGCACCATCACGCTTCCTCATGTCACATTCTTCACTAAACTGCTGTTTCCCCAGATGGCTACACTACCAGAGAAAAGTTTACAAATGTAATCATTCTTTATACATTTTAGAATAATTGTAAACTTACCAAAACTACTATATAACAACACATATGGAAGTATGGGAATTATATAGAGACAAATGTTCAACCAGAAGTCGCCAGTCTTTGATTCTAGATTTTTTATGTTCTCTTAACCAGCTTCACAAGGTGCATCCTGGAATGCTTTTTAAACAGTACTGAAAGAGTACACATGTATGCTGGACACCTCTTGGCTGTTTTTTCTAAGTAAAACAGCCAATTCATTCATGAAAGGAAAAAAAAGATCACATGTAAGTTTAGGGAGTTGCTTCACTCCTTTATCCAGTTGCTTGGTTACTCATTATAAAAATACACAATCGGCAACAAGGAATAAGTGATATTTCATCTGAACTTAGTCATAGCATGTATTTGCAAAGCAGTTGCTATAACTACTGCTGGATTTATCTTAGAAATGACGCCAGGTTCTTGCTTGAGTAAAGCACACACATGACTCTTTCCTTATCGTAACAATCAAAGTGAAACTTTTTGTAATAAGGAACCTAATAAAAACGCATGCCTGATTTATTTAACCCATGTATAGAACTCAGGATGGCCTTTGTTAACAGAGGTGGTTTTAAGTTACTGAACAGCTTCTCCTATGCAAAGCAAACAGAAGGTGTTGAGACTGAATAAAGCTGCCATCTCTCTAACTCCCACCGGTATTGTGTGTCACTTACTTTCACCTGCTTTATCTAGGTTTGTACAAGAATACAGGGTGTTTTGAAATGCACACTGATCTTAACAGAACACAGTGTTGAAGAGATAAAAACGAGATTTATTGTTATGATACCTACAACTGTGGTCACAAAAAGGGCATTGCATATTTCATAATCATCCAAGTTTTCAGTTCTCTATCCCAATGTTACTGTCTGTGACATTAAAGGAGACTCAGCAGAATTAAATTCCATCATAATTTACTCACCCGCATGTTGTTCCAAACTTGTATGACTGTATTTAAATATTTGCCATTCATCAGTTGATTAAGTTCACAAAACTGGTCTGAAAATGTTCATGAATTAAAATGAGCTTGTTCTCAAGTATGACTCACTGATCAGGTCTCAGTGGTTAACAGCTCACTGAAGGAGAAAAATGTTTTAGTGAATATCGATTTAAATTTTGATCCGTTTCTCACACAAATCTATCATATAGCATCAGAAGACATGAAATGTGTTTAACTCTTACGGACAACTTTTATGATACTTTCACAGTGCTTTTTTTTTTTTTTTTTATGGTGTCAATGCCTATTACCAATCACTGGAAGCAGTATTGGCCGATACCGATCGCCGACATAAATACTACTACATGATAAATAAAAGGCTTTAAATAGACCCACTGGGGTGATTCAGCTATTCTTAACAACGTTTTTAAATATAAAAAAAATGAAAAGATGACAAAGTATCATAAATTGACAACTCTTTATTCATTGGCAAGCAACATGTGCAACATATATATTAGGGTTGGGCCCATAGACGATGCCATCGTCCATCAGCGATAGCAGATGTGATTTGTGATTCACCCTGCCTGCCCGCAAAAAAACATTTTAATTAATTACACCATATTGCCCAGTGCAATGCATGCTTTTAATTTCCGCACAGTTATTTCAAATAATTACTTTTTCTCTTTGTATAATAACCTAATCAAGTTGTTCCCAATCACAATACAAATTACATTCAAAACAGTTCAACGAACACAATTTAAAAAGTAAAGATTTTATTAAAAAAAAAAAATTCCAAACGAATTAAGGGCTACTAGATATTACACAAACTAAACCGCTGATATTCAAATATTCAATTACCTCCAACCTGCTGATGGGCACATATACATGAACATAAATAAAAATGAATATGAATATAAACAGAGAAATATTCTAAATATTGTGAAATGGCTGAAAATACAGTTTCTCTGTTTTGCAATATATCACCCATGGCAAATCATCATAATAGATTTTGAAATCTACAAAAACAAGGATGCAAAAGGTCAGTTAAATGCTGAACTCTAAAACTATGAGTCAGAATAAGACAGCCAACAACACTGCTGATGGGGAAGAACAGGCCACAATAGATCCATTGAGTCTCTGAATCACTCTCTTTCTTCTAAACTCCTCGACACACACATTCCATAAGCTGAAACTTCATTAGCATTACCAGCAAGGCTCGAGTTCACACTAACAAACACGAGCATAAATTTGAGCAGTTGAAAAAGTCAGATATCAGAGTTGGAGGAGCTTCTTTCAGATCTCTGCACACTCGACTTTAATGACTAAATGTAACAGAGCAGTGAATCAGTCAGAATTGCACTTAGGGTTGCTGATACAAGTAAAACACAGACACACACACATTTTTGTTCCCACCCTGCCTTGGTTTGAAAAATTGAATACATTTATAAAATAAAAATAAAAAAAGAATTACTGAGATGCAATGTCTATCCAGTTTGATGGTTTTCTTTTCTAATCGTTTTTCCCTGACATTATTTTCTCAGTAAAGTAAGCGTGCACGCTTTTGTCAGATGTGCAAAGACACAGATTTAGCAATTAGATATGACCTGCTGAGGTATCTGTTTTTCTAGAGGCGTGTTTGAAAAACTTCTTTTAACTTGAGAGCCACGTCATGCATGAGATGCTGCGAAAGACTGTAAGCGTGCACCATTTTGTGCTGTCATTTTTATATTTCCACCAGTGGATTGTGGAAACTGAGTACATTTGCACTAATTCTTCCAAACTATCTGTAGTTGTCGACTCAAATGGCGCATTTTTCCACCTGTCAATGTCAGCTCTGTATGAGGAGCAGACGAGATGACAGAGGCAGCACGATCGGCAAAATGTCGGTGACATTTATTTTTGTGTAAACATAATGGGCAATATATCACGTCACCAAAAATGATCGAGGTCATGTCCATATATTGTGCGATAAGTCGATATATCGACTATCGTGACAGGCTTATTTCCATTTGCATTTTTGATTTTATTGTATTTGTACTTTTTGTAATTTTCATCATTGATCATATTTATTTTACTGTTGTTATTAAAAATATTTTATATATCGTTATTTTCATATCGTTATCATGAAATAAATTACTGTCATTCTACTTTTATTAAAGAAAACGTCTCAGGTTATGAATGTAACCATGGTTCCCTGAGAACAGGGAACTGAGGGAACGTCACACGTGAACGCCAAGTATCAAACCACTCCAATCCTATTGGCCGGCGACAGCCTATGACATCATCATAGGCTGATGCCTTATATACTTCCTTATATACCCGGAAATATATAAGGAGTGCCTAGAGAATCAGTCAGTATCTTATCGTCTTGAGGGACTGTTCAGCAGGCATCCCCGAAGCATGGCAAAGCAACGCAGAGTCTCGTTCCCTGTTCTCACATTCGTAACCTGAGAAGTTCTCTTTTGAAAGGGAGCTCAACTCTGCGTTTACCACATATGGGGAACGATATACCCACACCGCCATGCTTGAGGAGAGTGCACACCAAGATGGCTAGACAAATGTCAAGCAGTTTCGAAAGAAATGCCAGATAGCAACTCACCCTCGGGTCACACAAAGGCTGTCAGGGACAGCATTCCCTACAGCCAACAGCCCAAACTGAACCTCAAAGAGGCCTTCCGTAGAAAGCCTACCAAGGTTGCTCCAATGCTTCTGGGACCAAATCTTCTGAAAAGAAGGTCCCTTTAAGGGAATGTGGCCAGGGAACTGAAAGGAACCCCGGCCAGCCAGTAGAAGGGGGACATAGTCACCCCAATGTCACCAGGGAGGCAGACATGGTCTGACATAGGACAAACTTAGTCTTGGCCAACCCTGTCTGAATACAGAGTCTCGACAAATGCATTCTTCAGAGAAGACAGCAAGTAAGAGCATAAAATATAAACATAAAATATAGATCAGCTTACCTTCCTGTGGCTCGAAGACCGAAGATTCCTGATTTTCCTTTTTCTCTACATGAAAGGATGGAATCTAGGGTTCTTTTAAGCCTAAAAGAGCCTCTTATTATCAAACCGGAAAATATATATATTATATATATATATATATATATATATATATATATAGGAGGCAGAAGAAGAAGAGGAAAGGGCAGAAGAAAACTGCCCTTGCAGCTGGGGGACCGATTATAGACGCCAGCGGCGTCTGTGATCGATCATCCATCTCAAACTTGCTTCTTCCACCTCCCGTCTGTCTGGGCCCAGATTCAGATCTGAACGGCTAGAGTTTTTCCATGCCCTCCTGATCTCAAACATGGAGATCAGGAAGGAATGGAAGGCTCACGGGAGCTGCAGAGCTATGGACAGAAAGGAACCGCTCGTCGAGCCGTCCGCGTGCGGCCCCTTTCTTAACACACCCTCATGGTAGCTGCAGCCTGCCAGAAGTGCGTCCCACAAACTCCAGCAGCTCCGCATATACAGCAGCCAAAAAGCGCTCGCTGCCGGATGCGATGACGTCAAACACGGATGTCATCATCATCCAACAACACATCCTTGTCAACCCTCTCTCAAACTTCCCAACGGGCTCATCTGCCTCAGCACAAACGGGGCCAGAATCACCAGGCACAGATGCGGACACTCGAGAAGAGTGCCAAACGAGAATAGGGATAGGGAGACGCTCACAGTAAATAACAGGAAAACACAGACAGCACCCTCAAGCACTGTCTATGCGCACTCTTCTCCCAGACAGAAAATGCCCAGAATGTGTATATCAAGTGTCAAAACCTGGGACACGGATGAACACACTCTCTGAAACGTTTGTAAGGCATAATATAAGATTCCCTTACCGGATTCGATAAAATTGCGATCAG
The DNA here is from genome assembly GCA_037101425.1 of Elopichthys bambusa. Classification (NCBI taxonomy): domain Eukaryota; kingdom Metazoa; phylum Chordata; class Actinopteri; order Cypriniformes; family Xenocyprididae; genus Elopichthys; species Elopichthys bambusa. Next base: position 25,901,215 of record CM074449.1, read on the forward strand.
ACAAAACAGTCCCTAAAGATGAAAAGATACTGACTGATTCTCTAGGCGCTCCTTATATACTTCCGGGTCACTCTATGATGATGTCATAGGCTGTTGCCGGCCAATAGGATTGGAGTGGTTTGATACTTGGCTTTCAGACAGACATCGGTTCACATGTGACGTTCCCCATATTCGGTAAACGCAGAGTTGAGTACCCTTTCGAAAGGGAAACGGTATTTTGTTATCTTGTAGAATTGTATTTTTTAACAGAGAATTTAGTTTGGGTATACTTCTCAATAACGTGTAAGACAGTCCAAAAAAAAAAAAAAAACTAAATTAAAAAAAAAATTAAAAACTTGTGATAAGATTGCAGATTATGGTGCAGACTGAAAGAATCTGTGATCTGATATATTTGCTATATTGCCCAACCCTGGTCTGAAGTGGATTCTATTTTTGCCACATGTGTGCTGAACTATAAATATACTGAAAATGCATTATAAATCTATTCATCAATCCAATATTTTGCAATATATGCTTTTATGAAGTAACAAACAAATTAAATATTCATCAAAATATTAATTGATTGAAAGCTCTATGTGTAGGTTATGTATAGGCTTATGCACTGCTCATGCATGAGGTCTGAAACAAGCCTTTCTTCACCTTTAAATATTCTAATTCTATTAAACTCCATAAAAAAATAAAAAAAAAAGTCTTAATTCACTAGTTCGCACTTACATATAATCAGATAAGGTATGGAATATGTGTATTTGTCGTGCTGTCCAGGGAGAGGGCTCCAAGCCTGGAATTTGGCCCGAACCCAGAGTACTCCCCCAACCCTGGATAGGAATAATAGAGAGTGAGGAGCTGGGGTAGAGGAGGGATGCTGGAAAAACTGTCGTGGAACGGAGGGAGTCGGCTCTTTAAATGTGTCTCCTCTTGTGTTCATTGGTTAGATTATCTGAACGTGCTCCTCCCGAACTTTGTTAATAAAACATCATTAAAACTGAAATTGTATTCTATTTTGCTGCTACTGCTTCTGTACCACATTGCTACTGAATACAGCGCCATGTCAAAAAAAAAATTCTTCAGACAATACTTCCAGACTAAACACATTTTTATATTGCACTATTCTCTCTGGTTGCACACTAAAACTAATTCAGAAGTGACTCTTATGAGCTGGATACTTTTAATGATGGTCTTAGAACTCACTATTGATTTGAATGAGAACGGTTTTCTATTCAATAGTTAAGTGCTTTTCAACTTTCTTTAGTGTGTAATGTTGTTGTTTTAGCATGAAAAAGTCTGCAACTTTACAAAGCAAAGTCCCCGCAAAGAGAGTTATTCTTTATATTAGTAAGCACTGTTTCTGCCGCGAATGACCACATCACAAAATTCACATCACTCACTTAAATAATCCCTTACCCAAGGCAAAAAAAAAAAAAAAAAACCCACAAGTGTAAGGTCTGCTTGAGTTGTGTTAGTAGTGAAACTCACAGTAATGGTAAGGGGCCCATTTCTGAAAACCCGTTTAAAGCCGTTGATTAAATCATAACACACTAGTCCAGCCAACCAATCAGAGCACTTTTCGGAAGGAGACACAAACTAAACAGAGTTACTGAACTGGGAAGAGAGGTGCTGCAATAATGTAAAATAAGTGTAAAAATTATGTTTTTTAAAAATTCAAGCATGAAAACCTATTCTAGTAGACCCCAAAAACAAATTCAAGACTTAAAAGAGAATAATATGGCATCTTTAATAAAACAGAATAGTAAAATAAAAAAATAAAAAATGATATTATATTATATATAGTTTTCAGTTTTTAGTTGAGAGTGGTGTCGTGTAAACGGCCCCTGAAATTTGAAATTTTTAAAAACGTATTCCTATAATCTTATTATAGGATTCTATAATTCCTAAAATCATTTTTACAGTGCATATACCATACGTGGAATTCTGCAACACACACAAACACATCTCATGCTTTAACTTGACTGTGTCAACAGCAAACTATCCACAGACACACTCGACAGCACTATACTTTCCACAGTAAAAGTCTATATTAGGAGCACGAGTCTCCATGTGCGCAATGCGCATGTCTCATATTTTCCATAAACAGTCTAGAGCTCTTCTTTATGTGAGTGTCCGCAACTTACCACAGAGAAAGATTGCACAGGAAACAAAAACACAAATATTAGCATGTGAGCCTGAGGTGAGAAGCCACAAACTGAAGCATCGTTTAGGCAGATGGATAGTGTTAACCCATTTTTGATAAGGATCTGAAGGGTTACTGGTTTAAACTTGAGGTTAGAATATTTGTCTTGAATGTCACTCTGTCCTCTTTACTTAATAACAACAAGCAACAGCTTTATGCAAAGTTGAATAACTTTCCGCAGAAAAAAACATTTCAAATGCAAACTGTACATTTTCATATTTCAGAAGTCTTTAGCTGAACCCTCTGGGACTGAAGCCCAGCTGCTGGCCTTGTGTTTCCAGTGACTTCCAGAGCACACACATGCACCTGAGAGACATCCAATTATCCAGAGATCACCAGAGGCTCCAGTCTTCCCACTAGCTAATAAATGCCTCCTGCCTAATCCTAATTACATTTAGTCATTAGTCATCCGAGAACGCCTGCACTGAAACCATGTAGACAAATGCTGCATTATGTCAACCTACAAAACCTGAAACACCCTTTTCTTCCTTGAAGCATATGGCTTTCAGTATATTCCAGTACACAATCATGCTTCTAAATACACGTTATGTTGAAATATTCAAAAACATATTAAAATGCACAAAATTAGATCTTTTTAAATGTATTGACCATGTTATTGCGCACACCTATTTTTACGATTATGTGGTAACACTACAATAATAGCATTTAACAAATTAAATTTACATTAATAAAGGGTTCATCCAAAAATGAAATTTCTGAACACAAATTCAGATATTTGATGATATCCTCAATTGAAAGCAATGAAATTACCACATTCAAGGTCCAGAAAAAGTAGTCGACGTGACTACAGTGGTTCTGTATTATATTATAATACTTCAGATTATGAAGCGAAGAGAATACTTTTTGTGTGGAAGCTCTGCAACGTAAATAACGTAGTAGAATGACAGGGGAGAGACGTATTTGTCGAATAAAGTCGTTATTTTTGTTTTTGCGCACAAAAAGTATTCTCGCCGCTTCATAACATTAAGGTTGAACCACTGTAGTCATGTGGACTATTTTAACAATGTCTTTACTACTTTTCTGGACCTTGAATGTGGTAATTTCGCTGCTTTTAATGGAGGATAAAAAAAATAAAATAAAAAAAAACCTCTTGGATTTAATCAAAAAATATCTTAATTTGTGTTCTGAAGATGAACGAAGGTCTTACGGGTTTGGAACGACATGAGGGTGAGTAATTTCATTTTTGGGTGAACTAACCTTTTAATGTAGGATAATGTTTTTGATACTATTGTTCAGTTAATTCATGTTCGTTCATAATACATTAACAAATAAACTAAACTAGTTTTTTTTTTTTGTTAGTTTCTGATACCTAATGCATGCAGCTAACGTTGACGAACTGACTTCATCCTAAATTGTTACCGATTATCATTTCCATCATCTAGCACTCACTAAAATTTCATTTTTAATAACACCAATAATTGTATAACCCATAAAATATCCTTTATACTTAATGTTATGATGTCTTAACTCACTTGTAACAATTTAAAACTATTTATTTGATAGTTGTTTTCTTTGGACAAAAATTGTAGCTAATTGAAAATATCAGCCACCACATAAATTTTAGTTTCAACATATCGGTCCATTCATACTTCTTTGTAAACTTTTTAGTACTTTTTTTATGATTTTAGAGTAATTAAATCAGATTTGGGGTTGAAAATGTTATATAAAAACTTACACCAATGTGAAAACAGCTACATTGACATTACTAAAATGAATACTACAGAGTTCCCACAAGACGACGAACTTTCCAGGCCAGGAGAATCACGATTCCCTGATATTGCCAGATTTTCCATCTACGATGGCATGACACAGTAACCTGTAGCCAAGGCCTTACATTTTCAACGAATTTATTACGAGGAGAATCAGAGTGTCTTTGGTCTTACCTCAAAGTACCTCAGAAAAAGAAGTCCTAAGATGCTAGTAGGCTAACATTGGCATCATGAGAAAGATTACAACCTTTGAGGTCACAATATCATCCCTACCATTCAATAATACAACATAAATAATAAAAAAATGTCCACGTCGTACATACATGTCATAACGAATTCGCAACAGATGGGACAACAACATTAAACCAGCAGCTCTAGCATGCATCAGGGCAAAAGCAACTGTAAGCATTCAGGTCAGCAGAAAGTTGCGATGATCAACAGATGATGAAACATTGTAACCGCTGTGATCTCAAACGACGTTCGAATGTTCAGGCGGATACATTGAAACCCCTGAAATTGAATAGATTGTTTAATGCAACTGGAAACCTACCACGAGCGCTCATCTTCACAAACCCACAGGATGCGTGTGCTTTGATATTCATCTTGAAGTAAGTCACTGTGAAAGCGCCTGAAGACGTCTTGAAGAAGCTCCGCTGCTCTAGGCAGCTCACTCAACACGCATGTGTTGTGTTGGGAGTTGCATAGAAATCAGTTGGTGAAGTTGATGGATTATTGGTAACAGAAGCACGTAGGTCACAGTTACAGTTCGCTAGGGTTTGTGTGATCACTGACCACCCTGAAGGCGGGGCAAAACCTCATGTTTTGGGTTGGGTGGTTGGGTGGGGGGGATGAGAATGAGAAAATCGAAGTCGTGCCATATTCACTTCACAGTTAATGGGCTGTTGTTTGCAATTGAATGCAATTATTGATTGTTTTGTTGATTGCTGAGAAAATTACTGCCATAGGCCGTGCCCTTAAATGACTTATTGCTTTATTCTTATTGTATATAAATAATATTCCATGAAATCTAGGCTTTAAAATAAATATATCAAATATACATGGCAAGCATACAACACACGTATTGACGTATTATGTGTAGTGAACAGTATGACGCTCGTATACCGCATTTTAAACACTCAATTGAATTATTTTCATTAAATACTTTAGATTATGCCATTTGTGGTCAATTCCGCCACCTACTGGTCAAGAGAGTGTGAGTGGCTCCTCACACAAAACTGTAGAAATATTTAAAAAAAACAAATAGCCTATATATTTATGTCTACGTTGTGCATAGAAGTTTCTTGACATGTAAAATTGAGTGTCATATGATAATTATTAATCTCTGTGAAGACTCTACATGCAGCCTACTAACGTTAGTTTATATATATATATATAAATAATTATTATTATTATTATTAAGGAGCCATATTTACCCCTGGAATTGATTTTAGGGGAATTTTATTTTCCTCCGATTGCATATTTCAATACACGATCTACTATCCAGTTATGGCAAATCATTAATTATTTATGAAATTAATTATTTATACATTTAATTTAACATCACAAAAATATTGAAGTAGCTTTATGGCAAAAATGTCATATTTATACAAGATTACGTTACATGATTTGTGTATATACACACACACACACACACACACACACACATATATATATATATATATATATATATATATATATATATATATATATATATATATATATATATATATATATATATATATGCGCACACATACATATTTACAAAAATATGTATTTCCCCGTAAACTACATAAGAGGAAAAAGAAATAAAAACTATTTTAATCAAGAGACTTTTATTTTGAAAATCAGTGGCCGTGTCTTTACTTTCGGTTTAGTGTAGCAAATAGTGATCACTTGTACTTTTCGTTTGCTGAAATATGGCTTTTCAGTGTCAGAGGGACAGTTATATGCAGGAGGTTTGTGGCTTTTTCAGATTTGATGACATTTCAATATATGTGTAGCGCCAGAGCAGTGTATGAAGAGAATTATTTGAATGTGTGAACACTGAATGTATTATTCAATGACAGCACATGTCCAGCAGTGACAGCTGCCGAGATTGCACTTCTCCGCATGCAAGTCATGTATAATTATTACACATGTTGATATTAATCAAGAGTGTAAGTGTGTAATGTGTAAAAATGCATTTGTCACTACAGGACTATTTAAGTAGGCTACATATAAATTTAACCTCCCCCAAAAAATGTTTGTCAATGTTTTGTTTGTCAACTTGCCTTTTACAGTTGGACACGTCTGTCGTGTCTTGCGTGCCTGCAGAATTAAAACTAGAGAGTAACGGAAAGAAAGAAAAGCTGAAGGGCTTTAATGTGAAACTGAAAGACACAATTCTGTTTCCAGAGGGCGGAGGACAAGTGAGTTTCCTTTCTCTAATCTCATGCCTTGCAGGTATCAAGATGTTTGAACAATCCCAGAATATATATATATATATATTTATTGCATGAGCTTGATTTTGAGATTGATGTCTTTTCTTCATTCCCAGCCTGATGATCGTGGGATGGTCGGAGGTGTCCCAGTCCTGCGTGTGCTGAGACAGGGTCCAGATGCAGTGCATTTCATCAGCTCTGCTCTGGAGGAGGGTCAGGAGGTCCACATCAAACTAGACTGGGAGCGAAGGTTTGACCACATGCAGCAGCATTCGGGTGAGGAAGGAAGGAATGTGTTTGGGAGAAACCTTCCCTTATGGCTCATATGATATTGGAGATTATAAAGCTCATATAAAGCCCAAAGAGGGGGTAAACACCTCAGTTTTATTAAGATCTCTAACCCGAGCAAAATATGCAATTTGATGCAGTTGCTGATATGTATATGGCCAAAAAGATGAAATTCTGGTAGCTTGTAAATGTAAATGAATGAGATTTTTATAACAGTATAGCAGACTACTTACATATTAAGACATATGTTTAAATGCTTAGTTTTATATGACCAAAGCTCTGTAGTTTTTAAACATATAAAAAACATATAATACATTGCAATACAAAGATGATAATAAACATTCCTCAGAAGCCTGATGCATCATATTTGATACTCGTATTTCAACATGATTTTTTTAAAAGATTATGTATGGATAATCAAGTAAACCTAAGCTGCTTCAGTCCAGTAAGTGTTCATCTTGAAATATTACAATATAAAAGCTATTCCTACATTTATATTCACAACAAATTCACAGTTTCACAACAAAAAGTCACATGTACCATGACCTAAAGTTTTTAAAATTATACTAAAAGACCTTTTACATGCTAAAAAAGTGTAAACTATCAATCAGATGACAGTAGTAGTAGATATCATGTTGATAATTTACGAATAAAATATGATACAGTAGGATTTGTAGGATTAAATAAAGCTCAAACTGATTTTATCGCATGCTTATTGTCTTTTTTTAAGGTCAACACTTGATCACAGCTTTGGCTGATGCAATGTTTGGATACAAAACTACCTCTTGGTAAGAGCTTTATTAGGATCTATTAAATGACTTGGAAATAAATTAGATTTTTTGAAATGTTAAAGCATGCTGGTTATGAAATGATACAGGGAATTGGGTCGTCAGCGGAGCAGCATAGAGCTGGACACAGCCTCGGTGAAGCCTGGGGAAATGGAGGCTTTGGAGGCTGCTGTGAATGAGAAAATCCGTGCACACATTCCAGTCACTGTCAACCTTCTGTCCATTGATGATCCAGCTGTGGAGAAGGCATGTGTGCAACTTCATAAATCTTCTTTTAGTCTTTATTAGAAAGCTCAAATACTGCGTTTACCTAAGCAGGTAGATAGGAATGCAAGTGATGCACTTACAAGCCAAGATATCTTCTGATTACCAACAAAACATGTTACATTATATACTTTAAGTTGAAGAGCCTAAAGTCATGTGACTACAGAATGACTGAATTATCTTCAGTAGATGTAACATAACTTATATATCATCTGTCATATTCAAAACTGTAAAAACTATAAAATGCACTGTCGTTTGAAAGTTTGGGGTTGGTAAGATTTGTAATGTTTTTGAAAGAAGTCGCTTATGCTCACAAGGCTTCATTTATTTTATAAAAATACAGCAAAAACAGTAATATACTGTGGCACATGGTCCTTCGGAAATCATTTTAATATGCTGATTTGGTGCTCAAGAAACATTGCTTATTATTATCAGTGTTGAAAACAATTTTGCTGTTAAGTAGTTTAGTGAAAACCATAATAATTTTTTTTTCAGGATTCTTTGTTAAATAGAAAGTCTTTACTGTCACTTTTTAATTAACTTTTTTTAACAGGTGAGAAGCCGTGGTCTTCCTGACGACCATGCTGGACCCATCAGGATCATTGACATTGAGGGCATAGATGCCAACATGTGCTGTGGGACACATGTGTCCAACCTCAGTCACCTACAGGTCAGTACTTGTGTCCTTGTCTAGCACAATTTAGGTCATCCGCCAACTTAACCTGTGAGCCATAGTCTTACACAGTTTCACAGACAAGGCTTAAGCCTAGTCTCAGACTAAAATGCATGTTTGAGCTGTTTTAACTGAAAGCAACTTGCACTGACATATCTTAAAATATGTCAGTGCCATTGTTTTGTCTCTTTTTTTTTTTTCCTAAGGCACATTTATAAAAGATACTTAAAGGGATAGTTCACCCAAAAATGATTTACTCACCCCCAAGCCATCCTAGGTGTATATGGCTATCTTCTTTCAGATGAACACAATCAGAAATATATTTAAAAATATCCTGGCTCTTCCAAGCTTTATAATGGTAGTGAAGCGGGCCGAGGTTTTTAAGCCCAAAAAATGCATCCATCCATCATAAAAGTAATCCATACGGCCACAGGGTATTAATAAAGGCCTTCTGAAGCGCAGGAACGGGTTTTTGTAAGAAAAATATCCATATTTAAAACTTTATTAACTATAATAACTAGCTTCCGGCAGATGGCTGTATGCATCACTTTGCGGCGGAAGAGTAACCTCTGACCTGATGCTTGACGTAATGACGAACGTGGAAGCTCAGATGATAGAGCAAAACAAAACACCGGTCACGAATTAGAAGTCTAAAATGAGAAATTTTAAAGTGAAATGTTGGAGGATTTCGATATAAGAAAAGAGAAGCTTGAGTTTGTTGCACAGCCATATTTGTTTGAACCGCGAGAGGCGTATAAGCTTACGATACTCCTACATCCTGCGGCATACATCGCGTCAGGGGTTACTCTTGTGTAGTATGCGTATGGTCATCTGCCGGAAGCTAGTTTATTTAGTTTTAAACATCCATTTTTTTCTTACAAAAACCCAAGGCCTTTGTTAACCCCCTTGAGCCGTATGGATTATTTTTATGATGGATGGGTGCATTTTTTTGTGCTTCAAAATCTGCCTCCCCTCCCCCCCTTCACTACCATTATAAAGCTTGGAAGAGCACAAAATTTTTAAATATATCTCCGATTGTGTTCATCTGAAAGAAGTCATATACACCTAGGATGGCTTGAGGGTGAGTTTTGGGTGAACTATCCCTTTAAATGTCCTAATTGAACTAAGGCCTAATCCTGGCTTAATCTAAGCCCTGTCTGTGAAACCAGGCCATTGTGTATTATTCAGTGGTGTTCTGCTTTTTAATCACTCAAAAAAATGTGTTTACATGCTCCTTAGGTTATAAAGATTTTGGGGACCGAAAAAGGGAAGAAGAATAAAACCAACCTGATTTTCATAGCCGGCAACAGAGTGCTAAAATATGCTGAGAAGAGTTACAACATTGAAAAATCTCTGACTGTCCTCCTCAAGTGAGTTACTCTCTTTAGAATCAGGTGACCTGTCTGCTTCTCCTCAAGCATGAACTAACATTTGTCCGTGTGGTCTGTTAGGACAGGGGCTGATGAGCATGTTGATGCCGTGGACAAGCTACAAAAGACAGTCAAACGTCTTCAGAAGGTAAACTACTGTAGAACCTACTGTGTCAGTAAACGATTAATATTTCACTTTAGCAATTATTAATCATTACCCTGTGTTCCTGTTACAGAGTAATCTTATTATCCTGAGGGAAATGGCTGTTCTGATAGCGCAGAACTTCAAAAGCAAACCGGACAGAGGAAACTTCTTCAGCTTACACAAGTGCGTGATTAACTTCTCCTGTTAAAGCCTGAAACCGAAGTTGTGATAGTCTTTTCTTCCCTATTGTGACGTACAGTCAAACCAAAATTTATTCCGACACCTTGAACATTTTATTCAACATAGTTTAAAAGAATGGTGATAAAATATGACAAGATCTCAGAGTTAAACTGTGTCAGAAAAAATAAATCTTAATTATGGTTCCAAAATTTTTAACAATTTCACTGGTAGTCCACTGTATGAAGATTTTTTTGCATATAATATGTCACAGTTTACTTTATTTTGCTATCCTCACTTACATAAATGAACTATAGTGTCCTGACCCACTAGTAAAAATATATCAAAAATATCTGAATAATTTTTGGTTTGACTGTATATCTGAGTGAAACGGCTTCTCGAACAAGAAAAAATGTATGGCCGGGCTTGATTTTGTCCATCGGATATTGATTGGATCATTGGATGGTTGTGTTTGTTTTCTATTAGATGATTTCATGTGGGAAGAGAAGAGATGTACCTGCTAGAAAGAGATTTTGATTAAAGATTACAAGGAGACCTCAATTAAAAAAAAAAAAAAAGATGTACATAGATAAGTGATTTTTAATAAAACTGCAATATTAAATAAATCATAAATTTCAGGGTACGTTTACACGATGTACTAAAACGTTTCACGTTTTTCCTTTTCTTTTTTTGTGTACAGACAACAACATTGTCAAAATGATCCCCGTTCACAAGGATCTGCGAAAATGACTAAAAACTAAAATTTTACTGTCTGCAATCCCATTCCCAACACAGTACCTACTTAGACTTATGATATCTAGATTTAGATTTAGATTTATGATATCTATCTAGATTTAGTCTAGATAGAAAATGTTGCTGCCTGCCACCTCAACACAGCCCGTTTTGACTGTTTTTCTTCGAAGATGGCCAACAACAGCCAATCACAACAGGAGGACATCGTTAACATAATAAAAGCAGCCAATCGAAATAAGAGTTTCAGAGAAGGCCAGCAGCCAATAGCATTTGTTATGTCAAAACTGACTCGTGTGCGTATGATTTCCGCTCACGTGTGTGTTTTAGAATTGCGCGCATGCAGAACAGAACTCGCGCTTCTGGTCAATTCTGTGCGTGTGAGTTTTCGCGGTTTTGTTATTTCTCCTCACAACGTGTCGATTTGTTTGCACAATCATATTTTTTTGTGCTCGGGATTTGGGATTTTGCAGTTTACATTTTACATGCAAGCTGTCGCTGTGCTCACACTGCTGTAATTCACTTGCGCGCTGTGTTTATGCGCTCGCGCTGTTTTGTCCATTATTTAACGTTATAAAAACCGCTGTATTATGCTGCCAGGCCAGTAGTTGCCGATGTCACTTTGTAAAGAAACTACTCGCATATAGACGCAACGTTGCGTTTTTGTAGTTTACGTGTACTTTGAAACCTGATTTTCCATTTTCAGGCTGCGAAAACGCTGTTGTCATGTAAATGTGAAAGATATCTGTTTTTAGTTGAAAATGGTGTCCTGTAACGGCCTCTATTTTCATGGTGACTTTAAAGGTTTATGAATGAATAAATTCAGCAAGAAATGCTGTTCTCAACCCATTCTAATTCCATGACCTGATGTTTTTCCAGATGAAACAAGATATTCAACCTGAAAATAGTAGGGTAAGATTGAAAAGTTCAATCCATTTAGCAACTTTTCTGCCTTTTGGTTATATTTTCACAGCAAAGATGGTGATAATGAGTTCATGAACATCATCGCAAATGAAATTGGATTTCAGGTGAACCACATCTTTTATTCATGGAATAGAATGTATGTGCAGTGGTTGATGTGCAATTTACACTCTCATTGCTGTGCTTGTGTAGGACACCGTGATCTTCCTGACCGTGGGTGAGGAGAAGGGTGCAGGGCTGTTCCTGCTCGCAGGACCTGAGAATATTGTCACTGAAGTGGGACCTCGGTAAGACCAATACTAATTCAAGTATTTTCATACTGGCAATGTTTTTAACCCTGTTAAGTCTGACATATGAAATAATAGTCAGGAAAATCAATTTTTTTTTAAATGGAACAATTTATTTAACCTTTAAACAAAAAAACAAAACAAAAAAAGTTTTGCATATGTGTTTTTGTTTAGCATCGGATTTGATGCATCAGGCTTTTAAGGCTCATATATTATGATATAGTGAGAATATGGAGCACAAAACACATCAATTTTAGGCCCAAACTGGGCAAAAATATGAATTTTATGCAGTTGTTGATATTTACAATATGTGGCCAAAATTTACACTCTAAAAATGCTGCGTTGTTTCAACCCAAATTTGTGTCAAATATGGACAAACCCAGCCCATTTTTAAATTACATTTTTAACCCAATGGCTGGGTTTGTCCATATTTGACACAAATTTGGGTTGAAACAACGCAGCATTTTTAGAGTGTAAGAAAAAATATATAACAGTATAGCAGGCAACTTGCATAAAATGCATATAAATATCAGTCGTCACTCTATATCTCCCAATAATATGATATTTAAATGCTTAGTTTTATGACCAAAGCTCTGTAGTTTTTATTGTGGAAGGAAAATATGTAATGCAATGTAATACAAAGATGATTGACAGATGAACAAATAAGCGTTCATTGATTATATTTGATACATTTTAACATGATTTAAAATAATAAATAGTTTATGGATTAGGAAGTTGCTTCAGTCCAGTAAGTGTTCATCTTGAAATATTACTAACAATATAAAAGTTATTCTTTCGTATTTCGTTCATGTTCATTATTTAAAGGCCTTAGAAATGTGTGTATCAAATATGATACAGTAGGGTTAGTTATATAGTTATAACTCTATATCTATGTATAGATATATAGTGTTAGTTACTTCTTTTTTTTTTTTTTTAATGCAAGTGTCAGCTTAAACTGGCCAAGGACCACCTACTTGTGACTACCATATCTCATATAGTTGATGCCACAATAATAGATTGGCATGAAATGAAAGAATTCAAATTACAGTCACCGTAAGCATTTGTAATTGAAACATGTACTTCATTTTACAGACAAAACTCAGGGAGAAACAAGAAAACAACATTTACCATTAACATTTACCTGTCTTCTGTCTTTACTTGCTTCTGCTAATATTCCCTAGCTTTAGAAGTATTTGCTTTATGCACCACTGCCTGTCAAGAGAATGATACTGTAATAAATCTAACTGAATTGTTTTCCCCAGGTCGCATGCAGAACTATGCTGTGTAGTGATTCTTCCAGTAGGTGCCACTCTTCTGAATGAAATGCTCCTCTGTTTGTGTCATCATGTGCAGGGTGTCAGAGCTGCTGCAGGGTAAAGGAGCTGGAAAGGCTGGACGTTACCAGGGTAAAGCCAACAGTCTGGTGAAGAGGGCAGAGGCTGAGGCCTTATTGCAGGAGCACAGCTGCAAACTCAACGCAGGAGAGGAGTAAAACGACACATGCTGACATACAGGTGCATTGATGATGATCCAGACTCAGAACTAGGCAGTTTCATTGGTTGCAATGAAACTGTCTTCATGGAAGCGCACAATGTGTTACAAGACATCATGATGCACCTTCAGTTGATCGATGCTTCACTGCTTAACTACTCCAGCCATTTATTTTTCCTGTCCATCCAAAGTAATTTTTTTTCATGTTGTGATGTTTTTGGTCTCTGGCCTTCATAATTGTAACCAACGTTTAATTCATTATAATATTTGCAAATTCCTTGTTACATGTAAAACTGGTTGTCTGTCATGTGTTTCAATGCATTATACTTTCTAAAGGTTTAACATTAATGTATTATAAATGTAATTACAATTGTTCAAGAGATCATACAATGCATTATAAAGTGCATTATATTAAAGGCATAATTAATGCATTAAAAATATTTTTATATTGTATTATATAAAAGGCTTTACCTAAAAAAATTTAAGGGTACCAACATGTAAAGTTTTTTCATTATTCTTAAAGGGATAGTTTACCTAAATATTAAAATTCTGTCATCATTTACTCACCCTCATATCGTTCCAAACCCGTAAGACTTTCGTTCATCTTCGGAACACAAATGTAGATCTTTGTGATGAAATCTGAGAATTTTCTGTCCCTCTGTTGACAGTCTACGCAAACTACTACTTTGACACTTCAAAAAGTTCATAAAGAGATCGTAAAACTAATCCATATGAATCAAGCGGTTTAGTATGATGAACATACTGAATTTAGGCTTTTATTCAGATATAAACATTGATCAGCGAACTTAAACAGAAGCTCAACCGAGTCTGCTTCACGCGTGTGACAAATCTCTTGCAGAAGCTCGAACGTGCTGCGTAACACACGAATGAACCTCATTGGTTCTCGCTTGGATCAAGCAAACATGCTTGAGCTTCCGTTTACCACAACTGATGTGTGCATTGATAAATGTTTATATGTGAATAAAAGCCTTAATTCAATCTGTTCATCATATAAAGCAATCAAGTCTCTTCAGAAAATTTGGACTCAATTCATATGGATTAGTTTTACGATCTCTTTACGATCTTTTTGAAGCATCAAATTGTCAGTTGCATATGGAGGAACAGAAATTCTCAGATTTCATCAAAAAGATCCTCATTTGTGTGAAGAAGATCAATGAAAGTCTTACAGATTTGGAGCGACATGAGGGTGAGTAAATGATGACAGAATTTTCATTTTTGGGTGAACGATCCCTTTAAATAGCCCATGCAAATTCAGTTTTTAAATCAGTAGGAAACGAAATTATACTCTCAAGCTTACAGTTGATTGCTCTGTAAACATTTGTAGACGACAGCATCGACACGTCCATTGCAGACAAACTCAAGCCACTGTGGTAAGATACAACTTCAGTTACTTCCAGTTTAGACACGGCTAATAATTTTGAGAGAGTGTAAATTGGAGTACTACTGTATGTATGAGTTTACGAATACATTGTCTTAGTTTGATCAGAATTCAATTACTCCATGGCATATGAAGTTGATATTGCTTTGTTAATTTGAAGTAATGCACACCCTTCATAAATTACCATGATTAGTTGATTATTTGTCAGCCATTGGACTGGTTCTTAGTACAGATTAACAAAAAATACTGAATTAAATGTATTTGATTGTGGGAGGGATAGGAATAAGATGTTGAGACAGCACCTCTAATCTAAATAAATAACTGGAAAAAATATATACAGTGGGTACGGAAAGTATTCAGACCCCCTTAAATTTTTCACTCTTTGTTATATTGCAGCCATTTGCTAAAATCATTTAAGTTCATTTTTTTTCCTCATTAATGTACACACAGCACCCCATATTGACAGAAAAACACAGAATTGTTGACATTTTTGCAGATTTATTAAAAAAGAAAAACTGAAATATCACATGGTCCTAAGTATTCAGACCCTTTGCTGTGACACTCATATATTTAACTCAGGTGCTGTCCATTTCTTCTGATCATCCTTGAGGTGGTTCTATACCTTCATTTGAGTCCAGCTGTGTTTGATTATACTGATTGGACTTGATTAGGAAAGCCACACACCTGTCTATATAAGACCTTACAGCTCACAGTGCATGTCAGAGCAAATGAGAATCATGAGGTCAAAGGAACTGCCTGAAGAGCTCAGAGACAGAATTGTGGCAAGGCACAGATCTGGCCAAGGTTACAAAAAAATTTGTGCTGCACTTTAGGTTCCTAAGAGCACAGTGGCCTCCATAATCCTTAAATGGAAGACGTTTGGGACGACCAGAACCCTTCCTAGAGCTGGCCGTCCGGCCAAACTGAGCTATCGGGGGAGAAGAGCCTTGGTGAGAGAGGTAAAGAAGAACCCAAAGATCACTGTGGCTGAGCTCCAGAGATGCAGTCGGGAGATGGGAGAAAGTTGTAGAAAGTCGACCATCACTGCAGCCCTCCACCAGTCGGGCTTTATGGCAGAGTGGCCCGACGGAAGCCTCTCCTCAGTGCAAGACACATGAAAGCCCGCATGGAGTTTGCTAAAAAACACCTTAAGGACTCCAAGATGGTGAGAAATAAGATTCTCTGGTCTGATGAGACCAAGATAGAACTTTTTGGCCTTAATTCTAAGCGGTATGTGTGGAGAAAACCAGGCACTGCTCATCACCTGTCCAATACAGTCCCAACAGTGAAGCATGGTGGTGGAAGCATCATGCTGTGGGGGTGTTTTTCAGCTGCAGGGACAGGACAACTGGTTGCAGTCGATGGAAAGATGAATGCGGCCAAGTACAGGGATATCCTGGACGAAAACCTTCTCCAGAGTGCTCAGGACCTCAGACTGGGCCGAAGGTTTACCTTCCAACAAGACAATGACCCTAAGCACACAGCTAAAATAACGAAGGAGTGGTTTCACAACAACTCTGTGACTGTTCTTGAATGGCCCAGCCAGAGCCCTGACTTAAACCCAATTGAGCATCTCTGGAGAGACCTAAAAATGGCTGTCCATCAACGTTTACCATCCAACCTGACAGAACTGGAGAGGATCTGCAAGGAGGAATGGCAGAGGATCCCCAAATCCAGGTGTGAAAAATTTGTTGCATCTTTCCCAAAAAGACTCATGGCTGTATTAGATCAAAAGGGTGCTTCTACTAAAGACTGAGCAAAGGGTCTGAATACTTAGGACCATGTGATATTTCAGTTTTTCTTTTTTAATAAATCTGCAAAAATGTCAACAATTCTGTGTTTTTCTGTCAATATGGGGTGCTGTGTGTACATTAATGAGGGAAAAAAATGAACTTAAATGATTTTAGCAAATGGCTGCAATATAACAAAGAGTGAAAAATTTAAGGGGGTCTGAATACTTTCCGTACCCACTGTATATACTGCGTTGAATTATTTAAATCAATCATCATGTGTTCGTAGTTCACCTGAAAATGACAGTTATGTCATAATGTACTCAACCTCATGTCATTCCAAATCCATATAAATTTAGCCAAGTAGATGTGTAAAAGAGATATTTTGCAGCACATTCAAGCCTATTTTTTCGCCATACAATTAAAGTACCTTTTTTTTTTTTGTAAAAAAAAGTACCATGAAAGTAGTCCATTTGCATCATGTGTTGTACTCAAAGTCTTTAGAAGACGATCTAAACAAAATTTAAATGATGATAGAATTTTTATTTTTGTGTGAATTATCCCTTTAAAATCACAAAATAGGGCTGGGAAAAATTACAACTGGGAAATGTACATTTAGAGCCAGTCAGTCGTTTCGGTCTTGAGGATTCCTAGTTTTATTTTACAGGGCTACTGATAACCAGAAGTAAAACTAGTTGAAGACTGAAAATGTTCTTTTTAAATAATAAAAAGTGCAATGCTTTGGGTTGCTAAACATATGGTTCTCTGCCCTACTGTACCAAAAAGAAATCTTCAAATGCTTTAACCTGAAAGAAAAGAAAATGCTGGCAAGACATATTTTCAGTGTTTTATTAAAAATGACCTAAAGAATTTCCAAAAAAATAGTATATTACAGAAAATACACATCTTGGGGAGGACGAAATTTGTCCTCCTATATATACTGTAGTTTATTTTATTATTTCAGTTCTCAAAAAAGAACTTAACACTTCTTTTGTCAAATACCAGACCTTTTCATCTAGATCCAAAAGCACTAAGGGCACGTTTACACGACAACAATGCAAGTTTTTCCCTTTGCGTTTTTCACGTACAGACGACACAGATCACATACAGATCCCCATTCACACGGATCCACGTAAACGGCTAAAAACGCTGTATTCTGCTGCCAGGCCAGTAGTTGGCGATGTCACTTTGTAAAGAAAAGCTATAGACTTTAGAGATATAGACTGAACATGTAATACGCATGCGCGTGACATCTCCGTTTTCACAAATTTGCGTTTTTGTAGTTTACACGGAGACGATAACAGAATCCCGTTTTCAAAAGTTTGCGTTTTCAGGCCCCCAAAACACGTTGTCGTACAAATGAACGGCCAAATCACAAAAAGTTTTCTATTTTTAGTTGAAAACGGTGTAATGTAAACGGCCCCTAAGATATAAAAATTCTAAATTCTAAAGTTCTTCATCTCACACATCATATAACTACAAACAATACATGCACTATAACAGTGCTTAACTGCTTAACTTAAACTCTAGTTATCTGCATCCCCTAGTTAGAAAACACAGGCAAGTTGTTCATCAAGCAGCGTTCCTTCGACTGATAGGATGAAATAGGTTGTGCTAGTCTGAAATACTAGTTGCTTACAGTCTTGTACAGTTCTTTCCCAGCTTAAAGCTGTTTCTTGCTTTGTAAACCGAGGGCTCCGGACACGCAGTACGGGATGATGCTGACAGTGGCGAGGGGAACGGTGGCGCTCTTGCAGAAAGACAGCAGGTAGAAGAGGGCAGCCGTGTGTGTAGGAGGCTTGATGGAATCGAAGAGATGCAACAGAAACAGAGAGGCGACGATACAGGCGATCCTGACGCGAGCGCTGCTGCTCTTCTTGTTTTCCGTGTACAGTGGGGAGTGAAGGCCGAGTCCCAGACCGAACAGGGTGCCCATGTTCCTCAACAGGCTGGCGAATGGCGTGGTGTCCAAATGGACCCAGGCTGGATTGACACACCACCTCTGGGCTTTCTCAAGTGTCCACAGCAGGTCCACACCCAGAGCTTTCAAGAGCACGTACAAGCCCACCGCAAAAGACAGCAGAAACAGCGTGACGTTGAAGTAATGCTTTAGACTGGCACTGTAGATCCATTTCTGTCTGTTAAAGGCCTCTGCAACAATCATGCCTGTAAAGAACATGAATAAATACGTTAGTTGTACTACCTCAAGACTTGTACACATTTCTTTTGTGCTCCAGTAGCTCAGCTGGTACGTAACTTGTCAAAAGTTTGGAATAATTACAATGTTTTAATGTTTTTGCTCACCAAGGCTACATTTGTTTGATTAAAAATACAGTAAAAACAGTAACATTGTGAAATATTATTACAATTTAAAATAACTGTTTTTTTTTATTTGAATATATTTTAAAATGTAATTTATTCCTGTGATGCAAAGCTGAATTTTCAGTGTCACATGATCCTTCAGAAATTCTAATATGCTGATCTGATGCTTTTATTGGTGCTCAGTGATTACTAATACTGGTTCTTATACTGAAAACAGTTTTGCTGCTTAATATTTTTGTGAAAACCATAAGACATTTTTACAGGATACTTTGATGAATAGAAAGTTTTCATCACTCATTTGAAATAGAAATCTTTTGTAGCATTATAAATGTCTTTACTCTCACTTTTGAACAATTTAATGTGTCCTTACTGAATAAACTTATTAATTTCTTTCCTTTTTTTTTATTTTATCTTTCTTATCCCAAACATTTGAATAGGACAGGTTCCAAAAACAGTTTTCAACATTGATAATAATAAGAAATGTTTCACCAAATCATCATACAATGATTTGTGAAGGATCATGTGACACTGAAGACTGGAGTAATGATGCTGAAAATTCAGCTTTGCATCACAGGAATAAATTACATTTTTAAATATATTCAAATAGAAAACAGTTCTTTTAAATTGTAGAAATATTTAAAAATATTACTGTTTTTACTGCATTTTTGATCAAATAAATGTACACTGTAAGCCCGAATAAGCTGGCAAAACTAAAAAAGTTAAAGTTAATCAGTTAAATTGGGAAAACAAAGCATTAAACACTATTAAATCTCCCACTTAACATTGATCTCGTACAAAAAAAAAAAAAAACATATAACACTTAATTTTAGCATTTATTCTCCCTTTCGAGTGTTATGGCAAAGCTTGCTCGGAAATAGAAATCTCAGTCCAGTTTGAGGTAAATTTAAGTTTGTCTAAATTGAAAGAAACAAGTTCATAAAACTCAAAACAGTCAGTTTTGTGAACTCAAAAGAAAAAGAAAGCTCTAAAAGATTTGATTGAACTAATTTGTTTAATTAGAGTTTGCCCTACTCAAATCAATTAATTATTTTGAGCATTAGGGTTTACAGTGCAGCTTTGATGAGTATAACAGACTTATTTCAAAAACATTACAAATCTTTTTTATTCCAAACTGTTGACTGGCATTTTGCTAGAGAAGGTCATGGGTTCAATTCACAGGGAACATATAATCCGATGCACTCAGAACACCTAGCAGGTGCATTTTTAAGTGGACAATTTTAAGTTTCATCTGTTGATGAAGATTTTGCGAGATTCTTACCTGAAATAACACCTGCGAAAACTTGATGGGGGAAATGAGCAGCGATGAAGACTCGAGAGAGGCATACACAGACCTGGACCGTCCAGAAGAGTGTCCAAAGTGAACCACGTAAGTATCTGAGTAAGAAAAACAACATTTAAACATATTACAGAAGCGACTATCTATTTTGAAACAAGCTCCTGGTGATGCAAAAGTAACCTAATTGTGCTAAAGATTGACTTACAGGCTCTTGGACGATGATTTCTTCTCTTTGTTCAGCATTATGGCGAGGATGGAGGTGACCAATGCATAGTAAACACCAGCAGCGCCCATAGCGTGACCAGATGGACTGCCTGCATCAAGAAGCAGATAAATGATCAAAGTGGTCTTTTGATGTATGATGAAACAGGTTTTAGGAGGACAACTGTGGTACTTCTAGAAGAGAAAGACGCACCTGGGCCAGTCTCACAGGTCATGGGATACTGCTCAATATGAGGTGCTGAGCTGTTGATGTAGTAGGAAGTCTCATGGACCCACCAATATGGACGTTCTCCAAACAGGATCCTTGAATAGATGAATCAACAGTCATTTTTTTTGTCAATTAATGATTTAATTTGACATTTTTGGTTGCTTTGCTTACCATTTGAATACCAAATTGAGCCAATCTCCTATCACAGCCACCCAAATAAGCTTGATGCCGACTGATTCTTTCAGATGGAACCAGATGGGAAAGAAGATGAAGAAGGTGTTCCTCAGATCTGCCGCAAAGGAGACGAAAAGAAACCATCCTTGGGCGTCTTTATAATGGGTCTGCAGGTATTGGGTGCTACTCACCCCGAACCCGTGCACTGTATCCATCACAGCATTCATCTTTAGATGTTCTCTGAGGCAGAATGTGTTGTAGAGCTAGTCAAGAGTGATAGTCCTCCACCACCTGCCTGCGGTTTTTATACTTGCAGGCCCACCACCACAACGCATGGACAAACCGATCTTTGAACCTTGCACATGTGTAATAAAACACAGAGTGGAACAGAAGAAAAAAACGCTAGAGTTAAGAGTGTGTTTGTCCTGTCAGAAGAGATAACGTTCAGGAGAAAAAGGACGTAGAAAAGACGTAACAGTGAATCATTGAACACATCTGCGACCTCAAAAACACATCCAGCCTCAGTCAACATCTGTAATTGTATTATATATATAAATGTTGAAATTATATATATATATATTTGAAATTATTTTAAAAAGTCTATGTCTATTTGCACAATTTATAAAATTTATGTTATGGGTGATTCTTGAAAAATAAATAAAATAATATTTTTTTACATTTTACATGAAGAAAATGAAGCATATTTTAGCACCAATAAGATATGCATTGCAATATTATTTCTCAAAGCATATTTAAAAATAATAATAATTTTTCTAATTTTTTTCAGTTTTTTCTATTTAAATTGGGGTAATTTACAAATACCACCCTAAAGTATATATACTTTGCAATTTAAATAATTTCTTAATTTAAAACAAGTTATTTGTTTGTTTATTTTTATTGTCTTTATTTAGTAGTCTGTTTGAGTTTCTTTTTTTTTTTTTTCTTTCTTTTTTTTTTGCCAAAACAAACACGTGTTGTGATTAATCTATAGACCTACATCATTTTGGCTTTTGAGAAACTAGGGCAAAATTTTCCCTAAACAAGAAGGGGAATCCTGTTCAGAAAATAATCTCAGAGCTATGGGAACCTATCACTCTCAGACAGGCATTCATTTGGATGCTTACATAAGCAGTTTCTGATTTGCATTGAATTGCTTGTTTACGTGTGTTACGTAAGTACATCAATCATCAAGTTGATCTGTGAAGCTTAAATGACAAACTAAACTGTAAGGCAAGGCTTTTTGTAGCTGAAATTTGTGGTGATTGTTCTATTATATTTTCCTTGATCAAATATATTTACAGACCATCTTTGCATATAACAAAATAAACAGATACATTGTCAAGAAAAGTGGTATACAAAACTCTATGCAGTAGTGTTGGATGGGTAACTTCTTTTGGTGCATCCGCAATCACAAACCGTCTGAGTAGTTACGACATTTGAATTTGAACTTACCTCATGAATGTTAAAACTATGTTCTATATAGAATGAATATGGGTAGCATAAATGAAATTCAGACATACTATATCCACCATGTTGTTACTGTTACGTGACCTAGCCAGTTGCGTCACTTCACTGCCATTCACAAATCCTCTCCCATGGCCTCATGGGATAGTAAAGTGAATCTTGGTGGAAGTAGTAGGTACATTTTCGAATACTATTCGAGTACTATTTTACTATTTTCGAATACTATGAATTCGGACATATTACTCTTTTGGCGTACTGTACAAAATTGCAGCTTTATCATTAGAAAATTGTGCAATTACAAATATTTTTGAATACGTCACGTGTTTCAATAGATATGGCATTTTAATTTAGTCTACTATAAATGATTATCAGTATATTCAGCAGTACACTTTAACCATATTTCAAACACAATGGAAGTAATTATGAAATACATAACGAAAAGATGTACTTAAGTCCTACTTAAAGGGATAGTTCACCCAAAAATGAAAATTATCCCATGATTTACTCACCCTCAGGCCATCCTAGGTGTATATGATGTTCTTTCAGACGAACACAATCAGTGTTATATTAAAAAATATCCTGGCTCCTCCAAGCTTTATAATGGTAGTAAATAGCGCTCATGGTTTTGAAGCCCAAAAAAATGCATCCATCCATCATAGTAATCCGTACATCTGGGTTTTTGTGAGAAAAATATCCATATTTAAAGCTTTATAAACTAAAATAACTAGCTTCCGGCAGACAACCGTACACATACTGCACAAGTCAACTTGCGCCACAAGAGTAACCCCTGATGCAATGTATGACGTACGATGTAAAAGTAATGTAAGCTCTTGCGGTTCAAACAAATAGAGCTGTGCAACAAACGCAAGCTCCTCTTCTCTTATATTGAAATCCTATGACATTTCTCTTTAAAAGTTCTTGTTTTAGACTTATAATTTGTGACCACTATTTTGTTTTGGTCTATCCTCTGCACTTTCATCTTCGTCATTGCATCATGCGTCAGGTCAGAGGTTACTCTTACACCGTAACTCGATGTGTATGGTCGTCTGCCGGAAACTAGTTATTTTAGTTTATAAAGTTTTAAATATCAATATTTTTTTTTTACAAAAATGCATCACTTCTCTTCAGAAGGCCTTTATTAACCCCCTGGAGCCGTATGGATTACTTCTATGATGGATGGATGCACTTTTTTGGGCTTCAAAACCGTGAGCGCCATTCACTACCATTATAAAGCTTGGAGGAGCCAGGACATTTTTAAATATGATTCTGAAAGAAGATAGTCATATACACCTAGGATGGCTTTAGGGTGAGTAAATCATGGGATAATTTTCATTTTTGGGTGAACTAACTCTTTAAGTGGGTCAAAAAACAAATAACATGCAATCAAGCATCCAAAATATTAAATTCAGTTTGCGCTTAAGTATATTATTTTAAAGTTATTTCCATAATAAGTACCCTTTTTATGTATGCTAAAGTGCACTTCTTTTTCACAAGGGAAGAGCCCAATGAAAATTAAAACATCTGTTTGTAAGAACACAACACCATGAAGCACAACAAAACAAAATGTCACAAGTCAGAACACGAATGGATCAATAAATTTATTAAACAAGACCGTATCATTTATTCCCTTTCCCATTTACAGAGTGACAAAGGATCAAAAGCCAGACAGATCCATATAATTTTCGTTAAATGCGTCACTTTAAGATGTCCTCACAGTGACATCACACTTCATGAAACCAAAGACAAAACTAATCAGTGTGTCCACTCATCATTTTATCAGTCTTTGCCTCATCAGCGTCATCACAGGTGAAAGGTCATGAAATCGAGGCCCCCTGAGTTCTTCAGCCAACATGCAAATAAAACCAAACCATCTAGCCTTGAATAAAGTCCAACTAGTACAGAAAACTGGGGTCCAAGTTTAGATGAAACCTGGCAGGCTGCCTTCGTATGTCCAGTTTGATCCCTATCACTCCGCCTTGCGTCTATCCTCCGTTCGAGCGCATTTGTCCAGGGTGATTCGTCCCGATCTCAAGCTGCAGAGATGGACCTGCTTCACAGCTGGGGGGTGAACCTAGCTGTCCATTTGCAGACAGAGTACCGGGACTATGAGAATCTGTTTCAGTGGGTCTCCTCGGTGGCGGATCTCCACACCACGTTCTTTGTGTTTTTCCCCATTTGGTTTCATCTGCGCAGAGACGTTGCCGTTAAACTCATCTGGGTGGCCGTGGTTGGAGACTGGCTAAACCTCGTCCTGAAGTGGTGAGATGCTCTTTGGTTTGCGTATTCTTTAAAAAAAATCACTAGAAAATATAATGTGACAAGATTATGCTGTTACATAATAAGTTGCATTATCAGAAATATTGAC
This sequence comes from Elopichthys bambusa, assembly GCA_037101425.1. Classification (NCBI taxonomy): domain Eukaryota; kingdom Metazoa; phylum Chordata; class Actinopteri; order Cypriniformes; family Xenocyprididae; genus Elopichthys; species Elopichthys bambusa. The sequence continues at coordinate 25,925,888 of CM074449.1, forward strand.
CCATTTTATATTAAAAGTCTTTAACTACTAGTATGCACTGACATTTAAATTAAGGATACTTATATTACAGCTGTAATTAATTTGTAATTAATCTGTAATTAGACTGTTGACCCTTCCATTACGCCTTAAACCAGTCCCTAACCTTACCCGTATTACACGTGATATGAAGTGGGAACAGAAAGAATTTTTTTTTTCTATTAATATTAAACATGCATTATGTAAGTTATTATTTATTAGATAAATATTATTTAAATTAAATTATTAAATTATGTTTTGTGTTATCTTTGTGCTCCTATTCTCCCTCTTCAAATAAAATATTTTTATTTTATTTTTTATTTGTTTACTTTTGATGATGATGATGCAATTTAATATGTTTTTGCGATATATTCATAGGGTGCTTTTCGGTGAGAGGCCGTACTGGTGGGTGAATGAGACTAAGTTTTACAGCCCTATAAAACATCCTGAACTGCAACAATTCTCCATCACTTGTGAAACTGGACCAGGTATATTACAATATTTATTGCACAGCTATCTGAAATACTTGTCAAACACAGCTTTCTATGTTCAAATAGTTTTGTACTATGACTTGACCATAATCTCATGGTTTTTCTCTACAGTCTCTTTCTTCTTACACAATAAAATGTATTTAAACTCAATTTCATCTCTGTTTATTCATGTATTTTGGTAAGTTGTCATTTAATAAGCAGAATAATATACAATAAATCGGTCAGTATTGCTAAATTTACCATTTTTATTTTGCAATAATAACTGGCTAACTGTATATTCCCTTTCTACTTTATAATTGATTATGCATTGAATGAATTGCAGCTCCAAAAAACATTATACCGGTAGTAATTTAAGCAAGGTTGCTGATCTAATCTCTCATGTGAAAATGGATCTGGCTTCTGGTTATCGTACTATTTCAAGTTCAAGGGCCGTCTTTGAATGAAGCCACACATATTACTTACTAGTAATATTACACATATTGCTGGCTAGTATCCATTCATTCTTGACCTGAATTAGTACTCTAGACCAATTAAATTGGCTCATAAATAGCCTGATATTTTATCTAAATGGCTGCTGGTATTTTCCCTAAGCTGGTCTTATCTGGTTTAAGCTGGTTTTAGCTGGTTTCCCAGTCTGACAAGCTGAAAAGTGCTCAAAACCTTTCTAAAATCAACCAATAAACCAGCCTGAGAAACCAGCAAACCACTTTAGGCTGGTTTCAGCTGGGGAAGGTCCTGAACAGATGTATCTCTGATCAAACAATTGTTTTTCCACACAATCTCTGATTTGATTTTTTCTGTGATCTGTAACTATTCATGTCTGTTTAACCTTTGCCCTGTGTTCACCAAGTAACTTGAGTTATGTAATCAGATTACTTTATCAAGTAAATGGTAAAGTAATGCATTACTTTTAAATTTGCAACAAAATATCTGTTACTTTTTCAAATAAGTAATGCAGCAGAGGCGTTGTGTGCGCTGTGTAAACAGAAAGGTTATTGTAGTATTGTATCCAATTCAACCGTACAAATGACTTTAAATAAGCATCACATTTTTTGTTCTTATTGCTTAAGTATAAGTGTTGAAGTTCATTCTTCTGCGTCCTATTTCAATCCAGAATAGCAGCACAGCTGAAAGGTTTGTTTGAGCTACGCCCTCTATTGTACAGATGTGAATTTGAGGCTTATTCATTTCACTTTTGGTGTGAAAAGGCCTTTACATTTGCCAAAAGTAGAACTTTTTTTGTTATTAAAAGCAAAAAAGCAAACCCTGCCCAGGTGTAATCCAATACTTTCCATAAAAAGTAACTAAGTAATGCAGTTAGTTACTTTTTTAAGGAAGTAACACAATATTGTAATGCCTTAACTTTCCCCAACACTGGTGTTCACCACAATGCTTGTTTGGTTCTCGTTGATCAGGGAGCCCGTCGGGTCATGCCATGGGTTCTGCAGGAGTTGGGTATGTAATGGTTACAGCAGTGCTTTCCATTGTTGCTGAAAGAAAAATACCTCCTTTAAGTTATAGGTGAGTCTGAGAAAAGTAGATCTGTGCCTAATCATCTCAAGAAAACAACTGTTTTAAGGTCTTAATACCCTTTGATGTTTGCTTTTAGATTTTTACAGTTGATGCTCTGGATGCTTCTGGGTTTGGTGGAGTTACTGGTGTGCATGTCTAGAGTCTATCTGGCAGCCCATTTCCCACACCAAGTTATCAGCGGAGTTATTTCAGGTAGATGTCTTCTTTTTTCGTTAGCTGGTCAATGGCATAGAATGTCCATGATGGAAAAAAGGAAAAATATATATTTTTTAAAATTCTTTAAAATGTGTTTTTTGCATTCATGTTGGTTTAGAAAAACTTATATACAATTTTAAAGAAAATAAAAAATGTAATGACTGCAAAAATGTCATGTGGTGTAACCAAGAAATCGTGTGTTTACATCACATATTAATCATTTGTAATATTTATTTATTTATTTATTTTAACAAATCTCATGAATTAGTAATTCATAATACATTTTTGGGAGTCGCACCACATGACAATTTTCAACCTGAACCAGTGTTATTTTAGTATCATTGATAAACTATTTTTTAATATGTTGAATTAGTTTTTATTTTTGTATTTTTCATTTTAGTTAAAGTTTTAGTAATTTTGTTGTGTATTTTCATCATTTTTATTTATTTTTTTAAGCGTCTATAGCATTTTTATTCATTTTGTATTTTAATTTGAGATATTTTACTATATGAATATAGAAATGTTGCTTTGGCAACTAACTGAAATAAAGTAAGTTTAAGGTTTTTAAAGTTAGTTCATGTTTATTTTATTTCAAGTAACAGTTTATTTATGTTTTAATTTTCATTTTAGTTATCTATAATAACCCCGACCTGAACTTTTCATATAAGGTCACGGGTCAAGGTCACATGACTACGTATTCGCAGTCATTTGGAAGCTAAAAGTTTTCAAATAATAATAAGCAGTGAAGCAGTTTTGTTAAAAAAAAAAAATAAAAAAATTCCCTTAGAAAATAACAATAAAGGATTATGGCAAACTACTCAAATATTTCCAAGAATTTCATCCTATTAATGAGCCTTTTTTTTCTCTTTTATCATGATATTAGAGCAGTTGTACTGCCCATTTTTGGCTTTTTTAACTTTATGTCCCCTATAATATCAAAATTATTATTTTTTTTTTTTGAGCAATTAAAAACATGCTTATCATACAAGAGGTGTATTCAAGTCATTATACTGTATGTACAAATTACATTTTTAATGTATTTCTGAATAAATTAATAGATCCTGGAAAAAAATGTATGTTGCTTCCAGATGCTCTGACAGCTGTTGGTCTTTTATTTCCAGGTATAATTGTAGCAGAAACATTCTCCAGAGTGCAGTGGATCTACAACGCAAGTCTGAGAAAGTACTTCAGTGTCACGCTGTTCCTGCTCTTCTTCGCACTGGGCTTCTATGTGCTTCTGAAAGCTCTGGGTGTGGATCTGCTCTGGACATTGGCAAAGGCCCAGAAATGGTGCGTCAATCCAGACTGGGTCCTTATGGACACCACCCCCTTTGCTAGCCTGTTGAGGAACATGGGCACCCTGTTTGGTCTGGGACTTGGTCTTCACTTGTCATGCTACAATGAAACAAGAAGCAAAAAACACAGCAGCGCCTCTTTCAGGACAGGATGTATTGGTGTATCATTGGTGTTGCTGCAGATCCTGGATAAGATGACGTTTTCCTTGAGCAACCAGTTACTTTTCTACCTTCTGTCATTCGGCAAGTGTGCTGTAGCTTTGGTGCTTCCCACTGCTCTTGTTCCTGGAGCGATATCTTGGATTTTACAAAAAAAACAAGCATGAAAAGGACATGTAGTGCAATATTCGTGCAAAACTTTGGTGAATGGTAAACCATAAAGTTTGACTGATACAGGTTCAGCAAACAATTTTGCTGGGCACTCTTTAGAAAATACCTCAGATGGCATGTACAGGATGGGTGGATACAAAATATAATTGAAACTGTTTTGAACTGTCCTGTGATTTAATTTTTTTGTATAAAAATGGTTCCATTCTCATCTACACTGATAAGAAATTCGGTATAGGAACTATTTTCACTCAGAAATTGCTAGAAACAATTACAAAAAAAATGGCAAGTAACACATTGAATTGATGTGCAATTTTTAAGCAGAAAAACTAAAAATGTTGGGCTATAAAATGTGCTCCAGTTTCTTGATTTTTCAGAAACTATTAAGTATGAAACGTTGGTCAGCATTATGAGACATTGAATTGAATGAATAGTTGTCAGAGGAGAACTTTACAAGATGTTCCTCTTCTCGAATCCTCTTGCATGACTATGATGAATTTATGTGGCTGTAATTATCACTCAGATCTTTCCAATATTATTTGAGCTTATTGTTGGCAAGTCTTCATATTCTGGCGCCTCCCTGCATATCTTGTTATCTGTGAATGGGTCTAAAGGAGGCTGGTTCATTCACTAAGTAACTTTCATTCAGATCTTATGTTCAAAGGTCCCTCAGTCATGCTCTGTACATACAGTATGGCTGTACATTGTTCCTATGACTGCTGTTCATCTTAATGGGAGTTATTGCACCATTCAACTATATCATTCTTAGGATACTTGGAGCTATACATTTACGTCCTACCAAAACCTGGCTTTAGATAAACAAAGAACAGATTCTACACATTAGATCAATTTACTAATGGATATTACTTTTAAAATTAGTCACACATAAATAATATATATATATATATATATATATATATATATATATATATATAGATAGATAGATAGATAGATAGATAGATATACCATACCATACATACTATTGCTTTCAAATAGATTAATTGTGATTAATTACATCTTTTATATATATATATATATATATATATATATATATATATATATACATTTACATTTACAAAGGATATTTTTAATCACTTAAATCAATTAATCGTCATTAATCGCATCTAATATATATATATATATATATACAGTCAAACCAAAAATTATTCAGACAATTTTTATATTTTTGATACATTTTTACTAGTGGGTCAAGACACTATAGTTCATTTATGTAAGTGAGGATATCAAAATAAAGTAAACTGTGACATATTATACCCAACAATTCTTCATACAGTGGACTACCAGTAAAATTGATAAAAATTTGGAACCAAAAATTATTCAGACACTTTGACCTGACCCTGTTTTGTGTTATCTGACATAATTAAGATTAATAATTTTCTGACACAGTTTAACTCTGAGATCTTGTCACATTTTATTACCATTTTTTAAACTATAGTGAATAAACTGTATTAATGAATGAAATGTTCAAGATATCTGAATACATTTTGGTTTGACTGTATATATATATATATATATATATATATATTTGTGATTAAAAATATCCATTTGTAAATGAATGTAGATTATGTAGATCATGATTAATCGATTTGAAAGCACAAATATATATGCTGTCAAATAGATTAATCATGATTAATCGCATCTAATGTATATATATATATATATATATATACAATTTTATTTTTATTTGTGTGATTAAAAATATCCATTTGTAAATATATGTATATATTAGATGCAGTTAATTATGATTAATCGATTTAAAAGCACTAATATATATGCTGTCAAATCGATTAATCGTGATTAATCACATCTAACATAAAAGTTATATCATTACATTTATGTGTGTGTGTGTGTGTGTGTGTGTGTGTGTACACATTTTGTGTGTTTTTAAAGCACATTTATTACAGTGGGCCTAATGGATAGAGAGTCGGACTTGTAACCCAAAGGTCGTGGGTTCGAGTCTCAGGTCCGGCAGGGATTGTTGTTGAGGGGAGTGAATGTCCAGCACTCTCTCCACCCTCAATACCACGACTGAGGTGAGACCAAGGCAAGCTGCTGCTGAGTAATCATGATTGGTCAATTTATAGCTGATTTTTTTTTATCATGAAAACTACCATTAAATTGTATTATATTATATACTGAATTTAGGTTTTAAGTACCTACATGCAGTACGTAGCTAATGATATCTCTTGGCATCTTTCTATGACTTTAATTATGGAATACTGTCTGAAAAGAAACAAATTAATTCATTAAATTTGGTTTTAGTTCTTTTATAACGTTTTTCTTTAGATTGTGTTTGGTTTGTTAAAAATGTTTGTTATAATAAAATGTTTCATTTTTCTGCAAAAACATCCATATTGATTCATTTTCCTCCTGAGGACTTCTTTTAAATATTAACTTTCCTTGCCTACTTTTCTCTAACCTCTTTTACAGACATTTAAATTTTGTTCTTCTGTGGGGTTTGTGATGGGCGTAGTCGGCCAAAGTGCAGAACATTTTGTTTATGCGTTTGGTGGCCTGGAGAATCTGCGGCCCGTTACATCACAGACTGCACAAACATCCTTATCAATGTTTTTCACTCCTCACTGAAGGTTACAGGTTGAATGTGTGCCACACAGCACTGTTCTGTCCCGGACAATGCTATTTGATCATTGGCTGTAAAAAAGTATATTTGACACAAAAATATGTATTCACACTTATGTCATGCTTAAAGGGTTAGCTCACCCAAAAATAAAAATTCTGTCATTTACTCACCCTCATGTCATTCCAAACCTATAATACTTAATCGCTCGATTCATACATATTAGTTTTATGATCTCTTTATGAACATTTTGAAGTGACAAAGTGGAAGTTGGGACCAAAATCTCTCAGATTGCATTTAAAATATCTTCATTTGCGTTTCGAATATGAACCAAAGTCTTACGGGTTTCGATTGACATGAGGGTGAATAATTGACCATTTTTTCATATTTAGATGATCTAACCCTTTAACCTGTTTGACTTCATTTCATCTGTTAGATGGTGAAATGTACTTCCATGCCCTCTTGTGGAAAGAAATAGACTTTAGCATACTTTTAAAAAGAGTACTTATGGAAATAATATACTTAAGTGCGAACTGAATGTAATGTTTGCGGACACTTATTATTTTGCGATTAAACAAATGTATTATAGGTTAAATTCATATTAAATGCAGTAAATTTAACTTACTAGTGCTTTTTGACCCTCTATTGTCTTTGAAATATGGTTAAAGTGTGTTGACACATTTAATGGTAAATTGAAATATACTTTAATAACAATTTTATTGAAACTTGTATGTCTTGTATTTAAATCAATTGCACATTTGTAATGAAATTGCAGTTTAGAACATTTAAAACATTTGAACTAAAACACACCACAGTTAAAATTATAATCAAGTTTTGCTTTAGTATGTTAGTCAACACATCAAACATAAGTGTACTTCTTTAAGAAAAACAAAAGATGATTAAAACATGATTATTTAAAATAAACTTATTACAGTGCACTTTTTAAAAGTGTACTTAAGTGTGTTAGGAAGCATTAGGCCCCAAATATCAACACTTGCGATTTTGGCCACTTGAGAGCATTTGCACACGAAGTGCCCAAGACTGTCCCTGGTCTAAAAAACACCAAAGCGCAGTACATACCGCTTCGAGGTCTTTGAGGCTAACGTCATTCATCACGTTCAGGAACTTGCATGCCTAGATTTCACATCATGTCTTTCCAGTCTAAGTTAAATTAATTCGTTGTTACATATTTGGTTATAAAATGTTAAGTGTTGCACATTTTATTGGAGCAGAGACTGCAGATATTATGTGAATTTTGGAAAAGGTTGGAAAATGGTTTGTCCCACTGAATAAACAGAAATCTCCCACTTGAACACTTTGGCCAAACTCCGGAAATATGTCATCTAAGTAGACAAGTGGTCAAGTGCAAAAACTGCAAGTGTGGGTTTGGACAGGCCCATATAGTCATGAAAGAGTTTTTTACTTTTAGTACACTTAAGTGGCCTTTTGTTTAATAAATATTATATTATATACTGCAAGTACAGTTTCTTAAAAATATACATTTAAGGTTTGAAGTACACTACATGTGCACATTCATTACAGTTAAGCACACTTCTTTTTCACAACAGCAAGTACTGTAGTAGTGTAGTTCCTAATGGGTCAGAAGCTTTCAATCTTCAAAATGTTTCAAAAGGCAAAAGCACCAAAATTATGATCTGTGAACAAATCGTAAAGACTCATTTTGTGAATTTGGTTTCTAAGTATACTTCACTTTTTCCACATACTTGCGGGTCAGCGTATGCAGTGGGCACTGCCAGATTTTTGTTACCGCGCTTACTTGTATGTGCAGGTCGCACACAATTTTTTTTATTTTTTTTTTTGCAGTAATTAGTTCATCCACAACAACTGAAACAGCTGCATTCTCCTGCCAGGCCAGTAGTTGGCGATGTCACTTTGTAAAGAAAAACTACTCGCACATGTTGCATGACATCACGATTTTCATATATTCGCATTTTTGTGGTTTACACAGAGATGATTACGTATTGTTGTCAATAACTTGCACTTTGAATCCCGTTTTCAAAGGTTTGAGCTTTCAGGCCTAAAAATGCATAAAACGCACAAAAAGTGTTCCGTTTTTAGTTAAAAAAAACTGTGTCGTGTAAACAGCCCCTAAAAAAAAAAAAAACTACACAATCAAATTGCTACTTTCCTCAAGAACATTTATTACTGTGCTGAAGAGGACTCTAGTTTTTAGTGAATAACAACCTAAATCTGGCTCTGTTCCTCACACAAAGCTATTGTTTGACTTCAATTGACTAGGAATATAGTCAGATTCACAAAATGTATGATATTTTTATGTTGGTTTTGTGTCCTTAAAATCTTCAGTCCCCATTCTTTGTAGAAGAACAGCCAGTATATTCTTCTAAATGTCTTCTTTAGCATTCCTTAGAGGAATGAAAGTCATACAAGTTTGGAACAATATGAAGGTCAATAAATGATGACAGAATTTAAAAATGTTGCAAGAAATCATGATACACTAGCACTGTAATCATGTGATATTTTCCTTTCACCCAAGTAATCATTCTCTCCTTATCGTTTTTTATCGCTGTTGTACAGTCTTGAGTGGGTCTATTCCTCTTTCCAGTGATAAACAAGATTTGGCCAATGGACTCCTGCTTGTACAAAGACTCAGTAAAAAAAAAAAAAAAAAAAAAGGTTAATGACTACTTGACCTGTTTTCCGGTCCATTGCATGAATGATCTATAATAAACTAGCAAAGGCCTTTCCACACACACACACACACACTCGAACAGACTTACAGGTCCATTTGGCCTAAATCGAGGGGTCACCTTTGTCGGCTGACGTAGTTGCTGAAAGATGGCACAATCCTGCTGCATAAGAAGAGTTGAGCAACAGTTGTCCATGCGTAACAGTGAACGCTTGTGCTAACAGATCTGCTGTGCTTGCAGGAGCACAGGCTGGTCAATGGACAAAAGGTGAGCCTATGATTTATTCTGTCTCTTCTTCTTGGATTAAATATAAAACTATACTTATTTAAGACAATATATTGCATGTTTTGTGAATGTATGATCATTTATTTGCATTAAGGCCCAAATAGATTTGCATTATATAACAAAATAAAAGCAAGCACAATTTTAATTCAAAATATTTCACAAAATGTTAATGTTAAGTTTTGCATTATAAAACAATGGATACTGCTGATAATTAAGTCAAATGTATTTGGAGACTTGGTAGTTTTCGAACAATCACCTAATAAAAGTTTGATTGATTGATATTTAAGGATTGATTGATTGATTGATTGATTGCAGATTGCAGATGCCACTTGTACACACAAATATCAGCACAAATACATATCAAAATACTAAAGCATCACAGATAATGTAGGACATTAAAGTCTTTAATGTAGAAAACATACATTTTATAGCATACGAATATACATAAGCAACTTCCTCAGTTGTATTTATAACAGCACAAATAGAAAAAAAAAAAAATACACAACTAATTTTGTTTCTCACAAAGGAACAATGATTTGTTTTGCAAGGAAGTCAAGAAAATCTAAGGTAAACATGTGACAGTTACATATTACATAAGGTAAGTCTAGCTCACAATGCCAACAACAGGGTTTATGTTTATATCCAACAAAACCCGAAATCTATTGCAAGTTATATCGGGGCAGTGTGAATTGGCTTTTACTGCATTCATAACATTTAGAAAAACTGGACCGTAAAGATCCATCTTGGACAATGGTGCTCCACTCAGTCACTCTGTAAAGAAAAAAAAAAAAAAAAGTGTCCTGTGATGACTTCACAACTGAAATTAAATTACTAAAGACTGCATAACCATTTGATACCGTTTCTGGTACTTACAAGATCATCCAGGTCATCCATGGCAGGTGGCTCTCCTTTGTTCTTCATGTCATTAAGCATCTGCATTACAAAAGTCGTTACATTTTATAGAAAATGTAGGAATTTATTATGATCTCAACATGCAACATCCCGTGACAATAAGTAAAATGATAACAGTATCATCCAGAATGATAAGTGCATCACCCAGATTAAGAGACTTACATCCATATACTGATCATATTCTGCCATGCCATCTTCCTCCTCATGTTCCCAGTCCCTCCAGTTATCAAAGTCTACTAACAGCCATGCTGGCTGAAAGGGCAAGGAAAGAGAGCTCAGAGGAATGAGAGAGAGACAGACAGACAGACAGACAGACAGATAGATAGATAGATAGATAGATACCTTTGCTAGATCTTTCTGGAGTCGTGGCCATGCCACATTTTCCTTTACTTTCCTTATTAAGACATTAATTGTTCGGTCAAAGACCTTCTCCCTTGAATCCTAAAAGAGCATCATCCACAAAGATGTCATGATTGAAATTTCATTGACACATTTCACTTATTCCATGCACTGTGGGTCAAAAAAACAAGCCCGTATTGTCAATAAAACACAATATGTTTAAATGTCTATACATTTACTATGCAACCTGAATTAAATATGCACACAAACTTCAGGGTTTATATCACAAAAAAGATGGTAAGATACTTACAGATTTAAATACACGGTCATAAAATTCAATCTCATTGTAGATATTGTTGTCATCCACATCTTTACAGCTGAAAAAAAAACAAAAACATGAATTATTATTATTATTATTATTATTACTTTAGACATTTCCTTCCTTGTAAATATAGCTCAATAAATTCTTTACCTGAAAGTTGTCAAAAAAACACCTATTTATCCATCATGTCAAAATCCCAATGTTTTATTTTATAGCTCAAATGTTGCTCTTTTTTTTAGCTCAGGAGACTTAATGGAGCTCTCAATTGTGTTTCATTCAAGTTTCACTCAAATGTTTCTCCTAAAATTATTTAGGATAAATAAAACAATGCTATTGACCAATAGAGCGTTCAGCAAGAGTATAGAGCTATAAAATGAATGTGATAGCTAATATATATATATATATATATATATATATATATATATATAAGCAAGATACACTCTTAAAAATAAAGGTTCTTTAATGTCATTGATGGTTCCAACTTTTAACATGCATGGAAACTTTTCAATGCACAAGGTTCTTTACACTGGAAAAACAAAGTTCTCTGGATTGTAAAATGTTCTTCACACTAAGGAAAAACTGTTTTTTTTTGTGTTTTTTTTAAGAACTGTTGACTGAAAGGTTTTTTGGGGAAACAAAAATGGTTCTTCAATGGCATCACCATGAAAACACCCTTTTAGAACCTTTAATTTTAAGAGTGTATGTAAGCCAAATTCTGTATTTGCTTTGTATTTTATCTCATTGCTGTGCCTGAGAATCACTTCAGTCTGAATTTCCTATGGGATATTACTGAAAAAACAGAGAAACACAAAAACAACATAAAAAGAAATAAATACTTGATACAAACTGGAAAATATAGAATTTTCTTACCTCAAAATAATTTTTGTGTCCTGAATATCTACCTGAACATCTTTTGGGTTTTGAACCACAAAGTTGACTGTGACGTACTTTTTCCGGTCGTACCACAGAGTTCTGGCTGGTTGACTAAAGAAATGAAAGAGCCAATTTAAGCAAAGTATTTCTAATTTGGTCACTCTTTAAAAACAAAACTTTCTGATCTAACATGATGAAACCATATATTTTAAGTCTAAGTTCAGAGTTCACTGTGAAAATCACATGTACCCTTCGAGAAGACATCAGCATGCGGCTTCTACCATTTCAAATAAGCACTCATGTTCACACCTACCAGTCCTCTGGTCTCACAATCTTTGGCATCTTGACGTAGCTTCTGTAAATGTTTTAAATTATTTTCCTAACTTTTAGAGAAGACAGAATTGACTAGAGAGAGCTCAGTGTGTGTCTGTGTGGCTGGCTGAGTGATTCGTTCTATTTTTAGGATGGATGGTATCAGCTGCTAGGAGAGGGACATACCACTTCACCCCCACTCCCCTGCTCTTCCCATTTAAAGGAGGTGGTGGAACATTCGGGAAAATCACTGTAGTTTCTACCCTCACCCAGACCTTGATATCCCTTTCACACAAACCCTCCCCCTGGTGAGAATCTGAGAGAAACAGATGCAACTTTAACAAACATTTATTTGAGTCTTAGGGGCCATTTACACAACAGCATTTTCAACTAAAAATGGAAAACTTATGTGTTTTGGCCGTTCATTTACACAACAACAGAGGGTTGGGGACCTGAAAACACAAACTTTTGAAAATTTCAAAGTGCAAGTTTTTGAAAATGATACCATTATTGTCTCCATGTTATCTACAAAAATGCAAATTTAGGAAAAAGGTGATGTCTTTTAGACACACGTTTCTTTACAAAGTGACCGCCAACTACTGGCCTGGCAGCAGAATACAGCATTTTAGTTGTTTTCGAGAATCCGTATGAACGGAGATCATTTTGACAACGTTGTCGTATATGCAAAAAACGCAAAGGAAAAACCTTTCAGTTTTTAGTACATCATTGTCATGTAAACGTACCCCGATGCAAACATCACAGCTTAAAGGGATAGTTCACCCAAAAATGAAAATTATTGCATGACTTACTCACCCTCAAGCCATCCTAGGTGTGACTATCTTCTTTCAGACGAACACAATCAGAGATATATTTAAAAAAATATCCTTACACCGTGTCCTAACCAGACACGACGCCGCGACACGCGATAAAAGGTATCTTTTCCGCGGTAATCAGAGTTTTTGTTTTAACCAGCCGCGACAGCCACAAGCGACGATTCAGTTTTAGAAACGGTTTCTATTTCTCCGCGACGTTGTGGCTGAAACAGCAACAAAAAGTATGACAATGATAATCTCAGGTACGGTGTGTGCTTTATTTAATGTTAAAAGCATCTAATGTGAGTTTGAATATCATTTTGTGTTCCCAGCTTTTTAACTGTAATGAAAACAACACTGGCTAATTCACATCAGATCTTGAAAATAAATAAATGGGCACAAGAACGTTCAAACTGTCAACTCAAATCGAACAAACAAGTGTATTCTATGACAAAGATTGGTTCAGTCACTCGGTATGTACTTTAAACAATGTTTAAATGGTGTAATATTTATGAATTATATTATGTACTTGCCCATTTCATTGGGTCTGCTGTGCTCTTGCCGAGAGAGCCCGCCCACACTCTCTACTGATTGGCTGTGGTTTTCTTCTTATTGTCACGTCACATCTAGTGTGGACAGTCAAATTGCTCGTCGCTGGAATCTTATCGCATCACGTCTGGTTAGGACACGGTGTTAAGTCATCCAAGGTTTATAATGGTTGTGAATAGTAGCCCAAATTCTGAAGACAGAAAAAATGCATCCATCCATAAAAAAATTAATCCATACGACTCCAGGGGGTTAATAAAGACCTTCTGAACTGAACCGATACGTTTGTGCAATGCGTAGTACGTCATGGCATTGTGTACTATGCTGTGGAAGTTAACGCCTTTTGGACGTATGTCGAATGCGTATGGCTGTCGGAATACCGGAAGCTCGTTATTTTAAATAAGGAAGCTTGTCTTACACAAATGCATCGATTCACTTCAGAAGGCCTTTATTACCCCCTGGAGTCGTATGAACTCATTTTTTATGGTTGGATGCATTTTTTCTTCAGAATTTGGGCTACCATTCACAACCATTATAAACCTTGGAGGACTAAGTATATTTTTAAATATATCTCTCATTGTGTTCATCTGAAAGAAGATAGTCATATACACCTAGGATGGCTTAAGGGTGAATAAATCATGGAATAATTTTGAACTATCCCTTTAAGGGCAGTTTACACAACACTGTTTTCAATTGAAACGGAAAACTTTTTATGCATTTTGGCCGTTCATTTACACTGTGTTTTGGGGGCCTGAAAATGCAAACTTTTGAAAACAAGTTTTAAAATGCAAGTTTTTGAAAACGATACCGTTATAGTCTCCGTGTAAACTACAAAAACACGAATTTGTGAAAATGGTGACGTCCTGTGCATGCGTATTATGTGTTCAGTCTATAGGCATGTAGTGTTTATTTACAAAGTGACATCGGCAACTACTGGCCTGGCAGCAGAATACAGCTTTTTTAGTCGTTTTTGCGGATCAGTGTGAATGGGGATCTTTTTGATGCAAAGGAAAAACTTTTCTGCTTTTAGTACATCATTGTCGTGTAAACATACCTTTAAACCCCATAGTTTTTTTGGGTTTTTTTTTTTTTAAATAAAGAGTTAAAACACAATTCAGTTCAATAAACTTTACACAGATTTTGTCTATATCTGTTTTTCTTTTATTTGTGATCAGAATCTTGCAGATATGAAGCTGAAAGACATGAAAGGCAGAAGGGGAAATTGAAGGGGGAAAATGATTGGATGAAATCATTAACTTCTTTGCATTTAGTTTTATTCTTGTCACAAACAATCAAACAACCCCCACACACACACACATGGACTGGAGAGGTTAATATTAAGAGATTCCTGTGTTTCCCCTAGAGCTGATGTTAATGAATCCAGTTTCATGTCAGTGATGATGGTCTCATTTTAAGTGGGGGTCCTGCAGCGCCATCTGTAGATTGTGTGCATTAAGTCAATGTTTTGCAATGTAAAATGTACATAATTTTTTATAATATTTAAACAAATAATGAAAACAGAAATCAGGAAAGGTCATGCATGTAAACAGCAAAAAATAATAATAATAATAATAAAAAAATAATAACATGAAACTAATAAAAAAATGGCATTATTTAAATGCAAATATCAGTCAATTTAGCTTTATGCACATAATATCACATGAAACAGAATGTTTGGATTATTTTAAACACGTTTTTTCGCATAACAACTACTTATTTCTAAAACTTGTATTTGTATAAACAACTTAGAACACTAGTATATTCTCTATATATAAATTCTCTATAAAATTTTACTTTTGGGGATTGAATCATTTTGTATACATTTTAAAAAATGCTGGTTTAAAAACAACCCAAGTTGGGTTGAAAATGAAGAAACCCAGCAGTTGGGTTAAATGTTTGCCCAACCTGCTGGGTAGTTTTATTTAACCCAACTATTGTTTAAAAATTACTATATGGCTGACTTAAAATGAACCCAAAATAGGTTGGAAATTAAAAATCAGACACATAATTATTAGAGGCAACAATAATAATCAAAATCAATTATTAAGCAATTTAATAAATGTTTGTTTAATTATTATTCATTAAACGTATTAATTAATGTCAATGTATTAAACATATTAATACATTTTAGTTTCCAATATATTCTGGGTTCATTTTAAGCAAGCTATACAGTCATTAAAAAAAAAATAGTTGAGTTAAATAAAACTGCCCAGCAGGTAACCCAAATGTGGTAAAAGGGGATTTTACCTAGGAAACATAGGCTAACGTTACTAAATTTAGATTTACAATGAACTGCTATGGCTTTGTGAAGATGAAATTTACCTAGAAGACAAAGCTACAATAAAGTATAATCAAAATTAACGTAATTTGAATTAATATCTAAAAGAAAAAAATATTTGTCTCTGCAATCTGTACCAATATGTTAAAACATAAAAAACAACAATGGTTCCTCACATTGGTCGACGCCTCAGCGTCGCCATGTTTTTCGTCTCTACGTCACTTCCGCTGTGGTCCAGTGTGGCGCGAGTCGCGAGAGAGTGAACAATTGGCGAGAACAGAAACACACAAACTTATGAACACACTGCTGCTGTATTATATCAGATAACACATAACAAATATACCAGTTTAACAAACGTGTGAAAAGGACAGCGGTTGGATTTATCAGAGGGAACATGCCGCGGAGAAAGGTGAGAGAAAATGCGAGAATTGGCCAGTCGTCTTAGCGCGCGCTAAATGCTAGCTCAGTGTTTATTTACGTTTTCGCACAAATATAGTTTTGTTTTCTATGAATTTATTGAAACTATTTGTCAACGCTATTAGCAGCTAACATTTTATCGCATAAGAATCGAAAAACGCCAAAGTGCTTCCTAAATGGTGTGTTTTAAAACAGATAATGAAGCTATTAGCGGTTTGGCTGTAAAACACAACCCGGACTGCATAATAGTAAAATGTTTCTGTTTGATTTTTTTATGCCATATGTATGTGTGAGTGTTGTTGGTATCTTTAATCATTATTTTTATTCTGATCTGTTTACATATCCATGGTGATATAACTGTTGACACCCTGTTTGCAGAGAACAGCAGGCAGTAGTTCAGACGGGACTGCAGATTCTGATGACTCTGGAGATCATGAGAAGACCGACAGCTCCCATAGCGAAGCCAATCAGCGCAATAACACCCGTCTGACCCGAGCGTCACTGCGCCTAAGCCAAAGCTCTCAAGGTATAAACACACAGCTGATACATTGCCTTCTCATACACTATGTGTCAGTAGATAGCTCATAGGCTATCAGACTTGATGCCTTTTTTCAAAGTACCAGTTGTCCAACACACTCCAGAAACCGTTCACTTTGGGTGTGTTCACACTAGGCAGATTTGGGTGCAGTTGCTCTGTTAGTGCGGTTCATTTGAATAAGTGTGAACCTTGCCATCCAAACTCTGGTGTGCATCTCTGGTGTGGCTCGAATGGAGTAGATACTCACTCAAAGACATCTAAACAAACCAAAAACAGGTCACAAGATGCGACCCTAAAAAAGAAAATACTGATGGATACCTGTTTTTTTCTCATCATAGTTGCAAAGTTGCCCATTATAGTTTGGTACGGGTGTTGGAACTGTATCTTTGGAGGAATTCCTGGTGATGTTTTGACTTCTTTACACATTTTCTAAGCTGTTTGTGAGTTCCCAGCTGGTAAAAATACAGTGTATGCACATACAATGAGCGCATTTA
Source organism: Elopichthys bambusa (assembly GCA_037101425.1). Classification (NCBI taxonomy): domain Eukaryota; kingdom Metazoa; phylum Chordata; class Actinopteri; order Cypriniformes; family Xenocyprididae; genus Elopichthys; species Elopichthys bambusa. Next base: position 25,943,140 of record CM074449.1, read on the forward strand.
TCCCAGCACACAGCATGATTTTGGATGTTCGAAAAATATACATCATAAAAGCTTCTTCTTTTTTTTTTTTTTTTTTTTTTTGGATGGATTTCACTAATTAATCCGAAAATAAATTCTAATTTTATTTCCTGTAATTTATTCCCCCCCCCAAAAAAACTTACATGTTTTCTGTACATTTAGCAAAAAATAAAATCTGAACATCACAATATAAATCGCAGACAGCTTTTCAATTTTCTTTTAAATAAGAGAAATTAAATCAAATTATCAAAAGGGACCACTTTTTGCAGAACCAATACAACTTGGAGTATGTTCACACTTGTCCAGTTCTTTTGGTCTGGACTCCGGGCCAAAAAAAAAAAAAAATACATATAGTCCTGGTCTACTTAGTCATTTTTTAGAACCTAAAGATAAAAAAAAGTGTTTTTTTCAATGGAACTTGCTGAACATCCAAAACAGTGCTGTGTGCTGGGCTAAATGCGCTCATTATATGTGCGTACGTTACGTATGATAGCATTTTGACCAGCCGAGAACTCATGAAGAGCTTATAAAATGTGTAAAGGAGTCAAAACAGCAGCAGGAATTCCTCCGTTGCACACACAAACAAAGATCTGCTGCAAGGGGATGGCGTTTCTGACGCCTGTCCTGAATTGTAACGGACAACACATCTCCTATGTTGAGAAAAAACAGGTATTCTTCAGCATTCTGTCCTTTTTAGGATTGCATCTGGTGAATCACGTACTATTTTTGGTTAGTTTAGATGTCTTCGGTTCGTGTTGTATTCATATTTCTGTCGAACCGCACCAGAGTTAGTTTGAAAGAGAACTGAGACCCGTCTTTTCAGGGCTCCTGGCTTGCTTGTTTGGTGCACACCAGGGTTCGGATGGCAGCATTCACACTTACATCGAACCGCACTAACCGAACAACAGAGTTCGTTTTAATTGAACCAAACCTGCCAAGTGTGATCACGTCGTTAAATGACTACATTATAGATGAAAATAAAGAAAAACAAAAGCACAAACTAAGTGTTAAATGTTATGACCTAGGAACTCATTGCTGTAATGTATTTTTCCTTTAAATATATTTTATTACAATTAATGAAAGTTACTGTTCTTATTAAAATCCCTGCTGCAAAGCTTTATGTATAATGTTTAATGTCTTTACATATGTTTATTATCAAAATATCAATGTGACGTATATTGTATATTGTCGTCCTTCTCTGTGCGATACGAGAAGTGATACACTGTGCCAAATAGCGATATTTTAATTCATGAAATAAGGCGCTATAAATAGATTTGTCTGCTAGTGATTGAGCGATACTGATTTTTTTTTTTTTTTTTTTTTTTTTTTAGTACCGATACGCAGAACCGATATTTATTTACTGTTATACTCCTGTTTTTGACACGATTACAACACCACTGAACCGAACAAACCATTTTATTTATAAACTCCCTCCTTGCATAGAAAACAAATCTTATTTATACACCAATAAATATGGTTAATTTTAATCTTCGTATAACAAAAATAATTGTATTTATAAAAAGCATCAGCAGCAACACTAATGTTAACAATAAGCAAAATAAATGTAGAATGTTTTCAAATGGAGAAAATAAATTAAAGACAGGAGTCATATCAACTTTGCATAAATGTAATACTTCATTTTAAACTACAGTTTTAGTGGATTTATAAGCTGTTTAATAGGCTAAAGAGTGAAGAATAATTTGCTGGATAATTTTAAATAACTGAATAATATTCTCTGGAATATTGGAACAAAAACATTGTATTTTATTGCATTTCTCAACTGCTATGTTATATCAGAATTATTAATAATGTTTTTGTCGTTCTAGATTATGAAATATCTGCTGACAAAGCGCTGTTTATCTATGCATTTACACAGAACTATACTCAAACTGCGATCGCTCGCAGAGGTAATAAAAAATTAACTTCCGCAGAGTTGCGTTTACTTGGATGTTTATCAGCAAATTAATGGTTAAATAGTAAATGTTTATATAATTACGGTGTTTTAACAAGTGAATCTTGTTAAAAGTTACATGCATTGGCTGTGCTGCAGGAGCATTTCCTGAGCATCAACCCGCTGAGTGAACGGCAAAATGCAGACGACTTCACGAGACTAATGATGAGCATAGACAACAGAGAGAGAATTCAATTCAGCGCTTTTATTTCCAACATGTGCTCATTCAAGGCTGTATTTTTTTTAATTCATGCAAAGTTCTATATTGAGACAAGACTTGACGGATTATCTTACGTGACTCCGTGAGCTTGTCTCTATTTGTTAAACTAGCTACATTTCATGTAACACATCTAATTTGTGAATTAATGGCTGTTATGGTAAATAAAGTTTACTAATTACAGCAAAGCAGGTAAGTATACCTGTGCACGCCGTTGTCTCCCTTCCCCTCAGATGCGCTGTAATGGCGATCCTGTGCGCAATTCTCAAAACACCCACAAGATCGGTAAATCCAATATTACAAAACCGATATCTGATTATGGTACAATGCTTAAATATCGGGGAAAATATCGGTAAATCGATATATATCAGTCGATCTCTATTCTCTGCTCAAAGTGTCGCTACTTCGAGGTGGTGCTCAGCACATGAATGAGGGAAACGTGAACATAAGTTAAACAGCCTAAGAAAAAAAAAATAGGTTTAACAGGATGGCATACAGCAGTGTGAGTAAAAAAGATGCCCCAACCACGTTTAAGTTCAAAGACTTGACGCACTTTATACCATTGATGTGACGAACGTAGACATCTTTTGCGTTCTTCACCGAGTGCTTAGATATACACGGGAGCATTTGAAAGCATATTAGGGATCTGCTGATAGACGCCTGCTTTCGAATGCTCCCATTTATATCATTGTAAGCGCTCGGTGAAGAACGTCAAAGGGTCTGTTTGCACCTGGTCACTTAATGCATTTTCTCTGATCGTGAAAAGACCAGGTCTAAATGCCCCCCGAAACGCATTTGGGACTGATTTAAATCCGAACGCTCAAACAACTTCAGGAAGTGGTCTGGGACGCATTCCAGTCAAAACTGTCAATGCATTAGTCTAAATGCATCTGGTTGTTGAAACCACATGTAAATTTTACTTCTCCCAAAAATACTAAAACTGAAACGTGTAAGAGTCAGATATGACAGCGCTACTGCATCACGCATCGCCTCAGATGAACAGCTGAGTATCTCTTCAGCAAGCTGACGCGCATATAAAAAGTGAAAGCAAATCGCAGACGCGTAACACAATTACCTTCATTAAAAGTAATGAGACCTTACCAGTGCTGTTGCCGCTCTCTCCTATTTTGAAATTAGCTGATGGTCAATAAAATGCACCTCATATTTGTTGCATTAAGTGACGTGAACTCCATTAAATCTGCATATAGCGCGGGAACCGAAGATCGGATTTATGTTTCGCGGATAAAAAGAGAAAACGTGCACTCAACCTTTTCACTGCATTTTGTTTTCATGGTTAGATATCATGATGTATCATTATAGGATTGTCTAGCAATATATCGATTATCGCAGAATCACGATATTATTGTTATCGTGAGCCATGTATTGTGATCATATCGTATCGTGAGGTACCCTGCGATTCCCACCCCTAATGTTTATAAGAAGTTAATTCTGTTCCTGATCTAGATGCTCCACCGGATGTGAAGCAAGCAGCAGAGAGAGACGAGTCTCCCCCCAGGACGCCCACAGGAAACGCCCCCTCATCCGAATCAGACATCGACATATCCAGCCCCAATGCATCCCATGATGAGAGCGTGACTAAAGACCAGAAAGACTCTGGCAGCGATCCCTCTCATCGTCCAAAACGCCGCCGCTTTCATGAGAGCTACAACTTCAATATGAAGTGCCCCACACCTGGGTGCAATTCTCTGGGTAATTGCTCTTCAAATTAATTTCCTTTTGCATTTGCTTAATAATCAAATTCAGTGCTAATGGTTTACAAGGGCTTAATTGGAAAAAAAAAACAATGTTTGCAGTGTTTTAAAACATTTCAAATTTCACTGGATTGTTTATTTTGTTTAAAGCTAAAATTTGTATGTTTCTCTGAATTTCTTTTGTACAGGACATTTAACAGGGAAACACGAGCGACATTTCTCCATATCAGGATGCCCTCTCTACCATAACCTGTCAGCAGATGAGTGCAAGGTGTGTTAAGCCCAAAGTGTACTTCGGATGTTATTTCTTATTATTTAATTGTATCTTTTGGCCACCTTCTTGGATTTAATGTTTTATCATCTTAAAAAAACAAAACAAAAAAAAAACATTTTGTTCAACCACTAAATTGCATTGATCATTTAGCATAAGCATGTTTGCTTTATCCTTTTCTGTATTGTTTAGCACTTTCTCTGTTGTTAATCTTTGTTTGCTTTTCATCTCGATCAGGTGAAAGCCATCGAGCGTGAGAAACAAGAGGAAGAGCGCAGTCAGGGGCAGAATGAGGAGAACAGACACGCTACTCGACATCAGGTTCTCACCAAACAGATGTTCGCTCAACACTAAACAAACATCACACAAGCGTGTTAATGCCTCTTAAGTGCATGCATGCTTTTGTACTAGAAAGAGACACTTGCTTGAAATCCTAACGTCAGCAGCTTGGTGCCTTCCTTTTTTAAAATGAGTTGTGATTGTTTGCAAGCCATAAATTCTGTGGTAACCACAGTGATGTTATGACTGAGCTATGCATAGAGCTTTATCTAGATGAGACACAATGTACCTTTCAGTAAAAGTGAGATGGAATTAATTTGCATTGCTTTTCCACAGGCACCAACTCCAAGACAGGTTCGATATAAAGAAAAGGTCATGGAGATGAGGAAGAGGAGGGATTCTGGCCTGACAAAAGACCAAAAAGAAAAGTATATGGTAATAGTGTTCTCTTAGCGATTTACTAAAATATCCGTATATTAATGTGTTTGTGTGTTCATGTAGGCTATAAAGTGCTGCAATGATGACGTATTTTTACAGGCCAGCCCGGAAGTTACACAGATTTTTTGCACTGGCTTTTAGATATTTGCAGAAAATAAGCTCTGTCACCAGCAAGTTTGATTATTACCCATTTTATACACCATCATAATCTTCACAAATAAAAATAACTTTTATGAATTTTGAAGTCTAAATACAATTGGCAGAAGTAGAAAGCTAGATGTAGGCTATAAACTAACTGCACCATGGTCTTATGAGATTAACTTCACCACCATTAGGCTTCCGACAACTCGCTCAGTCTTTATTTAAAAACATTCCCTGAAAGTTTGAGTTTTAATAGTTTGCAAGAGCTTTTAATCTCCCTGAAAACCTCTTTAGTCCCATTTAGCCACTTGTTAGCAACCGCCTTTTTAAGACAAGTAAAAGGGGATAGTACTGATGTACTTATGGAGTAGAATAAAACATGAAAATATCTTGAGCTTGTGTTCACCACAGAACTTATTTCAGGCATTTACCAAAAAAAAAAAAAAAAAAACACTGGAAAACTCGTTTCTGGGTTTTGGCCTAAAAAATGCCATATTATGCTTTGGTATTAAGGATGTCACGGTGAGGAAATTTTCACACCAGTAAATAAATAAAAATACCAGTATTTCTGATAACACCAGGTGGGAGTTGAGGGGGGAGGTATTGTATATAAGTTGTGGGTCGCTATTGATATGCGCACTCGCTTTTCACTTTCTTTCTGAATTTACAATCTCAAGTATTCTCTGTACAGAAAGTGGCGGAACTGACTGCACATTTTACAAGATAAGATATTTGTCAATGATGTTAAGTATCAGTTGCGCACTAAATCCTCCGCCATTGTCTTGTCAGTAATCTCTCCTTACTCTCGTCACGTAATAAGTAAAATCTGACTCCTGTGGAGTATATGGAACAGAGCAGACGCTTTCAGTTTATAATTGTAGTGTCCGTTGTCCAACTGAAGTAAATGGTTTTTATTTCTGTGGAAAAGCAAAATGACAGTTGGGGCGGTTCCATGGCAGGCAAATAATGTATTCGTGTATAGTCAAACACTGTGTAACCACAGCCTATTGGGTGTAATTTTGATGTTTATGTTTGTGATTCTATAACATCTGTTCATATTTGATGTATCAGGAGCACAGACAGACACATGGCACAACTCGAGAACCACTGCTGGAGAACATCACCAGTGATTATGATCTGGAGCTCTTCAGAAAAGCTCAAGCCCGCGCATCAGAGGATCTGGTATGAACAGACATGCCGTGCACTTCACACTTGAGACTGCAAACTTAAATCAGTTGATCACAGGAACAAAATTTACCCTTTGGCTTGCATCCCATCAAATTGTAAATAAATGAAAGTTGAAATAATTCACTGACATTAGAATGTGGTTATGTAATATATAAAGCGCTTTTGTTGAATTTAGCAAAAAAATCTATATGATGGTATACTGACCGTAAAACCAAAATCAGAGTTTTTATGTGTTACTTTAGCTGAATTAGCGGTATGTAGAAATTTGATGTCTACGGTTTTTGGTGTTTGCAGGAGAAACTGCGTCTGCAGGGTCAGATCACAGAGGGCAGTAACATGATCAAGACCATCTTGTTTGGCCGTTATGAGCTAGACACTTGGTACCACTCTCCCTACCCCGAGGAATACGCCCGTCTGGGGCGTCTGTATGTCTGTGAGTTCTGCCTCAAGTACATGAAGAGCCAGACCATCCTGCGCAGACATATGGTATGAAATCTAACTTCCTACTTGCTAAATATATTTGGAAGGAAAGTTAAGTTTGACATTTTCATTCCTATGTGGTATATGCAGGCTAAATGTGTGTGGAAACACCCTCCTGGTGATGAAGTCTACAGAAAAGGTGCCATCTCGGTGTTTGAGGTTGATGGGAAAAAGAACAAGGTGAGGAATTAATGTGAATGTACTCATTGATCATGATTGTATGTATGAAAAGGGGTTTTGGATGTGTTTGTTGCTTTGTGAAATAGACCATTTCCCCTCTTATATGAATTTGTAGTCTGTTGATGAGTGTTGTTTGCTACATATGAAACTGATATTTTATATCCCTGTCCTAACAGATATATTGCCAGAACCTCTGTTTGCTGGCTAAGCTGTTCCTAGACCATAAAACACTGTACTATGATGTGGAGCCTTTCCTTTTTTATGTCATGACTGAAGCTGATAACACAGGCTGTCACCTCGTGGGATATTTCTCAAAGGTAATGTGGTGCTGGAGCCAGCGTATAGTGACTTAGATGATCTGAAATGCAGAAAAACATAATGACTTAACACATTTGGATTTAAGGCCAGTGTCCCACTAGCCTTTTTTGACTGATTTTCAGTCATGAGCCTCCTTCACTTAGACTGCAATCTTTGCTGAGGTAATGGTTTGTTCCTCATAGAACATCAGGCTGGCTTGAAAAGATTTGAAGCCAGTCAGTGAGGTGTACTCTTGTGGCATTGACCTTGACCAGTGAACATCACATTTAATAACCTTTATCCCTTGGATCAGATTCAGACGTCTTCATCAGAAAACCAATCCAAAATATTTGTTTATCCATGCGTAATTACTAAACCAAGCATTTTTAGCTTCTTTTTTATACACCTAAAATTAAGGTGTATAACTTGTTAATATTGATCATTTTAATCATGATCACGATATTGGCCCGCTGGTTAGTTATCCTAGTTTTTTCTTTTCTTCGCCAATATACACACATAAATTAAAGCAGAGGCAAAACAATTTATGAATGTCTTTTCTCAGTGAAGTGGAGGATGAAGGTTCCAAAACAACCATGAAGGGACAAACACAGTACACATTCAAAAGGGTGAAGTTAGTCCATCAACTAATTCAGTCTATTACAACCGCTGTTTCAATGAGCATCACATAAAAAGTGAATGTTTAATCATTCATCCTAATCTGTTAGTTTTACAGGCCCCAAAACCTGTTGGTAGCTGTAACAAATTTGACTAAGTTGATAAGTGGAATGCTGCTTTAAACTTGAGAAGAAATGTTTGATTATAATTTCTTTATGATCCTTGTATGTTTTCTATTCTAAATATGTGAATAAGGATCAACTGGTACAGAGTGCCAATCTAAGGGGCTAATTATACCCCCTTTTTTTTTTTTTTTTTTTCTAAATCTGAACCAGGCTACAGTGTTTTGTGGAAGTTCTAACCTGAAGAGCACTTCACCCTAATTGTGTGCTTAAAGTCTGATAAACCAGCAGAACATGCAAATATAATGCTGTTAATATGATATATTTTGAGAAATGTTAGCCTGTAGTGTCTTTGAAGTCTTTGGCTGGATCAAAACATTGGCAGTTTTCATTGAAAATGCACACCGGCTAAATTGCTTCTTTTTATTTCTGCAGGAGAAGAACTCGTTCCTGAATTACAATGTGTCTTGTATCCTGACAATGCCACAGTACATGAGACAGGGCTATGGCAAGATGCTGATTGATTTTAGTGAGTACCTGTGATACATCCCTGTCTGTAATTAAAGCAGGGCAATATGGCCAAAAAATATCTATGTATTGTTGGGCTTAATGGCGATATACGGTATATATGTCTGTATTTTCTACTTTTTCCTATGTGGATAAGATTTTTCTCTTTATTTATTTAAAAAAAATGTTATTTCACATCCTGCCTAATGTTGTCCTACAAACAATGTTCATATTGAAGGCTATAAAAACAAATATAGTGAATGTAACCATGTAGGCTATGCTATATATTATGTGCAAAGAAAGGGTTTAAATCACATTTAGATTCTAAAATTGTAACGTTACAATCTAAAAACCGAAGTTACATTCACTAAATTAAAAACGAAAATGAATAAAAACAAGCACAGACTAAATGTTAACTGGTTCACTCAGCTGAGCTTAGTAGTAATATTAGCCTACATTTGATTAGCCCATTATAGTAGTCATAATGCTATCATAACCTACTTGTAGGTTGTAAATTCCTCACATGGCACACTTAATGTCCAACAACACAATTTAGCAAAATGTATATTTTAGTTTAATTATTGCCTTCCTATTCTGTTGTGCTCCGTCTATTTGTCGCGCGTGTGCATGGAGGTGCTCGTACACTGAAGTCTAGTTTGGCAGAGACTCCTGACAGCAAAATGCAAATATTTGCAAGACTTTCTAACATTTACAGATGGAGGATATACCTGTGAAATGTAAGTTATGTACTGAGGAAAACACATCTCAAACACATTAAACAGTATCTGTCAGAGCACCTGACAGGGCAAGGCGCTTTAAAATATACGTGTTAACTATAATATAATATATTATAGTTAACTATATTTATAGTTAAATATATTTTTGAGTTATTTTAAAGCCCTTAATGTAAAGCATATCTCATGTTCGGGTCAAATTGTATGATGTACTTTCCGTGCAGCAGCTCACTCTGTGTCCTCCACTATTTTTCAGATGCACTGAATATATATTGATATAAATGGTATTGCCTCATCCTATACCATTTATAATATATATCTATATATTGTACAAACTCAGTATACCGCCCTATCTGTTATTTGTATGAGTTTGCGATTAAGTGCTATGGAGACCTTTATGGATTGAGTGCTGGACATCCAAAAACCATTTACATGTCAAGACTGTGACCATTCCCATTCTTTTCCCACTCTGACTCTTTGAATAGCATCATATTGTCATAGAGTTGTAATGGCGTCACCTCTGGATGCTGTTATTCCTCAAAACGTGCATCACATTCTTTGTTTGGCATGGTTCTAGGTTACCTGCTGTCGAAGGTTGAAGAGAAGGTTGGTTCTCCTGAGCGCCCTCTATCGGATTTGGGCCTAATCAGTTATCGCAGCTATTGGAAGGAAGTTCTGCTGCGGTACATGTACAACTTCAAGGGCAAAGAAATCTCCATCAAAGGTAAGAAGATGGCCCTGCCACACAAGGGAACATTTGTAGGCATCTTCACTGTGACGTCCCTGTAAAATCCATGCAGATTTAGCATTGTTTTTTGTTTCCTCCTGTTCAGAGATCAGTCAAGAGACTGCAGTGAACCCTGTGGACATTGTCAGTACACTGCAGTCACTTCAGATGCTCAAGTACTGGAAGGGGAAGCATCTAGTCTTGAAACGACAGGTATCAGGAATTTTTTTCTTTTTTTTTTTTAAGCACACATTTACTGCCTACATTAAAAAAAAAATAATAATAATTATTATTATTGGACTGCTATTTTCATAGACTGTTGATTAAGATTAATCTTGCAATTATTTCATTTCAATTTAAAAAGTTTTTTGTTTTTTTTTACATTTAATAATAATTAGAATAAAGCTTCTGTTCTTGTGGAAATATTGCATTAAATAAATTTTAATTACACTTTTTTGTTCAACAAATCTATTTAAAAAAAAGTGTTCACATGCATGAAATGTTGGAAGTTGAGATGAAACGGTATGAAAATTTCATGTGACCAAAATGATCACGTTTATCAATATTATCACAGTATTGTTCAAAAAGTATCACTAAAATCATTTCACCAAATTTTATGTTGAAAACCAACAAATAACATTAACTATGCACTTTTTATTGCATAAACATTAAAAAATAACTAACAATGATGGCCTGATTTTAAATTGGCAAAAAATATTAGTTGGGTGATTTACAACATAACATGTTATCTACTAACACATACTAAATGTTCAAATACAATTTTGTCAAATAGTTTTATAAATTGATGAAACTCACATTTCAGCCTTTATATCATTTTTAGATAAAGTATGATGCCCCATAAAATGTTTTACATCTGAATTGTTTACATTTTTAGAATGCACATTAGCTTATTTTCCATCCACTGGTTGAAATTTACAGCAAAAATCGGGTCATGTTCACATTGATCTGAACAAAAACGTATCATCAAACCACTAACCGTTTCATCCCTAATTGGAAGTTCAATGGCTTATCCCTTTCTTTTAGAACAAGCTTTTTTCCGAAACTGAAATACTTGTGATTTTAAAAAGGTAATTTTATAAGATATTGCTTGTGTGCTGAATTATGTTTTCCTGCTGCAGCTTGCTCCATTCCTCACTGAATGGACCTGATAATGAAATTTGACATTTTATTTTATTTATCAATTAGTAGTTTCTATTGCATTATTATGGTGGCTATCAGTACATTTTAAGGTACTGCATATATTGGTATATTAACATTTTATAATGATGAAATATACAGTTACAAGATGTAAATTATTATGCAAGCACAGCTGCTATTTTTTTTCCCCCATAAGTTTAACAGGACATGTAAGCTTTTTTTTTGTTTGTTTCTGAATGGCACAGGACCTGATTGATGAGTGGAAGGCCAAAGAGACCAAAAGAGGCAACAACAACAAGACCATTGACCCCAGCTCTCTGAAATGGACCCCTCCCAAAGGAACCTAACGGACTTCCATGCTACATTTTACACTTAACTGCCGTTAAATCTTTTTATGACTCCATCAATGTCTTTTGCAATGGCTTCAGCTGTTATGTCATTTTTGTCTCTTTTTATGTGCTCTTTGTAACTCTGGAAACTCTCAAATTTGTTTTATACAGTGCTATTTATTTTTTGAAGTCTCAGAATTTTTCTCCGGCCAAAGTATTTTCTTTGCCCCAGCATATATTTTAAAATTAGAAGTATTTTGATCTTTTTTTAAAGCAAAAAATTGTTTCAATCAATAGAATGTAGAAAAAAAAGGGGCCTTACAAAGACTTTAGATTTACATTATTACACATTCTTCATTTTCTTCAAACATTGTTTCTTGGTTTGTTTGTGTTAAAAGATTTGTGAAAATGTTTTCATGTAAATCAGAACAGGGAAAAAAAACCTGTCATTTTTGATAAATACTTTTATTGTGTCACATTTAATATCTAAAGCAAGACATTTACTTGCTTAAAAATGTTCCCAAATGATGTTCTCGTTAGATATAATGTTGGTTCCAGTGAAGAGTCAAAAATAATTGTATTCTGATACACTGAGGCTAGTGAAGTCTATAATACAGCATTGGAAAATGTCATCAGTAGTACTGCAGTCTGTCCCATTCCTCTTGAAGATCTGCTGTGAGGAAAAACTTAATTTCAGATTTATAAACTTCTGGTTCATTTCATCATTTTTGCATAAATACAGTTCTTATACAGTTTTTTCAGTATTGTACCTGTTTGTTTGTTCAAATCTGCAGATTTGTCCATTGCTGTACTGGTTTCTGGTATTGTTCTTGTGACAGCACCTGCAGATTAATATAATCCACATTACACCAGGTATAAACATATGCAGCCTAGAACCTTGCAGTACTAAATAAAACTAGTTTTTGTCAGAATTAATTAGCACCTATTAGACATCGTCTAAAAAAAAAACAAAACAAAAAAAAACATGTATTGCTGGTGTAAGCAGAGCTGTGTAAAGCCATACCTCCTAAAGATCTCTTGCCCATGAGTCCCACAAACATATCCCCCTTATGCCCTTTGAGGAAACAATGTTAGAGTCTTTAAACCAAGATGTGATATTTAGACAATGGCAAAAATTAATCTGTTGAGATGTAGATGGTCATGTTATACTATTTAGTAGTATTTAATTCAGATAATTGAATTTACTCACTTCTTCGTTCCATTTTCACAGGCTGGAGGACTCCTAGAACAAGTAAGGGAAATAAGATCATGTGTATACAATGAGGTCAAAAATGCAATTTGATTTGATTTTTGTCATTGCAAATTGTTACCAGTATAACTTGAGTAAAAAACTGAATTGGACAAGGCCTTCTGAAATAGTGTGCTAGAATTTTAAATATTCAAGCTGCTGAAAATCTTTCAAATAGACTCCACTGTATTCTGTTGTAATAATACAGTGCAACACACACACATATATATATATATAAAATTTCATTGCAAATTGTTAGTATAATTTGCGTAAAACATGTAATAGGGCAAGGAAATTTTACACACAAATACAGTGAAACCAAAATTTATTCAGACACTTGAAACATTTCATTGATTATTATAGTTTATTCACTATAGTTAAAAAAAAAAAAAAAAGTAATAAAATATGACAAGATCTCAAACTGTGTCAGAAAAAAAATTATCTTAATTTTGTCAGATAACACTTATGCAAAACATGGTCCCAAATTTTGATCAATTTTACTGTATGAAGAATTTTTGGGTATAATATGTCACAGTTTATTTTGCTATCCTCTGTAAAAAAAAAAAAAAAAAAAAAAAATGTATATATATATATATATATATATATATATATATCTAGTGTCTGAATAATTTTTGGTTTAACAAGAGCAAATCTTAAGTCTTACCGGAGCGTTTTCCCATTAGCCCATAGAACTGATGAGATTTGGATCTCTTAAGTAGACTGGCCACTTGACTGGCTAGTGTCTCGTCCACTGGTTCATCCTGTGTTAACAACCAAACCATTTTTTACAGTGAATGTCAAAGGAACACTGCATAACGTTTTAGATGAAAAAAATATATATATTCTTCATTCTTTTAGTACCAACATTTGTAATGGATACAAATAATAAAAAATGATTACTTTCATATTGAACAATAACAAAAAAAATGTATGCAGATAGCATTACTTACCTCCCAGTTATCTGAAATCCAATGGTCTCTGTTTAGAGTGAAAGACAATCCCTGAACACTGTAGGCAAGAGCAAGTATGGTGAGCATTAATGCTGAGAGTTTCCAAATCTCCATAAGGACCAAAAAATGCGCAACAACAAGTATTAGAATTGTTTAAAACACTGACAATGAGCTTAAAATACAAAAGAAAAATGTTTCTCAGATAAGAGATTTTTCCGTCAGTATAATCTGTCCAGCTAGCAGGAGGTTCTGCTGAAATCTGAGGTCTTTTCTGTTAGTTGCGGCTGCATTTATATCCATATGGCTGCCAACCCCCTCCCTGCTCTGAGATACCAAATCACCCTCGTCACCACCGGCTCTCTGTCATAATGAATTCATATAATGAATACCACTTAAAAAATAAACAAAATAAAATAAAAAATACCACTTGACTTAAGTGATCAATGACTTCATTTTTTGATCCAGGATTAATCGACCCATCACACGTCAACGAAAATGCAAAATAATTCATGAAAGAATTATTTATTTTTTGTTATTTAATCCATTATTTGGTTATTATTATTATTATTAGGGATAACCAAAGTATTTGTCAGATAGCTGTGTGTTTAAACAGTACCCTTACAGACAAATCTTCCTGCACTAACTCTCTCAGAGCTCCATCCAAGGATAACACTACCTATTACGAGATCAATCAATCCTACCACCACAGGAAATCATTACAAAAAACTTACCTGTGATGGAGGATGACTTCTCAGTCCCGTGTTTCTTGGCAATATCCCGGACGAGCCCCCGGCTATTTTTTAGGTCCCTACGAGCCCCCAGCTAATATTAGGTCCCTATTTTTATGAAAAATTGGTAGATTATAGAATCATGGGTGTATAAAAATATAACCAAATAATGAATTCATTAGTACTTATCAGTGTTGAGTAACTTTTAAGATGCGATATTTAGACAATGGCAAAAATTAATCTGTTGAGATGTAGATGGTCATGTTATATATACTATTTAGTAGTATTTAATTCAGATAAGTGAATTTACTCACTTCTTCGTTCCATTTTCACAGGCTGGAGGACTCCTAGAACAAGTAAGGGAATATAAGATCATGTGTATACAATGAGGTCAAAAATGCAATTTTATTTTATTTTTTTCATTGCAAATTGTTACCAGCATAACTGGAGTAAAAAACTGAATTGGGCAAGGCCTTCTGAAATAGTGCGCTAGAATTTTAAATATTCAAGCTGCTGAAAATCTTTTTAAAATAGACTCCACTGTATTCTGTTGTAATAATAATTACAATGCAACACACACGCACATTATATATATATATATATATATATATATATATATATATATATATATAAATTTCATTGCAAATTGTTAGTATTATTTGCGTAAAACATGTAATAGGGCAAGGAAATTTTACACACAAATACAGTGAAACCAAAATTTATTCATACACCTGAAACATTTCATTGATTATTATAGTTTATTCACTATAGTTTTAAAAAAAAAGTAATAAAATATGACAAGATCTCTGTTAAACTGTCAGAAAAAAATTATCTTAATTTTGTCAGATAACACTTATACAAAACATGGTCCCAAATTTTGATCAATTTTACTGGTAGTCCACTGTATGAAGAAATTTTGGGTATAATATGTCACAGTTTATTTTGCTATCCTCAGTAAAAAAAAAAAAAAAAAAAAAAAAAAAAAATATATATATATATATATATATATATATATATAGTGTCTGTATAATTTTTGGTTTAACAAGTCTTCAAGACTTGGTTTAACAAGTCATCTTAAGTCTTACCGGAGCGTTTTCCCATTAGCCCATAGAACTGATGAGATTTAGATCTCTTAAGTAGACTGGCCACTTGACTGGCTAGTGTTTCGTCCACTGGTTCATCCTGTGTTAACAACCAAACCATTTTGAATGTCAAAGGAACACTGCATAACGTTTTAGATGAAAAAACAAGTTACTTCTCAGTCCCGTGTTTCTTGGCAATATCCCGGACGAGCCCCCAGCTATTTTTTAGGTCCCTACGAGCCCCCAGCTAATATTAGGTCCATATTTTTATGGAAAATTGGTAGATTATAGAATCATGGATGTATAAAAATATAACCAAACAATGAATTCATTAATACTTATCAGTGTTGAGTAACTTTTAAAAGTAATGCATTACAATATTGCATTACTCCTTAAAAAAAAGTAACTAATTGCATTACTTACTTTTTATGGAAAGTAATGAGTTTTCTCACCTGGGCTGGGCTTGCTTGTTTGTTTTTTTAACAACAAAAAAGTTTTGGCAAATGTAAAGGCCCTTTCACACCAGAAGTGAAATAAATAGGCCTCAGGCTGAAGGAAATGCAAATCCACGCCTGTACAGTAGAAGGCGCAGCTCAAACAAACCTTTTTTAGCTGTGCTGCCATTCTGGATTGCAGAAGAACAGGATGCAGGAGAAGAAAGTTCAACACTCTTACTTCAGCAATAAAAACCAAAAAATGTGATGTTTATCTAAAGTCATTTTTGCTTAGTATGGTTGAGTTGGATCATAAAAAGTCAGCAGCAAAGTTATTGGTTAATAAAGTAAGATTAAATACATAAAGTACATTTTTATTTTTTAACATTTAATTATTGCAGGTTTGCATATATTCTGAGTTTGCATTTTGATACTGAACCTGTTTTTGTGCAAGTGAGATGAGTAAACACATGCTCACATTTACTTAAAAAGTACTTAAAAAGTAACTTGAGTTACTTATTTGAAAAAGTAACTCAGATATTTTGTCATTTTAAAAGCAATGCGTTTTACTCATTACTTGAAAAAGTAATCTGACTACATAACTCACGTTACTTGTAATGTGTTACACCCAACACTGCTACTTATATGACATCGTAATTAATAGAAAGTACACTGTGGGATAAACACAGAGCAGTAAAGCACACTTATACTGTACGTTTAAGTGTACGGTCATATGTTTAAAATGACATTAGCCATTATTTGACCTCCATTTTCTTTGTTTGTACAACATACATAACTAGTATAGAGGATATTACCAGTTTATAATTATATTTCTGACATTTGATCTTTGTTTTCTGAACTAAACAAACTGACTAAGTTAGTGTCTATGATACTATAACAGGGTTAGGCAAACAATCCCTTCTGTTGCGCAAGTAGTATTGACTACTTAAGTACTTAACTGTTCAGTAAGTTCTTTTCACATATAAGATCCTTGTAAGCAAAAGCCTATTACTTGCAAATGAGCCTGGATTTACAAAGTCAGTAAACTCGATTGTTCAAGGAATTGTTTGAGGAACTACTCCTTACAGTAACTTGTTTTACCACATTAGTATGTGATTTGTTGAAAAGTGATTTAAATGAAGTATTCTGTTAAAAAAATGATTCAGATGGTTTAAAATCCCAGTCCTATGTATCATCATTTGGCTTTGTTTAAATGATTCAGGTTTATGTGGAATAATATCTTCTGGTTAGTGTCTGTGATGACACTCGCTTGATGGCTAAGCACTACAGAGCAAAACCTTTTTAGATCAAAGACTCATGCTGAAGGTTGAAATGTGAGGGTTTCTTCTCTGAGAAAGGCTTTTAACATCAACGCTGTGACCTGATGACGGTGGATTCGGTGTAGAAGATAGAAGCACAAGACTGATCTGTTCTTGTTTAAAAGAATATAAGGGAATTGCCTGAAAAAAAGAACTGTACCATTGAATAGAAATCACACTATGGCATTATGAAATGATGCACTTAACAGCATTTAACAGCAAAATGACTTAAGGTATTAAGTCTTTTATTTCTTTCTTGAAAAATGTATCAAAATCAAGTGAGTCTATGCTTAAAAAAAGAAGAAGAAAAAAAAAATCTGCCAGTGGGGTCAGAAAAGTACACACTTTTTTTCTTACCCCATTTGGCAGATATTTTTTTCTTGTGTTCCATGTTCCATTTTGCTTCTCAAGTAAATGTATCTTGATTTAAGAAATGATGAGATATTTACACTGGAAAACAAGACAAAAATACTAAGTAGGAGAATAATTTTTTGCTGTGTGAATGAAATAGTCACTTTTATGGCAAAAAATATTAAATACACTGTTCAATATAGACCCCTAGGGTTCTTGAATCAATTATAAAGAACCCTTTATGCCAAAAAAGGTCCTATATAAGGATAAATGTCTTAAATGATTGCATAATATTGTCATGTTTAACTGTGGTGTTTTTTTTTGTGTGTGTGTTTTTTCTAGTGATAAAGAATGTTTACGAGCTGCTTAATTCGTAAAATTGTATTAAAATAATATTAAAACAAAATCCATAAAATGATCCCATGATGGGAACCTCTAGAAGGTTCTATATATGAAGTGCCTCACAGAACACCATTTAAGGTTCTATAGAACCTTTTGTCATCTAGTGTATGTCTCCATACAATGAATATAAACTGGTATCAAAATTACGTCAGTGTCTGAGAATCCTCCCAGAATGCATTAATTGTGTTTCTATTAAAAGCAATTAAAATTCACTTATTAAGTACTTCAAAAGATTGATGCATTGTTTGTGTTCATCTGACAATTAGATTTGAAAGTTGTTGTTTTTTTATTCCAAATGACTAACGTATCAGGCATCGCAAAAACACCTCTCATTGAAACCTAGATGACACACTGGATTTGTGCTCTTTGATCTAACCACAGGTGCTTAACAAAGCAAGAAACCAATTTTCGATAATTTCACCTGAACTCCACTCATGCGCTTCCAAGCCCACAGAGGTCTAATGTTGAGTGCTGAATCAAAAAGAATCAGAGGCTCTACATTAGCATATGAAAACTGCTTCATTCAATGGGGTCCGACAATGCTGACACCATATTACCATGTTATACTCAACTGTCTGCCATATTAGGTAGAGTTATAGGATGGGATATACCATTGAAACCAGTTGATCAGAATAAGCCTACAACATGCACACTCGAAAAAAATTAGGCCTAAATTTAAGATTAATGTATTTGAACTGCATATAAAATGTCCATCCATGTTTTAACATAAACTAATAAACAACTAAATGTGATGCATATTTGTCAGCCACACATCATGAAACGGATAAGATTTCTGTAATAGTATAATAATAAACTGTAAGTGTTTTAAATACACAATAACCAGGCTTATGTGTTTATCATCATTAAATCCATCTGATTTAAATCTCATACATTTTAACTAATTGTATATTGCTTGTTCCACAGCTAGACATATTTCAACAATGTTCATACTCAACAATTTTGATTGATTTCACAAAGAAAGATTTTTGCAGATTCTAAGCAAAACAAACAAACAAACAAATGGTATTTTTTGAGTGTGGGAATCTTTCCAGTTTCTTTTATGTATGACTGACAAAATTTGCATCACATTCAAAGGGATATTTGTAGAATTCAGAAACCCTTGTTATTAGCGATTAGTGGTGGCCGATAAGTGTCAAGTCAAGTCAAGTCACCTTTATTTATATAGCGCTTTTTACAATGTAGATTGTGTCAAAGCAGCTTTACATTGATAACTGGTACATTATTTTGGCTGCACAGCAGCTCTTAAAGAATAGTGTCAATGCAGGCAGATCAAAGCACTGTTGAATATCGAATGTCAATTGTCAAGTGTCCCCAACTAAGCAAGCCAAAGGCGACAGCGGCAGCCAGCGAAGTGAACTGCAGCCAGCAATTTATTGCTCGCGCTCGTGCACACGCAACGTACACAAGACTGAACGTGATTCACAGCGCAGTTGTTTTTCCTTATTTACTTAGAAGTAAAAAGAAGTTGGAAATACCATTGCAGCGATATAACGAACATCCAGACGCCATCCACGCTGCTGAGAGCGACATTTAGATGAATATATGTGTTGCGCGCTTTCCTCTCAATAGCAAAAATAAACACACAACAAAAATAACAGCAGTTAAGAAAGCATCTGATCATAGCGATGTGGATATGTTTGCACCAGCTCTGCACTTCACCGGCATCATGTCGACAGATGAGGTAATTAAAAGTATGTGTTATTTGTTATGATAGTTTGATTATATTTGAGACTATATAGATTATCTGGCTAGGCCATATGACTGTAGTTTGAATTAATCCCTTTTCCTCGCGTTACACATTTACATTACAATACAGAATAGCTTTTTCGGGATCCTTTCAAGCATTCATTTCTTGGTCATAGAACGGAAGAGAGGCTCTCGGGAGCGCTCGCATAAACGTCACAGTAGGCGAAAAACAGTATGTCACAAATTCACAGTACTCGTAAAAGAGTTGGCAAAAGACCTACTACTTCGATGGACATTTCCAGGCAGGGGCGGAGCTAGAGGTGGGCTAAGGGGGCTAAAGCACCGAATGTTTTTCCAAAAGCCCCGAATCTTTCAGGCAGCGGCAGGCCTCAAGACTCTCGTTCGGTCCGGTTGAAGGGTTTTTGTTATGATATAACAACTGATATGACAACTTTAGCACATTTGTCAGCTAACCATTCATTCAGTGTTTCCCATTAATGACCCTATACCGCCATTGTTTCATAATGAACCGAAAATTTAAAACATACATAGCCTAAATGGTCTCTAACGTTGTATTTTGCCAACGAACTAAAATCGAAACCGTGATATGGCTTTGTGCCTTTATAAAACAGCAAAAGACACCGATTAAGTATATATAGAGTGTGTTTGTGCTGCGTGTTTTAAAGAGAAGTGCGCACATTTGCTCATGCGATCAGCTGGTGAAGTTTATCTCTTGCAAGTGAAGAAATTAGTACAAAAGTATTGTAATTTCCCTATACTATATTGTAAAGTAACTACTTATAAAATTTTCATTTATTTTACAGTGCATTTGTTACAACATACAGACATTAGTCATGTGAATAATTATAAAGGTCTAAATCATATTATAATATTATTGTAGGCCTAATAATTGTTTGGCATCCTAAAACACCAGTGTCAATGTAATGTAATGTAATGTAATGTAATGTAATGACTCTATATCACAACTAAAAAGATGTTTGAGCCCTCTTTAATGTCCAGGTACAAGTCAATGCTGTTTCTTTGTTCAATTTGCACACTGTACATGGGCTTAAGCTCTCAGTTTTGAGCTCTCAAAGTGCACCAGATTGATGCTTTTAACCTTAAAATGTACAGAATCTTCTTCCGGGGGGGCAAAAGAAGTATTCATAAAAGAGTAGGCAAAAAGTAGGCTAACCGGATGACCTGCTGTTTCCGTTGAGATCCTGAAGTTTGCATAAGATGGACACTTTACTATCCTATGAGGCAGGAAAAATGAATTTGTGAATGGCAGTGAAGCAATGCAACTGACACAGGTAGGTCACATGATAAGGGCAACATGGTGAATGTAGTATGTCCAGATTACATTCGTACTATATAGAACATACTTTTTAGCGGTCGTGAAGTAATTAATTATTCAACATAAGTACTACCAAGAGAGTGTGCAATTTTGGACACATCCAGTGACTCAACACAACTGAAGCTGGCAGGTCACGTGATAAGGGCAACATGACAAATGTAGTACGTCTAGATTACATTCATACTGCACACATTCGTACTATATCGTATTCGTATTTTTTTTTACAGTCTATGTATAAAACATACTTTTTCACAAAGTAGTTACTTATTCAAACTCAGTATCAGCCATGGAAAACGTAGGAAGTGGGGGAAGATCTCATTTTTAAGTTTCCTTACAAGCTGTTCACATATTGGCAATAAAATGCGATTAATACTTACATATAGTCCCTTTAATTTTATTAGTTTATGCTAAAATAGTGTAATCCAAATGGATGGAGGATACTTTATATGCTATTGGCTTAACTATTTTTTTGAGTGCATTAACCTACACATTCATAATTGAATAGCACTGTTAAAGCAAATGAATTGTCTTATTACCTATATAGTAATCCCTATACACGTTTTGAGGACAGCTGTTCCGCATTCCTCTCTCTTGAGGAGTATCGTGCTCTTGTTGGGAAATCGTGACTGGGAATCTCTCTGTCTTGATTGCATCTACTTTGACCCCATGACATTTCCTGGCGGTCTTTCAACTTCTTTTGTGAATCATCTGATTGCCGATATTCTTTGCCTTTTTTGCTGTAGTTCAGCTTGTCCTGTAATTTCTGAGTTAAAAAAAAAAAATCTGAGTGCAGTGCAGGTCCAGGTTTGCATTGATAGGTGTGGAACAGTGTGTGCTGGAACAGGTTTTATCATCCTTTAAAATGGATCATGTTCAGTTTCTATGTGAGACTGAAAGCTATCCAAAATTTTAAAGAATGTACCAGCACAGTTCGATCAGAGTATCTTCTGTTAACTCAGTCATTTGAGTGCTGACTTGCAAAAGTAATTCTTTTAAAGTTCTTTGAAATATGATGTTTGTTCTTTAACTGTTCATGGGATTTTCAGGGAAATAATTAGCTACGATCAGCTAAACAATCCCATTGGAAAGTAAAATCACAAATAAAATGTCTTTATCCCTCTAAAGCCTATTTTATTATATTTGATATAGACCACTAAATTATCAACATGATCAATTTTTTTTTTTTCAAACAATCTACTACATGCCTTCTGTCATCTGATTGATAGTTTATAGTAAAAGGCCTTTTAGTATAATTGTAAAAACGTTCACCTTCAGGTCGTAGTACGCCTGTCTTTTTGCTGTGAACATAAATGTCAGAGTACATTTTTTTACTGATATATCAGTATACTGATAGTTATATTTCAAGATGAATACTTACTGGACTAAAAATAATGTTAAAATATGAGTATCAAATATGATGCATCAGAGTTTTGAGGAACGTTTATTTGTTCATCATTGTATTGCATTGCATTACATGTTTTGCTCCCACAATTAAAACTACAGAGCTTTGATCATAAAACTAAGCATTTAAATATCATCTTACTAAGACATATTTCTGGGGGAAATAGAGTGCATTTTATAAAAAGTAGTCTGCTATACTGTTATAAAGATCTCATTGTTTTATATTACAACCCGAATTCCAGAAATGTTGGGACGTTTTTTAAATTTGAATAAAATGAAAACTAAAAGACTTTCAAATCACATGAGCCAATATATTATTCACAATAGAACATAGATAACATAACAAATGTTTAAACCCGAGAAATTTTATGAGTTTCTGGAGTTTTGGTGTTGAAATTTGGTCTCATTCTTGCCTGATATAGGTTTCCAGCTGCTGAAGAGTTTGTGGTCGTCTTTGACGTATTTTTCTCTATAGGTGAAAGATCTGGACTGCAGGCAGGCCAATTCAGCACCTGGACTCTTCTACAACGAAGCCATGCTGTTGTAATAGCTACAGTATGTGGTTTTGCATTGTCCTGCTGAAATACACAAGGCCTTTCCTGAAATAGACGTCGTCTGGAGGGGAGCATATGTTGCTCTAAAACCTTTATACACCTTTCAGCATTCATAGTGCCTTCCAAAACATGCAAGCTGCCCATAAAATGTGATTAATACTTACATATAGTCCCTTTAATCTTATTAGTTTATGCTAAAATAGTGTAATCCAAATGGATGGAGGATACTTTATATGCTATTGGCTTAACTATTTTTTTGAGTGCATTAACCTATACATTTATAATTGAATAGCACTGTTAAAGCAAATGAATTGTCTTATTACCTATGTAGTAATCCTTATACACATTTTGATTTCAGCTTTTCCGCATTCCTCTCTCTTGAGGAGTATCGTGCTCTTGTTGGGAAATCGTGACTGGAAATCTCTCTGTCTTGATTGCATCTATTTTGACCCCATGACATTTCCTGGAGGTCTTTCAACTTCTTTTGTGAATCATCTGATTACCGATATTGTTGCTTTGAAT
Source organism: Elopichthys bambusa (assembly GCA_037101425.1). Lineage (NCBI taxonomy): Eukaryota > Metazoa > Chordata > Actinopteri > Cypriniformes > Xenocyprididae > Elopichthys > Elopichthys bambusa. The sequence goes on from CM074449.1 coordinate 25,966,560, forward strand.
AGATGTGAGGAGACATTCCTTGCTTTTTTTTGCTGTAGTTCAGCTTGTCCTGTAATTTCTGAGTTAAAAAAAAACAAAAAAAAACTCTGAGTGCAGTGCAGGTCCAGATACTGTAGATGATGAGATTTGCAAAGCCTTTGCAATTTGACTTTGAGGAACATTGTTTTTAAAGTATTCCACATAGGCCTGGGCGATAAAACTTTATTGATATTTATCGACGGTACGTCTTAATCGATAACGATAGAAAAAGTGTTCGATATAACTCTCGATATAGTTTCACTTAAATGCGTTAAAATGTAAACAGACATGAAGTTCGGTTGCATGAACAACTCTTAAGTGCGCTCATGAAAATGAACAATATCTTTATTTCCGCGCTACAAATATTCAGGTTATCACAGAAGTACTGAGATAAAAGTTTATAGTTAAGATAAAACTCTAATGTCTATGTTATCGCTTTTCAGCTTTTGAAACAAACTTGAACGCGCTGAAAATTACGCATTTATCGATTATATTGTTTCACCACCAGGTGGCGAAAAGTGACTGTTAAAAAAAATAAATTTGACGTTGAATCTTCATTCAACAGATTCTTTTACACTTTTTACACTGATTCATCCAGTAATGAAACAAGAGTATTTATGAGCGTGTCATTGAATCATACATCCAAACAGATCTTTTTTTTTTTTTTTTACAAGAATTAATTCAAATATATTTAAAATTTTAAAATAAACTGCAGCACTTAATATTTTGTCAGAACCTCTAAATTGCATGTTATTTCGTTTAGTTGTCATTCAGAATTGTGATCTTGGTTTGAAACAAACAAAAAAGATTGTGCAGCATAAGTTTCTTTAACACTTATTTATTTAATCTCCATATAAAATATAAGAAAGATTTGTTTACATTTTATTTCGCTTTAAAAATTATTTGTTGTTTGCCTTAATTAAAAATGCATTGGTTAAATTCAAACATTTTTTTCTACTAAAATGTTTTCAATAATTATCGCTACCGATCAATATCGTGATATATCGTGATAATTTTTTTTAGCTGTATTGCCCAGCCCTAATTCCACAATCTTTTCACGTAGCCTACTCTTTCACAGCTCTGCCCATCTTTACTTCTGAGAGACTCTGCCTCTCTAAAGGCAGGCATACACTGTGCGATTTCTGTGCGATTTCAGCAAGGTTACCAGCTCACACTGTACCAGTAAATCGCGTGCGATGTAAACCCAAAGCACGCGATTTATATGCTCACACTATGAGGTCCGATGGTGGAGCTGTGACTTGACTGCTCACACTATGCGTTTGAAATATGCACGATAAAACCCCGTACTGGGTTGCGCCAACAGACCATATGTTTCCAGAGATATTGTCAAAAGCATCCGCTGGATATCAAGAGGATTTAGCATTTCCAATGCATATATTAAATTATTATTATTATTATAACTAGTAGTAGCCTATTATTAGTATTAGTATTAGTATTAGGGTAGGCCTAATTTTATTATTAAATTTATATTACAATTCATTTGGCCCAATAGGCTAATTTCATCGCCGCAAACCGACGCGGTGCGAGGATAATAAAAGATTTGATAGATTAGCTTACTCCTCACTGAAAATAATTTAAAGACATTTATACAGTGAATAATTACAATTATTAACAGTAGCCTATGTGCCCGAAGACTGCAATAATCAGTCAATGAAAAGCAGCTTCACTTAAACAACTTGTTTAACACGAAATACTTCTCTTCTCATTTTTTTCCACTACGTACAGTATATGGACCACAAGAGAAATAGTAGGAAAACAAATTAAGACATAGCCTACCGTTATCAGCATGTTGAAGTAGGATTTATCTCTCGTTGTTTCTGAGAGAATACGCACCGAAAGCTCGTCGGTTTTACTTTTATTTTCAGTAAAGGAATAATTGGATTGAGACATTTTCATCGGCATAACTCTCGCGCAAAGTTTGCACATTGCTTGTGTGATATAGTCTACAGTACACTGACTCGTCTTCATGGTTTAAAATAAGATAAAAATGTAAATGTAAAAATTCCAATATTGCGACGTGACATTTTTCTTTAGGCTATCACCAATTGCCAAATGATGGGCAACGGTTCACATTTCCGCATTTACAAGTATAATAAAATTAAGTAGATATTGAATAGCCTACATGAGTAAATAGAAAATGAAAAGTGAAACAAGTACATTAATGATTAAGTCAATTAATACAAGAGGCACTCATATAGCCAACATCGAGGTGGCTTGGAAGAAGATAATAGCCTATGGTTTATCCATTATGCAACACGAACTTTAGATAAGCAGTTTGTTAAATTGCAGCTAGTTTTATAGCTACATAACTTAAAGATCTCCCTCTTTTCGTTTTCTTTCTTGCTGCATTGAGGATGAAATGGTTTAATTTCTGGTTTTGCGCAGGCGCAGTGAGGGAAAGTTTAGGGCAATCGGTTCGTAGCTCTGCTTTAACTGCGTGATATCCTCACGAGGGGCGACCAAAATTTCTGACATGCCAGAAATTCATCTGACCATCCCATTGCCGGTCGGGAGAGGTTTATTGCCTCTCGTTTCCCCATGTACACTGCATGACAAATGACGCGCGACAAAGATGAAAATCGGCCCGACTCAAAAAAGAGTCGCTTGAGTCAGAATTCGGCTTAAAATCGGACGGAAATCGCACAGTGTATGCCCGCCCTCAGACATCTCTTTCATAGCTACAGACCTGATATCAATTAACTTAATTAGTTGCTAGATTTCAGCCATTTGTTGCCCCATGCCAACTTTTTTGAGACCTGTAGCAGGCATCAAATTTGAAATAAGCTCATTTAGTGGATAAAAGCGTAAAATTTCTCAGTTTAAACATTTGTTATGTTATCTATGTTCTATCATGCAATTTGAAAGTCTTTTAGTTCTCATTTTATTCAAATTAAAAAAAATAAATAAGTAAATAAAAAACGTCCCTACATTTCCGGATTTCGAGTTGTACCAGATATCAGAATTTCATCTTGCTTTTTGGCCATATAAATAAATATCAGCAGCAACTACACCAGTTTTCATATTTTTGCTCACAGGGCCTTTTTTTCTCTTCAAGTATGAGCTCCATATGTTCTCCTACGTATGTCATAGAATATCTGCCTTAAAAGCCTGTAGTATCAAATATGATAGGCTGTACATAATGGCATATTTAAAAAAAAAAAAAAAAAAAAAAAATTGATGTGTTGGACATGTTTATAGACTGTCTATGCAGAATAAAGACAGCAACTCTGCAGGCAGGCCCTAGGCTCTCCAAATGTCTTCTTTGTTAAAGGACTCTGTGTTAAATCATTGTGCTCTAATCCTGTGATGACAGATTCACCGTCAGATTGGCTAAATGCCAGTTTGTGTGTGTGTGTATGTGTGTGTGAGAACAATCATTGAGTCCTACAGACTCCAATGAATGTCCTTCTAGATTTCAAGTCTTATAACTGTTACTTTAATTGTAGCAAATTATGTCTGCGATCGCAGATCTTGATGTTATTTGTTGTTTTACTAGCTATTGCATTGTAGCAGCACAGAAATCATTATGGCTAATTTTTAAAAAAATTTGACAGGCTCTTAAAGATGATCATATCCCATAAAGCCAATTCAATCCATAGTCCCAGTCATTAGAATGAGAAGGACTCATATGGTTGAAATACAAAATTATGTATCAACACTTTCAAAGGGGGTGACCACAATTCACATTCACATTCATTTTAATTTGTTTAGTTTTTAATCCATTTTAATATAATATATTCATTTAATTTTTTTTTCTGATTTAATATTAGTGTCATTATCCAGCTCTTGTAACCCACTCGAAACCTTTGATAACCATGTTTAGTCTGTAAAAAACACTAGCCAAGATTTAACAGAAAAAACAAAACAAAACAAAAAACATAATGTAAACAAATAAAAACCACACAATATATTTAGAACAGACATGAATTACAACAAACACATGATTTTCATATACTTGCCATTAGATCTACTGAACTGGTTGGTAAATCGCTTTTTGTTTCGCTTTTAGAATGATGAGTACTTCAGCTTGGGTGTGTGTTTTGTGGAGGCAGGTTTGCTTTTATATGTTTGAATTGACCAGATGGTATTGTTCACAAGATTTTTTGTGCCTTTCATGGAAATCAGACACCACTCAGATGCAGCTGTTGTGTACGAAGGTAGGATTGTAAACTCTTGCTTGGGGACAATTCCTGTCTGACAAGTTTATTTGGTCCTTGACCTTCCAAGATTCCTGAGGTCTCCTCCCATGGAGTCATCACATAACCAGGCAGAACAGTCTGAGCAGCTTCAACCAGTACCTTTTTTTTATCTCAGGTGTGATCCTACCAGGGTGAGGCCAGTATCTCTTCAGAGAAGATACTTTGTTTTAGTCACGCAATTTGTCATTGTCTTGACTTGTGCTTCAATAATAGCAACAAAATTTAAAGGGTTAGTTCACCCAAAAATGAAATTTCTGTCATTAAGTACTCACCCTCATGTTGTCCCAAACCTGTAACCTTAATAGAATTAAACCTTTGTCTTTGGAACACAAATTAAGATATTTTTGATGAAATCCGAGGGTATCTGATCCACACGTAGGCAGCAACGACACTGCACCGTTTGAGGTCCAGAAGGGTACTAAAGACATCGTTAAAACAGTCGACATGACTACAGTGGTTCAACTAATATTATGAAGCGACGAGAAGACTTTTTGTGTGCAAAAACTAAACAAAAATAACGACTTTATTCAACAAACTCCTCTTTGCACTGTCATACTGCTACGCTATTTTTGTTGCAGAGCTTCAGTGTTTATGTCTGAAAGAAAATTCATTTTTTGGTGAACTAACCCTTTAGCACTGTCAAATACAAACTATTGATGTCCATAGTGATGGACATTTTTGGATTATGTCACACTTGGATTATATTAAGTTAGATAGAAAGGTTGGATTTATGTACTTAACAATATCGCTACTGGAGTTCCACAAGGTTCAGTACTAGGCCCAATTTATTTATTTTTTTATTCGCACCAGATCACATGCTTTCTCCTGCTGGTAGCATAGTGGTTTAAGTGTCTCAGTTGCCAGTTCAAAGGTAACTAGAGATTCACATTTTAAAATATATATGCCTATGAATTTTTTTTAAAAGCAAAGAGAAAATGCTGTTGACTCCAAAGGCCATATTAATCATACAGTTACAATAACATTTGCCCAGTGTTTGTCCCATGTGATTGGTCCCTCTGCTGTTGTTTAATGACAGTTTTCCTATATCAGTGTTTATAATTTTGCATTTTGTTACATTAGTTACATTCAGTGTTTGATTTTTGTATGATAAATTTTTGGTACTTTTGGTTTTCCTACTTTTGTATGGAAAAAGAAAAGGTGTCATTTCGGTCACCACTTGATCTGTGTGTGAAAGTGTAAAACAACACCAATTTTGATCCACTGGATTAAATTGAAACAAATCAAAATATAACTGCAGTAGACTTCCAAATGGCAGTGCATTTCAGGCCACCACATGCAAATGAACCCCTCCATGCTGTATGCAAATCTCCCTTACATGCATCATGAAATGATCCTAGAAACTAAAATGAAAACATCATAGCTTCCTCTAAACATGCCTACAAATTTGCCCTTTGAAACTGGAGCTGTTCTGAGGTGACAGATTCTTATTCTGCCATTAGAGGGCAGTCTTGTCTCATTTATGAAACATTAAAAATGTCCTGACAGATCCCTGTTCACATCTTTTTTTCTTGGCAAGTCATGCTCTGTTTAACAATATTAACTTGACTTTAATCTCACGTTTATCATTTCCTTTATATCTGCAGTTACCCTGTAATAACCAATTATTATCTTGCATAAAAGTGTGATTACCTGCGGCTAAAATATGAATGCTGTTGTAATTCCCAGTCAAGCTTCTTCTGTGACAACAGTGGCACCGACCCAACATTTTGATATATTGGACGTTCATGTTTGGACCATCTCCATACATGTAACTGTTAAAGGACGTGTAGAAATATACAACAATGCTTTAATAAGTAGTTTTATATAATATATTATCCCTATGTATGTATGTACGTATGTGCGCGTGGCTTATTTGTGGTAGTTGTTTGTGATTTTACTGGCTCCATAGTGTCAGAATGTCTTTATCCTCTCACATTTATCCTCTCACAGGCCTTTCACACAAACATAAATATACTTGACAAGCATAAATGTTGTCCATCCACACTTACATGTCACAAGCAACTCTTATCCTGCAGTTATTCTTAAGATTCATTGGATCTTTTTGTTTTTTAACAACCAATTCAAGCTGTTTCTCACGTTTATGTAATTTCACACCAAAAACTGCTTTTTGTGTTTCACCCCCATTGGATAAAAACGAACTACATGATGTTATGTCAGATAATAATGGCAAACTCCTCTCAGCATCATGTTATATAACATTTTGAGTTGCTAGCATGGCGCAGACAGACTCCTGAAATAAAGTCTTAGTAAGTCACAATAGCGGGCGTAACATCCAGACTTGCACAAAGCTATAAATTGTCAGCGAGACAGCGTGTTCTATTGCATTTTTGATCCCAAAGGCCTGATTCTCATGTTCCTCAAGTCTATTTTCTTTGATTTTGAGACCCATGGCACATTACGAGAAAGCAGAAGGGAATTTTGAGGCAGTAACATTTGTTTTTGTTTCAATTTTTTTTAATCTCTTCTCTCACACTTTTCATCAGGACAGCCCAGCAAACCTCCAGATCCTTTGAGACAGCAGTCATTTTTTAATTTGAATTTTTGTTGTCACATGAGAATACAACTTATTGATGCTGTAAAACACCAAATATAGTGCCTGAGAAACATTTGACTTGCATAAAACAAGTCCAAGAGAAGCAAGAATTTTCTTTTTTTAGGTTTCTCTCTTTTTTTTTAGGTAATCTTTTTTTTTTGTAGTAGTAGTAGTAAATACTTAGTTTACACTATAGTATATGCTATACTGTATTCTTAGTGTAGTATACTTCTAGTAGCACAATAACAGGTTTTACAGCTACTTGGAAATATTTAGATTTTGCTTTGTTAAACCTAAAACACTAATATAATTTTAATATAATATAAAATATATAAGTGATATTAATTTTACAGTTTTTATTAAATATATATTTAATTAAATAATTGTATATATGATTAATAATTGTAATAATTTTGTAATATATATATATATATATATATATATACATATATTACTATATAAAAAATTATTACAATTAATTGTGTGTGTGTGTGTGTGTGTATATATATATATATATATATATATATATATAACTGATTTAGTTGATTTCTTAATTTATTTTATCACATATTATTTTTCAGTGTGAAACCTACAAAAAAAAAAAAAAAAAAAATTCCATAAAAATAGGGCACAGTGTACTGTATTAATTTGACAGAATTTTCCATATTTTTTTTTTTTTTTACAGGTGTTTCACCTGTATTTTGAATTTTGAACTTCATTGCATTGTGTTTCAGGGTTAACGGAAAATTACTGGATAATGTCCTGGTTATTTTCTGCCAGTACCTTATCTGTTTGTTTGTTTTTTTAGTTTTTTTACAGAATTATTTTTTACAGTGTATATACAGTATAATTTCAGTTTTTTTTTTTTTTTTAAGGTTTCTGGTTAAAATTATTGGTTAACTGATGTTAACCTTAACCCTGACATGTTAACCTATTTTGGTTATTTCACATAATGTATTTATACGCCTGCTACTTTATTAGGTGCCAACCAGCATTTTGTGCAGTGAACTGTTGCCAACTCAAACAAACATCAGTCATGGACACAATGACATTTTCTCACAGACATTGTGTGTTGATGTGGGTCCCTTATAAACAATAACCCACATGATCTGATATACACACTCGTACACTATGTAATTAAGGGTGAGCTCTTTTGCCAACAACATAACGGTCATCACAAGCAACTATTTACCATTTTTAACAGTCGCTGACTTAAATTTGTAAGGATTGCTTTTAGTTGTGTATTGTGTTTGCCTGTTAGACAGCTGATCATATGGCTGCATACATAAACCAAACCTGCAAGCTTGTTATCATGGTTATGTCCTAACATTTTTCCTTTCAGCAGTTTGAAATTACAACTGCATACATAATGAATGCAGTTACATTTTTCTTTAGTGCATTTTTGTGTGCTCGGAACAATCTGCAATGCTCTGCTTTGCATGGTCAAATTTGCTTACTTTGTCTTCCAGCCAATAGCTAGCAACTTTGGTGAACCACAGAGGTGCAAAAGCCAAGAGCATAATGGGTAGATTGGGAGTGTTGTACAACTAGATCTGCAAATGTCTGTGAGGAAAAGGGCTATCAATTCACAATGTGGCATTGTGTCAATCACGTCAGAATAGATTATGATTTGACGTATCCCTCATGTCTATTTGACCTCCTCTGTAATTATCAGATCTAGTGTGCTTTAATGCATTTACTGCCACACAGCAGCAGTTTTTTGCTGATTTTTACTTGAAGATGCTCTTCTTTTATTTTGTCTTTGTGAACAGAATGACTTATGACAAGCTTTATCATTCTTTATGCTTTAATGTCACTTCTAGTGAAACTTGTCATGTGTTTAAATATACTTGTTATAATAAAGTACATTTAAATTTAAATATATCAAATACACACTACAGTTAAAATGATAATCAGTTACTTGTGCTTTAGTATGTCAGTAAACATATCAAAATAAGTTACATTTAATTTGACATTATTACAAAGTCCACTTAAAAGTGTACTGTGTTAAGAAGCATAGTCAGGAAAGTGTACTCTCTTGAAGTACACTTAAGTGGCCTTTTATTTCATTAATATTATATTATCTGCATGTAAAGCTTTTTAAAAATATACTTTTATGATTTGCACATTCAATAGAATTAAGCACACTTCTTTTTCACAAGGGTTCTCATATCAGCAGAAGTTGGAGTGGCTATTTAGATAGCTTATTAAGTGGTTCTGTCTTGTGGTTGACAACAGTTACCTACCCACTTCAGTATTAATAGGAACCTGTGTTAACATTATACTTTTGCAGTGTTTGCCTTGCTGCTAGGCGGGTGTTGCTATGGACTGTTTAGTCTATTATAATAAGCCTGGATGTATGTCACAGATTAATATTCGATTCATATGCTGTCATTTAACTTATATATGTCAGTTGAACAATTAAGTTGCAGTTTCCATGAATACAGTCAATAATAGTCCCCTTTTTTTTCTTTTTGCAACAAATGGTCGGTGAAAGGAAAAAATGTTTGTAATTTGCAACTGTTACCAAATTTTGAAAACTGTTGGATATGTGTTTAAACCATGATCTGTGTGTTTATATAATTAGCAATAAATATTAAATAAACATCATATGTAAATATACACAATTATAATATAATATAACAAATATAAAAAGTACATTTTTTAAAGGTACATTGTGTAAAAAATTTTTTTTCAAAAATTAACAAAATGTCAATTTATTATCAATACATCATCAATCCTTCTTCCAAAATGTGCTTTTGCTTACCCTGATTCACTATGGTAAGACTATTATAAGCATTTATATTTTAGACCTGTCAGGATGGGGTTTGCAGGAAATTGCGTACAGTACGTACCATGAAATAAATGAAATTATTTCATTTTGCCATGAAATAAAAAATAAAAAAGGTAATTGTGACATTTTATCTCACAATTGCGAGACATAAACTCAAAATTCTGACTTTTTTTCTCAGAATTTGCAAGATATAAACTCACAATTGCGAGTTATAAAGTCAGAATTGTGAGATATAAACTCGCAATTGCGTGTTATAATGTTCAATTGTGAGGGGAAAAAGACTGGTGCTTTTTCTCAGAATTACGAATTTATATCTTACAATTCTGACTTTATAACTCGCAATTGCATGTTAATAAAGTCAGAATTACGAGATATAAACAATTCTGAGAAAAATTTAAGAATTGTGAGTCAGTTTATAAAACTGTTGGATATGTGTTTAAACCTTGATTTGTGTGTTTATATAATTAGCAATATCTTTATATAATTAGCAATATCTCTCAATTCTGACTTTAGATGCAATCGCGGATTTATATCATGCAGTTCTGACTTTATAAGTTGCAATTGTGATTTTATATCTCGCAATTCTACTTTTTGTGTGTGTGTGGCAGAAACAAGCTTACATACATTATAGTTTAGTTGTCACATTGAGTGCAAAAGGTTTACATGGAGCAGCTAAATCTCAAACCTCTGGGGAATCACCCGTTTAAAAAAAAAAACTCAGAACAGAGGAGAGTATTTCGGCGAAAAGAGAACGCAACAGAGCTCGTAATAAAACAAGAATCAACATTGGTTTGCCTTTCAGGAGATATTGAGAACTGAGGGATTCAAAATGTTGTAAAAGCTTCTTGGCGTGAGTAAGGTATTTTATTGAACAGATAAATTATCATATGTAGCTGTCTAACAGAGTTTAGTGTAAAGCATGGTCATTTCATTATTTCACTATGGTTGTTGTAGCGCTGTGCTAGAATTTATTTTCAAGGAAGTACTGTGTCTATCAATGGATATAACAGTAACGTCTTCAGCTAGTCAGCTTGAGATCATTTCCATCTAAATATATCTCTGAATATCTCTTATATCTCTGAAGCCTAGTTGTGAATGTTTTATGAGCAGTAGGATAATCATATTCATCCGCACAGTCACGCAGAGCCAAAGCACAACCAAAACAATGTTCTTCCACAAAATGCATGCAGTTTTGTTTTTCAGCCGCTAGAAGGCCAAAAGTTACATAGTGTACCTTAAATATAATTTTCCTTTGATATATGTGAGTTTAATGTATGCACATAATGATATTTTAAAAAAAATAAAAATCCTTCAGAAATCATTGTAATGTGCTGATTTGTTGCGCAATAAACATTTCTAATTATTATCAATGTTGAAAACAGTTGTGCTGCTTAATAAACCAGGATTTCTTTTTCCAGGATTCAGGATCCTTCAAAGGAACATCATTTATTCGAAACTGTCAATTTTAATCGCTTTACACTTACTACAAATGGCTTTTGAATGGCAGTGTACCACAGTTTCCACAAAAATATGAAGCAGTTCTCAACATTGATAATAATAAGAAATGTTTCTTGAGCAGCAAATCAGCATATTGGAATGATTTCTGAAGGATCATGTGACATTGAAGACTGGAGTAATGATGCTAAACTTTTTATGTGTTTACAACTAGTTAATTTTCATACTGTGTTAATGGTATGTTGGATAATACATTATCTAACATACTGTATGTAATAGCTCTCACAAACAAAAGAAGAACACACAGGGCACCTAAATGTACCAATTTCTAGAAACCTACCTGATAGCTAGCTAGGTATTGCTCACACGCACACACAAATTCACACAGAGTTTGATGCCATTGACTTTACGAGGCTTGTTTAATACATACGGTACATTTCTTCCCCTCCTCCGCTGCCTGCTGTATTTGCAGGCGGCTTTAGCGCCAGACACCCTGAGGCAGCGGTAGCGCCAGTGAGTCTTCCCACCTCTGTTTTTGTGGTGGGAGATGACATGTCGAAGCTTTGAAGAGCAGCAGAGGGAGGGAGGGAAGGACTGAACACATCACTCTGCGAGAGCACAGAAATGTCATGTGGCCAGCAGTCCGCCCAGATTCCCTCACTGTCTAAGTGGGCCGGAGAAATGTAGACAGGAAGTACAACTCTCTCTGTCACACACACATACATGCACAATTAAAAACTCCTGAACACTGTAGTGCCATATTTCCGTCATAACTACCCTCACTGAGTTGTGCTGTTCGTCAGCATTGTTGTGAGATGCTACAGTCAGCTCAAAGCTATGCCAAAACCCACACCTAACTTTCAGAACTGCCGCAACACAGCACAGCACAGCTCCTTTAAGAGAGAGAGAGAAAAAAGAAAAACTTGGAATGTTGAGTCTCTTTAAATACACCAAACAAAAAAGAGAGACAGCACAAACAGACCCAGACGATCCACCCACCCGCAACACCTACACCAAAATAAATAAAGACACCAGGACAAACACAAAATCTTCTTAAGTATAGCACTATGCTTTCTGTGTATGTGTGCGAACGTGCCTGTTTGTCTTCGCACTTGTGAAGTCATTGTTTCAAATTTGGGTATTTCTGGCGTTTGCTGGCATTCTTGTGGTTATGAACTGCCCCGACGCACTGAAAAATGATATAAAAGTACAGCCTGTGTATAAATTTGTATATTTATTGTAGCTCTCTGGAACACTTGATTCCAATTGGCCAATCGGTATTCTGCAGTCAAATATTTTTCTAGATTGATGCTAATCTGACCGTGTCATGCAAACAGTTTTCAACAGCTATTAGAATAGATTAGCTAACTAGCTAGCACTTTAGATACTGAAATGACTAGTTAACAAATGGCCTTGAAGGACTTCAGTAAATGTTTAGTTTGCGGCATAACCACAGTGCGCTCTTATAATGAACATTATCGTGTGTTGGTGTGGACGCTAATGGACCCTTTTCACATTTCCGGGTTCTCAGAAGCGGAAGTTGTCATGGTTGGGTAAACTTCTACGAATGGGTGATGGGGAGATGACAGCAAATATAATTTTTGTATTTACTTTCACAGCTCTTACAAGCTTGCCTTCATTACACTCACCCCCTAAACCTCACTCCCATCCAGGTCACTCCACCAAATGTAACCGGTCCTACTCGACCCGCTCCAAGCAGGATTCAAACCTGCATCCTGGCGTGGGAGGTGGGTGCCCTAACAAGGACGTTAAACACAGCAGTCTCTAGCATGCCTCTTGAGGCCAGGGGAGTGAGGTTTACTCCCACAGCTCTTACAAGCTTGCCTTCATTACACTCACCCCCCTAAACCTCACTTCCATCCGGGTCACGGCACCAAATATAATTGGTCCTACTCGACCCGTTCCAAGCAGGATTCAAACCTGCATCTTGTGCGCTAATAAGGAATGCTAAAGACCGCAGTCTCTAGCGTGCCTCTTAAGGCCAGGGGAGAGAGGTGTACTCGCACGGCTCCTACTAGCTTTCATCCGTTACACTCATCCCCCCTAAACCTCACTCCCATCCGGGTCACGGCACCAAATGTAACCCCTCTGGTTCTACTCGCCCTGCTCCGAGCAGGAATCAAACTGGCATTTCTGGCATGGAAGGTGGGTGCACTAACAAGGACACTAAAGACAGCAGTCTCTAGTGTCTGTCTCTAGTGTGGCTCTTGAGGCCAGGGGAGTGAGTTTTACACACACAGCTCTTACTAGCTTGCCTTCATTACACTGACTAGGTAATATATAGCGCTATAAATATTACATTTTTTAAAAAATGAACATATGAAAAAATTTACTAGATTTGCAATGTCGATAACTAAGCATTAAGTTTTTGATAATAAGCGTTTGAAAAACTGGGTATAATGAGATGAGATTATTGTATTCACCCTTCAACCATCGAACATTAAAAGGACACTTAAAAGTGTAAAAGCATTAACAAATTACTACCACAGACCATAAAAAAAGGGGTTAAGCATTCAACCCCTTTAAGGTAATATAAGTACCGTCTACTGGGTCTTTTTAGGGTATTACATGCATGTTTGCTTGTGGTGAGTTGGATGGATGTGTGGGTACACCTGTACACTGAGACACTAGACAGAAGAGAGTCTGCAGCCATGCCACCAGCACGCCTCCTGCAGGGTTTATGTCCGCTTGGATCTCCTGTCTGAAGTGCCGACCTTCATTTAGAGACAGAGATTAGAGAGGAAGCCCTCTGCATCCCTCCTATAGAGATCAAACAGTGCCAAACCCACGTCTTCCATGCACTGCTGCAATCTAGGTTACAAGGAGTTTGTGCGCAGTTTGAACCGCACACTCCTAGACAAATAAGCCGTCAAACATTTATACACGGAGCAGCAAATGCTCAGGCTACGTTTGGAAGGCAGCACTAGCATAGTGTATACTCTTTCTCTACGTTTCTGCATTTCACTTCTGCTGTAGTTTGTGTACTTCTTTAGCTTACACGTGTACTTGGTTGAAATGATAAATTGTTTGCAGTGTTCCTCATTTGTGAGATGCTTTGGTTAAACAGGTGAAACAACAAAATATGCAAATTACATATTTGAAACCATAGTTTGCTACACTATGGCCACATGACCTTGTTGTCACTTTGCATTTTTAATCCATTTCTGTGTAAAAATGTCTTAAATTTATTTAGTCCGAGAAAGAAATGCTTTTAAAAAATGTTGGTTTATATATCTTCCTATTCATTAGTCACACAGAAAGTAAATAAATACGCTGCATATAATGCAGCAGTGTACATACTAAATACTGCAGAAATAGTAAGTAAGAGTAGTATGGTAGTATGCTATTCATTTTTTTGTTGTTGTTGTTGTTGTTGTATATAATGCATTTTAGAAGACACATTGTTTTAAAGAAGCTTTAGAGAAAATCATAGTTACATTTTCTCATGAAATTGGGCTGACTAATCCAAAAAGGCTAACAAAACCCCAGAGATATGTTATAGATGGTTTCTTATTGACTCAGATACCTGTTTGATTAGCTGTGGTTTAGAGCTGCTTTCATTTTGATTTGGCAGTGAGTGATTAAGGAGCTCTGTTGGATGACCTCCAAGCTGTGTTGATTAGATTTTGATTGCCATCACCATCACTGCCAAACATTTTGATAACCCGCCCAGAGAAGGCCGGCAGTCTTGTGATCTCGGCTCACCGTCGGCTCGTTGCATTAGGATTTTGCGTGATGGCTCAGAATGCAGAAAGCACAAGGAAGTGCACTGAGTTTCTTATCTGACTGAATCACTCTTTAACTGGCCACAGAATCCCAGACTGCTCTGTCTGCACCTGCAATTACTGCGAGTCTGAAGGTTCTTTAATCAGGATTTGGAGCGACCTCATCAGTAAACTCCATCATAAACAAGTCTCATATTTAAATGGCTTCTTCATAACAGTTTACTTTTCTTCCAACGTATTATTCTAAACTTATGCCTACGCAAGAAGCTCAGACGGTTCATACGGATGTAAAATCATTAACCGCTCTGAGACCTTCAACAGTTCGGTCATGCTGAAACAAGTCTGAGTTACACAAGCAAACCAAATGGACACCTTTCAAAGAGTTCAGTTCATTTATTATGAATTAATAGCTTTCTTTCTTTACTTATTTATTTATTCTAAGATGTTATCAGTATTTATTTGTTTATTCATTCTTTCATGATAAATTATTACCATTGTTTATTTATTATAAATTATTAGATTTCTTTGCTTATTTATTTACTTATTTATTTATTCTAAGATGTTATCGGTATTTATTTGTTTATTCACTCATTCATTATACATTATTACCATTGTTTATTATAAATGATTAGCTTTCTTTCTTTCTTTCTTTCTTTCTTTTTCCTTTTTCTTTCTTTCTTTCTTTCTTTCTTTCTTTCTTTCTTTCTTTCTTTCTTTCATTACTTTATTTAAGTTATCATCAATATTTATGTGAGTTTTTTTTATAAATTATTAGCTTATTTATTTATTCTCAGTTGTTATCAGTATTTATTTTTGTTTATTATAAATTATTAGCTTCTTTCTTTCTTTCTTTTTCCTTTTTCTTTCTTTCTTTCTTTCTTTCTTTCTTTCTTTCTTTCTTTCTTTCATTACTTTATTTAAGTTATCATCAATATTTATGTGAGTTTTTTTTTTATAAATTATTAGCTTATTTATTTATTCTCAGTTGTTATCTGTATTTATTTTGTTTATTATAAATTATTAGCTTCTTTCTTTCTTTCTTTCTTTCTTTCATTACTTTATTTATGTTATCATCAATATTTATTTTAGTTTTTTATAAAGTATTAGCTTATTTATTTATTCTCAGTTGTTATCAGTATTTATTTTTGTTTATTATAAATTATTAGCTTTCTTTCATTACTTTATTTATTTATTTAAGTTATCAATATTTGTTTTTGTTTTTTTTTATAAATTATTAGCTTATTTATTTATTTATTCTCAGTTATCAGTATTTATTTGTTTATTTATTTTAAATGATTAGCTTTCTTTCTTTCTTTCTTTCTTTATTCTCAGTTGTTATCAATATTTCTTTAGTTATTCATTATAAATGATCAGCTTTGTTTATTTATTCTAAGATGTTATAAGTATTTCTTTCTTTTTTTAATTTATTTACCTGACAAATGCATAAGTCTAATTTAATTTTGTCTTTCCATACTCCAGATTAAATCCTAGAGTGCGTATTGTTGTGGAATTGCTATAGTGCTTGATTATGTCATTAAAGTGAAAGGGCCGTAGTAAATAAACATATTACACACATCATTAGTGTGAAAGGCTGTCATTAAATGACTGAGAGTCAGGTGAGGTGTCAAAATCTAACTCACCCACTCTGCCAGATCAGCAGTATGTAATTTCATTAGATAATTATAGCACTCAACAGCTTAACTATGACATACTACATCAGTTATACCAAACGCGGCACTGGGGCATGATACTTTACATCTTGCCCAACATGACAGTGTGCTGCGTTCGTTTCGGTTTGGCTCGGTTAGGTGAATTTGCCCATGAATGGAGCACCTGGACAAGTGCCTCAGCTTTAACAGCAAACAAAGAAACACTGAAGAAACCAAATGAGCAGAAACGACAGTTATAGATTCCTCGAGGGATGAGGGCCGTTAGGCTTTAACAATGTGTTAAAACCTTTTAAAAAAAAATCACAAGCTGTCAGAAATGCTTATGAGCACATGAAAATATCCCCTCACAAGGGGGGGTTTAAAAACCTCAGAAAACAAAATAACACCTCCACACCTCCCTCTTCCTGGTCTTTCTCATTGCGTCTACATTTTCCATGGCTGCTGGCCCAGCTGCTGAGAGAGCTGTTCCTTGAAGCCACAGTGTATTTAGAAACAAGGTTAAGGGAGAGCGCCCAGGCTCCGTGCGGCAAACACAGGCCTCTCAGTTCTGGGCTGAGGCTTGGCAACGGACCTGACCAGAGAGGCCAGGCAGCCAACACTCCCCACAGCATGTGAGAGCAGGCCAAAGAATGAGCCGTGTGTGTGCGTGAGGGAATCTACCTCAGGGCAAGAGCTTCATAAGGTGTGCCAAACAGCAGAACCTGTCTGTCCTTGATTTATGCGTGCAAATGCGTATGTGTTTGCCTGCATTACTTGTCCGGCTGATCTGCATTCAGAAAGAGTGACTGAAATAATAGTTTAATTCTTTGACCTGTAAACTTTACTGTAAAAAAAAATCATAATTGTCCGAAAGTGCAATGTGACGTGTGTGTAAACGCATGCCTGGGATTTTCGTCCAGTTGCGAGGCGTTCCTGCCCATGTTTTTATAGTAGACCCTGAACAAAGCTATCCAAATATGATGAAAAAAGATGATTATTGAAGGGTTATTCTGTATTTTGATGCTTCTATGCAGAATAAAAATATGTATGTATGTAATTTGTAATAATGTGTAATATTTGCTGCCTGCGTCAGTCTGTTGTGATTTCTCAGTTGATTTCTCGTTTTAGACCTATTTTTTATTTATTTATTTAAATTATTAACATTCTTTCTGTCCAGCTTGAATTATTTATTTATTTATTTGAAGTTGTTATATGTATTTATTTGTTTATTTAATTTTATTTATTTATTATAAACAGAGAATTTTTTTCATTCCCCCTATATCTTTATTTATTATTTCTAAGTTGTTATCTCTATTTATTTGTTTGTTTGTTTATTATAAATAATCAATATTATTTATTTCTGCACAGCTTTATTTATTTATTTTTACTAAGTTGTTATCCATATTTATTTGTTTATTTGTTATAAATTATTAGCATTCTTTTTTTCTGTCTCTTTGCTTTATTTATTTATTTATTTATTTATTTATCTATTTATTTGAAGTTGCTATTCATATTTATGTTTATTTAATTTACATGATTTATTTATTTATTCTAAGATATTATCTGTATTTATTTGTTTATGTATTATAAATAATTACAATTCTTTTTTCTGCATAGCTTTATTTATTTATTTATTTATTCCAAGTTATCAGTATTTTTGTTTGTTTATTTATTATAAATGATTTCTTTCTTTCTCTTTCCTTTTCTTGTTTATTTATAATTATTTTACTATAGTATATAGGTCTTTGACCCATAAACTTTTCTGTAAAAGAATCATTATTGTCCAAAAGCGTAATCTGACATGTGAGTAAACACATGCCTGGGATTTTCATTCAGTTGCGAGGCGTTCCTGCCCATGTTTTTTAGCAGAGCTCTCATATTTGCTGCCTGCGTCAGGCTGTTGTGGTTTCTCAGTTTTTGTTGTTTCATCTCCGCTCGTCTTGATATGCAGGGGTCTGGTTGTTGTAAAGCTGGAGGAGGGCCCAGATGTGCACAGATTTGACCCATCCGCAAAGGAAGAGGAAAGGGGAGCGTGTTAAATTAGTTCCATACGTTCAGCTGACAGTGAGGTCATTGCAGTGCGTTACATGGGTGACAGTGTGTCAGAGTTGGGGTGGTGCGTGGAATAAACCCCTGAGAGACAATGTGGCTTTTGGGTGGTTGCCAGGGCATTGCTATGCAGTTTAAAGGTGTTCGGGATGGTTGCTACATTGTAAAAAAAAAAATTGTAAAATACGTTTACATAATGCCTTCAGTGTCATTTTGTAAAAAAACATTTAATTCAGTTAGATAATGGTCGCTTCATTCCCATCCAGCTCATCCAACACGAGCAGCAGAGTTATATGTAGTGCAGCAGGAATCAGAGTTCACTGATCACGTGACGAAAGTAAGTAACGAGATTACTGACAAGACCATGGCAGAGGATTTGTTGCATAACAGAGCCAAAGCGTCTGACAAATGTCTTATCTTGCAGAATTCACGCTCAGCACCTCCGCTCCCTATTCACGTACGCGTCATCATGGAATCGAAAGCGAAAGTAAAATGCGAGCGTGCATTTAAACGCGATTTCAATACCCCGCATTTTGAAAGCGGCTTCCTGCTGCATGAAAATATCTCCCAGTATAAAAGCTATCTTAGGCTGGGCTGTGTAGTTGTAACCATCTCTTAGCTCTGTATCATGCTTGAAGAAAAATGTAGTCTCTGTTTGCACTTTGAATATTGAGAGAGTACTTTGATTATGGTTGCACTTATTGTTTGCACTTAATAAGACTAAAAGAAAACCTTTATTACACTTGGGAATGACATTAGTGCTCTTTACCTTCACCACAATGTCAGTCAACTGTCAATAAAAAAATAAATAAAAAAATATATATATATTTTTTTTTTTAAAACACAGCTGTCTTGTAGGAATATCCTCCCCGGGGTCTGTATGTCTGGGCCGCAAAATGCAAAACCACTGAGAAAAAGAAATGCATACAAATAAACGGGCTTGATTTGTCTTCTGTGCCTTTGTCTGTCCGGCACGCTCAAGTCATCTGTGTGCCAAGCTGAGCATCTACATTTGGGTTTGGCTGTTCTTGTCTGCGAAAACCACAGGAAAAGGAAATATAAAGCCCTCTGAAAGCTCGACAAACATTGGCCTTAGTAAAAATGGCAGTAAAAATGGAAACATACAGTTTATACTAACATTTAAAAAGTTTAACATTCAGGCAGACTGCCTTTTTTTGTGTGTCCTTTTTGTACATTGGTTTAGCTTAAATGTGTTCATAAGGAAAACTGTCATCATTTTCTCACTCTTTTTGATAGCAGTATGACTTCCTTCCTTCCATGGAACAGAAAAAGTTATTTATAACTGAATGTCCAAGATGCTGTTTTCCATGAGAGTGAATATTGACCACGACTGTCAAAAAGATGTTCAATGCAGCATATTCAGTCACACAAATGGCTTCAGAAAAACTTAGGCCCTGGTATTAAGAAGCATTTTCATCAATCTGATCACAAGTGGACGAAACTAAATACAGGTGTAAACAGGGTCTAAAATGTTTTGAGCTTGTCCACCTTCGACCACTTCCAGAGGTAAGTCGAAAACGCATTAGACCGGTTTGCTTTTGTAGTGTAAACGCTTATGTGGTCGAGTGTGTTCGAACAGCCACAAAAGACCGCCTATTCTCCGCATACTGACATAATGTGTAAACATTATGGGAAGTGCGCTAGCCAGACAGGATTTAAACTTTGTTGGCTGAAGACTTAAGTTTGGTTTGAAGATGAAAAACATACCAAGCACAATGTTTTTCTCACCATTCCTGATTTCCACATTCGGCGTGGTCTTGTGGCTGTCAGAGCAGAAACGAAAGCTGGTGCTCTCCGTATGTTTTTCCATTGTATCCTTTCGTGTTCGTATGTAAATTGCACAAGCTTATTTTGTCCATTAGATCAAAAGATCTGAAAAAGCCCATACAGTTTACCCACCAATAGACCCTGCCCTTGAAGAAATCAGAACATCTTAATACCAGGTGTAAATATGGCGTAAGTCAAGTTTAATGATACGTTTATGATGTTTTTTTGGGAGTTTTTAATAGTCCCCATCCACTTCCATTGTATAGAAAAGAGCAAGATGAATATTTTTTGAAATATCTTCTTTTGTGTTCTACAGAAGAAAAAGGTCATATGTGTCCAAGCTGACATGACGGTGAGTGAATCTTCTTTTTAGGGTGCAAACAAAAAACAAACAAACATTTATTCCTTAAAAGTTTTAATCAGCATTTTCACACACATTTTTATGGAAGCTTGTTTACGCCATGAATCTCGCAATTCTGACTTTTTTTGTTTTGTTTCCATTATGGAATAAAAAAATAAAAAAGATAATTGCAATTTTTTTAGCTTACAATTGCGAGAAACAAACTCCAAAATGTGAAATATAAAGTAATGATAAAAGATAAAAAGCTGCAAATTACCTGTTTTTTGTTTTTTTTTTCTGTGGCAGGAAAAAAAAGCTTCAATTTCCTTTCTTGCTTAACACACGTCACACATATAGCCTTGCTCTGTGTTCCTAGCTATATTGAGTGTGTCTAACAGTTTTGGTGAATGAGTGTAGAGTCTACAAGATGCTCCAGTGAGGTGGGCCATCTGGTCACTGCCGCCGGGCCCTTGAAGTGCTGTGAGAGAAGCCGCTGCGGTCGGCCATGGCGACTAGAGGTTTGCAGCACAGCACTTCCAGCCCTTGCGCTGACCTCAGAAAAGGAAATCTGGGTTGGAGAAACAGAGGGGTTGCTCCTGAGCTATTTCCAGAGCGCTCTGCCTATCCAGTGCCACCCACGAGATTCCATATGACAGAGAGAGAGAGAGAGAGAGATTCTGAATGTGTGTGTCGACTCCCTCAGTTTATACTAATATTATGGCATTTTATATTAAGTGCACTTGCATATTGATTTTTTTATATTGATTTTGCTTTGTTAAAAACAGAATTTACCCAGGTGGTTTATAGAGTGCATTAGTGCCCGACCACTTTTTCAGTTGCGGTGGTTCCAGAAGTATTTTTCCAATTCATTTTTCCCATAGGGATTTTAAAAAAGTCTTTGTTGCAGCGTTATAGCCAGCCAGCTACGAGGTGGATCACAACATTACAAACTTTGATTCAAAGCAAAAAAGTATTTGAAATCGGACAAAAAGACAAGACTGTAAGGGAAAGACCTACAGTCCCATGAAGAACTGCGAATGACAATCAAATTAAATCTATTCATTTAAAATCATTGATTATCAGTTGTTGAAACAATATATTGTAAGTGTATTGCAAAAATATATGATATGCTGCTGCGGAGCTCATGGGCTCAGCAAAAGTGCGCAATGAGGGACCATATCACCCTCAAAGGGGCCTCAAAGCATCCTTCTAAAACCAAAAATGACAAATGGAACACCCTATAGTCCTATAGTATTGCAAGTCCGCAAGTGCACATGAAGTGTGCCATTTGGGATGGGGCCTGGGTGTTATTTGCAGTCTATTTTGGTGCAATTTGCTTGCTCCGACTGAATTTTCTGTACAGCATCATGGGTAATGTAGTTTTTCACCACAAATTCAGCAGTTAAACATGATTATTTTAAAAAGAATTTGAAATAATGTGAACAGATGGCTTCAACAAAAGCATATACTATCATACTTTATTCAAAATCTATTTCCCTATGGAGAAAATGTGTTTTTAAATATATGAAACCCGACTTGTTGTTTAGATATTGCGGCAGTAGATGGTGACAACTGTTTTATGAGCAAGTCACTGAATCATCAGTCAATCAATTCATTTAAAGACATTGATTCATTCAAAGACAAAAGCAATGTGAGTTTTTGAATCATTCACTTAACCGATTTGCAACATTAGTTCATTTAGGAAGGAAACACCGGTGTTTCTGCTGTGGCTATATTAGGAGCTAATTTCATGGGAGGAGCAAAATAGGCAAAGTAAGTAGGAATACTGCTTCTAAAATGTAAGTTACTTAATATTAATTTGTTTACTGACTTTGCATAAAAGCAAAAGTCATCCTCAATCGTGCAATGTGGCTGTGCTTCAGAACAAAAGTGCTCTTGCTTGTGTGTTTAATAAGAGTTAAAAGGAACAAGTTCTTGGTTTGTGTTTTTGATGGGGGTTCATAAGAAAAAAAGGCTGGAAAATAATGCTTTTCTCTGATGTAAGGACATCCCAAATTGCACAATTGCAAATTACCACATTGTCATAGAGTTCTTAAGAAGATGAGTTAGTGTAGAATATTTTATTCTTATCCCCATTTTTACCCTTGCCCTGACTGTTTTGCTAAGTGTAGCCTACTAAAGGTTGTCATGCTCTTCATACTGAATATACTGAGACTCTGTCCTTTGTCGTTTCACTCAGTTACAATGTGCACATACTGTAGCAACAAAACTATAAAGTGAGTTTCAGTAAGTAACCATAAATCATAAATCACAGTCTTTTTTGACGCCACGTTTTAGTCTGCATACCTTAACCGAAATTTGTAGGTTTGTATTTTCTTTTCCACGACTGTATAAGCAGTCGCTAGTCGCTACTGTTGATGGATATACAGAAGGGAAGATCATGAAGAGAAATATGAGGCTTGTGTTACAGAGCACGAGCTCACGATTCAGAGAGGCAGAACGTTTGGTTCGAATGAGCTCATGGGCATCTCTGTTTCAACAGACATCAATCGTATTCTGTGGTTTTGTGGTTACTTCTAAGAACTACCTTTTTATAATCAGTGGGAGTCTGACTGTGAAGCTATAGTTACTTTAGAGACTGAAAAGGCTGAGTATGCTTTTTGACATAAACGTGGACTGAAGCCATTTGAACAGCAACTAAAGAGCTATTAGCATTAGGGCTGGATTGACAGTATCACAAATTTGATTTTATTTGATGAACCAATATTGATTCTTAAATCCCAAGGTTAATATTTTGGTCTATGGTATTTTAGTTGATGCATCAACAAAACTTCACTAAACATTCATTTTAACACACCTCCCATTCAGTAATCGCAATAATCTTTGTGCTTAGTTACTTTAGATATGAAGATATAGTTATAGCATAAAAAACATGAATGAACATTAAAAGGTATGTTAAAAGATACAGTACAACTTACTGAAATGTATCATGTCCCATGTAATCTCTCAATCAGGGTTGCAACTGCAGAAAGATGTCAATAAATAGCTTGTAAACAATATTGTGCATGTAACATTACATGTACCTCAAGAAACGCATTTAGTGTCCTCAATACTTGGCTATAAAAAATAATTAGAGGAGTGTATATTTGTCACAGTCACCGTCATGTTCTGTTTGTTTTGGTTTTCATTCATCATAGCTCCTTTGTTCTGTGTTACAGCCACTCGTCAGTCACCATGGACACTGCACTAATCATTACAGCTGTTTGTCATTTCAGTTAATCATCTGTGTATATAAGTTCAGTTTAGTTGGTGTGTCTTGGTCTGGTCTCGTATGTTCATAGTGTTGTATTGTGTTCCTGCCTGGATCTGTATTTACCAATTGGATTATCAAGTAAAGACTTGATGTGTATCTTCTTCGTCGTGTGTTTATACACAACCTGCACGTTACAGAAGACCAGACCTAGAAAAGATAAGTGGCATGTTTTGTTGTTTGTGTTTTTGTTTTATTTTTTGTGACTTCGTGTTTTTGGTTTCCTTCCTGCACCATGGATCACTTTGCAGCCGTCAAACTGCTATGCCTTGAGCAGAAGGACCGCTCAGAAGGAGCTTCACCGATTACGTAGAGTGGGTGCTGGTGTCCTGTGAATCGCCGCTCACAGTGGACATCGTCGACGATGACGACACCAGCCCCACTAGCTACCCAGTTCCCAGCCAACAACACCCAGACTGCGGGGATCGGCAGCCCGAGCTCACTGCAGGCTGTGGGAGGGACTTTGCCACAACGTATGAGCCAGCGCACACAAGAGTGACCGAGCTTAACATCGCT
Organism: Elopichthys bambusa; assembly: GCA_037101425.1. Classification (NCBI taxonomy): domain Eukaryota; kingdom Metazoa; phylum Chordata; class Actinopteri; order Cypriniformes; family Xenocyprididae; genus Elopichthys; species Elopichthys bambusa. The sequence goes on from CM074449.1 coordinate 25,990,960, forward strand.
ACGGAGCCTGAGCAACGTGTGTATGAGCCAGCATCTTCATCCATCGCTGAAGGAATCCTTGTGGAGTATGACGGGAAGGAGATGAGCCCTCCAAATTCTGTTCCAGTCCCCAGCTAATCTTGTCATCCAATCATCGCTACCTCCCATCAGTCTCTCAGCACCTCCTCTCAGTGGTGAGTCTACACCTCGGGCCCGCTGGGTGCCATCTCTTCCTGGCTGTGGAAAGCCCGTGGCTCCACCTTCTGCCTCTGCACTCTCCACTCCTCCTCGACCCGTTGCCCTGACTCCTGCAACTGAGCTCCTTCCTTCCTCGATGTCGGCAGAGATTTGCCGGACTCCCTCAGTACGTCGGCTCCACGTGGGTCGGCCATCACTACACCTACACTGCAAACTTGCAGGCCGGTCGCTACTCTCCGGCCCTCCACCCCTTCAGCTTCAGCCAGCTCCGCCCTTCCTCAGGCTCTGCCTCCGCCCTCGGTCGCACCTGCTCGACTTCAGCCCTCCGAATCCCTACCACCATCTCAGGGGTTCGTCACTGCGGCTATGTCGCGGCCGTCTACATCGGCTCTCCGGCTGCACGGTGTGCTCCTTCATCTACGTCATCGCCGCCTCCGGTCGTCCCCATGGTGGTGCCAGTGACTAAATCGCCATGGCTCCTCCGTCCTGCACCGCCACTATGGGGCGCAGTCTCAGCTGTGGCCTGGGTCAGCAAACATCTTCCTCTGCCTTGGCTTTTACCACCATCTGCACTACCCTGGACTTTTGTGTTCCGCCTCCTCCCGGTAGGCCGTTTCACAATCACTTCGTCCACCTCCAGAACCCCCTCTGGCCCTCCCTCTTTGATGTTCCATTACGGCGTGAGGACGCGCCTCGTCGGAGAGGGAAATGTACTGTCACGGTCACCGTCATGTTCTGTTTGTTTTGGTTTTCATTCATCACATGTGCTCCTTTGTTCTGTGTTACTGCCACTCGTCAGTCACCATGGACACTGCACTAATCATTACAGCTGTTTGTCATTTCAGTTAATCATCTGTGTATATAAGTTCAGTTCAGTTGGTGTGTCTTGGTCTGGTCTTGTATGTTCATAGTGTTGTGTTGTGTTCCTGCCTGGATCTGTATTTTCCCATTGGATTATCAAGTAGACTTATTGATGTGTATCTTCTTCGTCGTGTGTTTATACACAACCTGCGCGTTACAATATTTGCTTAAAGGGGACCTATTATGCCCCATTTTACAAGCAGTAAAATAAGTCTCTGATGTCCCCAGAGTGTGTATGTGAAGTTTTAGCTCAAAAATACCACATAGATGGCCCTTTAAATGCAAATGAGCTGCTGCGCTCGGCCTAAGAGGGCGGAGCTTCAAGAGCTCATTCTCCGGTGTCAGGAGTCAGTCAGGACGCACTATAATGTCACTAATAATAACTGCGAATATATGCTGCATGGAGATAGAACAGGTATAGTTTAGTTTAATTACTGTTATAACTAATATTGTCTTCTTGTTTTTATCCACTATATTAGTACAAGCCTGTTTACTGTTCAATAAACGTCATAAAACTCATCGGTAAACAAATATATAAAGACCTTATGCTTTGTCAGGTGGTGCTTAATAAGCTGGTAAACTTTATATCCATAAATCAACTCAGATGAACTGTAATAAAGTGCTCTCACCTTCATTACTGCTGTATCCAGTATCACTCTGGAGGCTGTAAGCTGGATCACGAACAGTTTACTGATCTATCCTTGAGTAACAACTTTTTAGCACAACCTCTGTTTTGTATTGTCCCTTTGTATTGACATTCGTTCACAAAGTCCGGTATGAAATGATTCGCACAGACATATACGAATTTCAGTAGAATTGAGGGAGCATTTTCTCCCAAAACAAAATGAATCCACCTCGTCTTCAGCGGCTCAGATTTAGGAAATAAATGGAGAAAGCTATGTGGATTAATCCATCCAGCTACAGAACACCTAAAACGCTCGGGAGACATTCTCGTCAGTGCAGCAATGGCGGACTGTGTACAACTCGCTGTGAACTCGCTCAGGGCAGTTCTATGTTAAAACGGCAGTGTCTGTCAACATTCGTGGGAATCTGTGGCTAATGTGACGTCACACTGCCAGGAACCTGCAAACAGCTTGTTGTGAGACACTGCTTATGATTTATGGGGATTAAAAAAAAAGGAGTGGGTGGATTTTTATCACTATGGGGTGGTTGTGTACGCACACTGCCAACACACATTTATATCCAAACACCATGCAAAAGTAAATTTTGCATAATAGGTCCCCTTTAATATATGCACTATATTACATATTCATCATTATATTAATGATTATATTATATTTGTGATGTTTTGTTTAATGTTTTAATAAATTAAAACAAGTTTTTAATTCAGAATCAAAACATGAAATCTTTGTCAATACCCAGCCTTAATTGCCATATAAAAAAAAGTTTTGACATTTCTAACAAAAGTTGTTTAGTTAATTTCAATGGGTGGTTAAACTGATAATAGTAATCAGATGCCATATGTGACCCTGGACCACAAAACCAGTCATAAGGGTCAATTTTTTTTAATTGAGATTTATACATCATCTGAAAGCTGAATAAAAAAGCTTGGTTTGTAATATTTGGCCGAGATACAACTATATGAAATCTTGAATCTGAGGGTGCGAAAAAATCAAAATATTGAGAAAATCGCCTTTAAAGTTGTCCAAATTAAGTCCTTAGTTAAGTCCAATGCATATCCACTCACAAAAATCATATTTTGATATATTTATGGTAGGAGATTCCATGAAGATAAAATATCTTCATGGAACATGGTCTTTACTTAATATCCTAATGATTTTTTGGCATAAAAGAAAAATAAATCGATGATTTTGACCCATACAATGTATTGTTGGCTATTGCTACAAATATACCCGTGCGACTTATGGCTGGTTTTGTGGTCCAGGGTCACATATTTGATTTGTGAGGGACAGATCTACAATTTGAAAATACTGAAAATACGTTTTGTGGCCTTCCACAAAAAGACATTTTCAATTCTTTGTCGGTGGAGCAATCAACATCCAGCAGCACTGACAATGAATGGAATGTACTTGTTTTATTTGCATGAACTTTCCAGGAAGAAAATGTTATTGCTAGGTATGCACAATATATCGGCCACCATATCAGTGTCGGACGATATATGTTCATTTTTAATGTTATCGTTATCGGCGCAATAAGAAAATATTAAAGTGATAAATAATGGATTATTTCCTTCAGCTGAGACACTTCAGATGCGCACTGTTCACCATGATGGTTTTGAATTCCTAGAAATATGATAAGAGTCACTTCAAAAAGGAAAATACAGTTAAATACAGTTATATTATTATAAATTATAATGATATAATAAAACTTCATTATAACTGTGTGCTTGGGACATGGCCTTTAATGGTGAGACTTTTGTTTTTGTAATCAGGCTCTCAAAAATTATTTGGATTTAGATTTATCGGCCAATATATCGGTTATCGGCTTTCAAATATGAAAAAAATTATTGTTATCGGCCAAAATATTCATATTGGTGCATCCCTAGTTATTGCACAGAACCAATAACATTTTTTTTCCATAACACAGAACTTTCAGACATTCACGGATGTCTCAGTTATGTCTTGTGCAATGTATCAACTTTGTCTTTGATGTTGCTAATTAGAAGACAAAAATAGACCCAATTGAGTGAACTGTTGACAAATATATTGTTTAAGGGATGTTTTTTTTCTTTTTCAGTATACCAGCCATAATCTGCAGCAAACCAATGGCAATGATCATGGAATCATGGAAGTCATGGAGGTCAGGCTTTTGGTTTCTAAACATCTGTCTAATCAATCAGGAGCCACCTCGCAGCTCAAAGTCCTGTGCGAATGAAGCAGGCAAGCCACCCAGGAGGACCTCCAGGAAGTCCTGTAAGTCTCCGGATGGAGAATTTTAGGTTAAAGTTATTTTAGGTAGCTTTGCTTTAGAGGAAATTATAGCAGCAGTGGTAAAACGGAGAGAGGGGGAGAAAAGGACAGGCGGTCAGTAAAGTGTATAATTTTCTCATTTCTCTCATGGAGGATGAGGTATTCCTCGAGAAGGCTTCATTAGATTTATGAAGCCTCTTGCCCAACCCTCTGACCCCAGATAAACAACGTCGGTCTTCTTTAGGCTGTGGAGACCACAGTGGGGGGGCTCAGTGTCTCCTGCTGTAACCCTTTCTGCACGCTTGCGTAGGTTATCTACACTTCATCTCGTATTGTAAAACTGTCAACACTATTCACCAGTGCAACTGTTTCCATGGAAAGCTTAGAGGCCACAAATTAGCAGTTAGCATTATGTTAGCAACTGTTAGCTCATAGGGCTGTTTTATCATCATTGTACTGTAATTTTATGCAATGCTGCACAGTCATGCAGCCTGTGTTTTGAATTTTAGCATAATATCTCTTATCAACAGAAAATAATTTCCTGTATTTTTAAAGCAAAATCACTGTTACGGTAACAGTAAAAAACTCAGTGCTTTTAAACCATGCAAGGGTCAGTTTGTTTCCATTCCAAGTGCCTTACTGAAGCTGCTACTTTTTGTTTTTGTAAAAAAAAAAGTACAAATAGCATTTATTTTCATAACGTCATTATGCCCCAAATGTTGTTGCTAGAGCTTAAGTTATATTGAACCTGGAACATTCCTTGATCACTTAGCATCATTATGCCGTCTTTGTGTGTCTCTTTAAGCTTTAATCATGGACTTTAGAGGGTTTACGTTCTGTCTCCTTTACAGCAATGTTATGCAAAAGCGGCTTCTTTTTAAGAGATTTTCTCTGATTTTTATTCAGATTTTGCTTTGATCTCCTTGACAGCTGGAATCAAGCTCTTCAATCTCTCGAAAGTAGCGTGAATTTCACCATTAATCTAAAAGAGAGGCCGAGGTGTGGCCCACCTTAGCAAATATGTTCAGAAACACTGAGCCTGGTTTCTCATGCAGGTGACATTAGTTTGAATCTGGCTCACCACAATTCCCCTTCTTCTCCTAATGAATTTGCACTAAAATACAGTAGATGTTGGGAAAAGTTATGGGAAGTGTAAGCCTTTTTAAAAATAGTTTTATTACATATTTGATTTTATGGTTTGCTGCATTTTACTATGAGCATTTAGCATACTATTTTTTTCCAGAACAAACCTGTGATACATTTTTCGCCATTACCCACCATCAGTTGAGAACTATTTCTATAGTTTAGGAGATCATTTGTTCTGCTGAACACATTCCACTCAGTTACTTTAACGAGTCTTTTCTCCATCCCACCACACACTGTGCTATGCTATTCCCAGTAGCACATGTATAAAACAGCAGTGAATGACATTAATAATGAGTACTGATGAATAATGAGTCTTTGGCTCTGTTCCAAACCTAGAGAGCTGCCTTTGACTGATTTAGAATGCTCTAAATAGGCAACAACTCAAATAGTGGCACACAAACAGTGCTCTGCTTTTGAGACTTGACTAACAAATGTGTTGCAGGGATGGCATTTTTGTAGACCAAACCACGGTAATGATTTTAGCACTTTTGGTTCCATCGTCCTGAAGTCAATGGCTTTTTGAATGGGTTTTTGTTTCAAGAAGACCTATAATGCCCATTTAACAAGATGTAATAAAAGTCTGGATGTTTATGGTTAGTGGATACATTTATGTAGTTGCTGTGGAGTTGATTCAACTCATCGACTAGCATGTGCCGTCATGTTAATCTTTTGTGCAAATCCAGCGTTGAATTGACCCTCGTTTGTAAAGCAGTCCGGTGTAAAATGACAGCATGGCAACAACACTCTACTACAACAACTCTTCCTCTTCTCTAAAGCAGTCCAACATGGCCTCACCCCCTTTGTTGCGTGTTCTCGGGGGCAGGGTTTACGTACATTTTGGGGTTTGTGATGTTACCAACCCGGGAGGAAGCTCGTTGTAGTCCCTACCAGCCATTTGTTGTAGTCCTTAAAAAGCGGATGAATCAGAATGGTGGTCACGTTGAAGTGTTTACCATGGTGTAGTTCATTTTTAGCCTACGTTTAGCTTTTTACTTCTGCTGAATGTATAAGCTTCAGAATCCATAAAAGTTGTGTTTATTTGTGAAGATTATCATGATGGACAAAACAAAAGCTTATTTTCTGCAATAATCCAAAAGCCATTGGAAAAATCCTATTGGGTTCATGTTGAGGGAAACAGGGAAACAGGGTTGGCCAACAAAATTAAGTCATCACTACACCGCTCTATAGAGGTTGATATTAGAACTTTCCTAAGCTAATGGTGAAATCCTCTACCGTTATGTATGTCCTAACCAGAGGCAATGCAATAAACATGTTTTTGTCCTAATTTGACTTTCAGTTCTAGCCCCACTCACTTTGGTCCAAAATTCCACTACTTATACCTTTTGCATTATGTCAAGTTGCATTAATTGCATACAAGTTCATGTAGCTAGATTATTCATTTTGCGTCTCATTAGGACACGTTCTAATAAGCACAAAAATACACTCCACACACAAATATTGTCAAAAATATATATATTTTTTTTTTTAAATTTAAAAAAGTTATGTTACTAGATTGAATTTCTCTTGACTTTTTTTTTTTTCACTGAGCTTGTTGCAATACATAATGGGATTAGCTTCTCTATGAAGGTTACAAAATTGTCTTAGAAATTTGACTAAAGCGGCCCAGATCTGGGGAGCACTTGTATGATGCCTTAAAATGTTGCCTATGTAGGCAGCTCACTAGGTTTTGAAAAAGAGATGAATGAGCCCCTGCTGTAGGGATTGTGGAGAGAGAGAGAGAGAGAGAGAGAGAGAGAGAGAGAGAGTAGGGGGTAGAGCTGGTAATTATGGGCCCTGTGCTGCAGCTAAACTGGCCTGGGCGGTCTCTGGAGCCAGTGGGTCTGGCACAGGGAGGTCTGGCCACAGACCCCAGCGGTGACGGCACAGAGTCTGGGACGAGTCGCAACACCAGCTCGGGTTGGGAGCATTCCACACATAACCCTCCTCCTTCCTCTTCTCTCATCCCAGCCCCTCCCAGCCGTACCAGACAGGGAATTCTGATGCGTGTGCGTGCTTTTTTATGAACATTTATGTGTGTTTTGGCATGCAGGTGTGGATGTTTTATGCATGTGTACATTGTTTTTTGCGTGTCTGTTTTTGAAGACTGTGTCACGTGTTTCTTAGAATTTAGATCTAGACTTGCTTGATTTTTATTGAGCCTTTTCTGGGAAAATGGCAGAACAGAACCATACAAATGGATTCTTTTGAAGTCAACATGAAATTGCATTCGCAAAACAGTATTAACATTCTGTAATGTGTAATTTATGAGGATGTTCAACTTGATTTCAACGTGATAAAATGTAAGAAGGGACCTGGAATTGTTTGGATGGTGAAAATGATGGTATAGAAGGGGAGTGGTTTAAAAATAAAAGGCCTTGGTAACATTAGCTGAAAAGGAAAATTATTTATTTTTATGCAAAGGAGACCCTTTTCACAAGATGTAATAAAAGTCTCTAGTGTCCCCAGAATGTGTCTGTGAAGTTTCAGCTCAAAATGCCCCCTATTTGAGTGTGAGCAAAAACACGCTGTTTTTGTATGTCCCTTTAAATTCAAATGAGCTGCTGCTCCCGGCCCCCTTTCCAGAAGAGGGTGGAGCTTTAACAGCTCACGCTTCAGTTGCTCAACAACAACAAAGCTGGAGAATCTCACGCAGCCAAAATGAGTATTGTCAGTAACGGTGTTCAGCCTTACATTGTTCAAACCCGATTTGGACACTGATGGACACTGGTGGAGAGACTCAGGAAGAAGTTACAGCTATGCATCTGGACATTTCTGAATGGATAGTGGATAAATTTATGTAGCTTTGAATTGACCTTCATTTGTGAAGCAGTCTGGCGTAAAATGACGGCATGGTAACAACATTCTACTACAACAACTCTTTCTCTTCTCTAAAGCAGCCCAACATGGCCTCGCCTCCTTTGTTGCATGTTCTCGGGGACAGGGTTTATGTCAATTTTTAGGGTTAGTGATGTCACTAACCCAGGAAGAAGCTTGTTGTAGTCCCTACCAGCTGTTTGTTGTAGTCCTTAAACAGAATTCTTTAAAATAAATGATCTCCATTTGCATTGAACTTTCAAAGGTTTCTTTGAGCTGCACCCTCTACTGTACAGGCATGAACTTGCCTGAATTTCCTTCAGCCTGAGGCTTATTCATTTCACTTTTGGTGTGAAAGTGCTTTTAAATTTGCCCAAAATATTAGTGATTAAAAAACAAACAAGGAAACCCAGTCCAGATAAGAAAAAGTAACGCAAAAGTAGTGTAACACATTACTTTCCATAAAAAGTAACTAAGTAACTCAATTAGTTACTTTTTTAGGGAGTAATGCAATATTGTCATGTATTACTTATAAAAGTAACTTTCCCTAACACCGCTAATAATAGTATCCAATTTCGGACACAGCCTAGGATGTGCCTTATAGCGAATATGGTCAATTTTGATACGAGTAGTATGTATCCAATGATATCTTTTTAACCTTGTTGTGCAAGTCTGATGTGTGGAAATGGGCATTAATGTGAGTATTATGTTATTTTTGCAGATTATTAAAAACCATTCTGAAGTTTAAGTGTGTGTGAATGCTATAAAATGTAGAGTGCGGCAAACCTGTGCAGCAGGTGTGTGGGCTGTGAAGCTTGGTTTCATTCTGCACGTCAAAAGCAAGATCAAACGAGGCAGCCCGTCAACAGTTGTCTATGCATGCACAGCTCATAGAATTCTCATCAACACCTTCTCCATCCCATAATACCAGAACACAGACACATTTTTCATCTTATTCTTTAAAACGTGTGAGCGTGTGGAAAAGAATACAACACAAAAACTACTGCTGAGGTATTCTCAGGTTATCAGAGTTTACTGGTATAGCAGTTCCTCTCAAAGGTAGGATAAACTTCAAGGATAAGATCGAAAATCCCGCCCATAACTTTCTTCTCTGGAGATCTTCTAGACAGGCTCATCTTCTTGAATCCATATTCTTTATTAGGGTTGTGGCATCATGGTGTAGGAAAAGAAAGACTTCAGAGCTTGTGGTGGGAGAGTAGGAGAAAACATTGTGTAAACTGGACAGATAATATCTTAAAAACTTTCCAACAACATGTTTCATACATGTCAATGAGGGAGAAGTGAATAAATAAAGCAACCGGCAGTAAATTGTGCACAGCGCACAGCTCAGAGTACACTGTCCTTAGTTTAAGCACATATTTATGCGGGTTACACCAGCATGAGTCAGTGATCTGTATCATTTGTTGTGGCAATAGCAGCAACACTTTCAGTAATATATTATATTTTGTCGTTCATCGTCAGGAGATCTGATGACTATGAAGAGCTATGTGGTATTATGTACATATAAATATTGTTTTTATTTGTAGCCTAGTACACAATGCAGAGAGAGAAAACATTTTTACACTAGAGCAGTGTTTTCTAACTTTTTTTGTCTTATTTTTTAACTTATTTTGAAAGCTCCTTCAGTAAGGATCCAGAAATGTGTTCTTTTTAACAAATGTTATGCAGAATCTCATGTAACTTTATTATCTGTACCATTTTCGTTGGCAGCATAAGTCTTTTAAAGGAAAAATACGTACCAAGTGTAGCACATAGATTGATTCATCCATCCCGTCCATTTTACAAACCCCTTGTCCTGTGTATGTCATGGGAAATTGCACATATATTCCAAACAAACAGATAAAACCTTACACACATTAGTTTATTTTTCTTTCCTTAACTGTAATGAAAAAGGCAAAAGTAGCCCTGAAACCCACTTAAGTACCTTTGGTTTGGAGTCACTGCACTAGGCAACATGTATCTACTGTAACACTTCAAATAAAATGAGACTCAGCTGATGTAGTCACGCACCTTTTCGTCTCTCGGCACATTGTGTGGTCCCACTGATATAGAAAAAGGTTGCAGTGGAACAGTCACGAGGCTGTTGGTAAAATGGATTCCTTACCGCCTATGTAGAGGAACGAATGTGTTGCATTCTTGAAAACAACACTGGAAGAACTGCATTGCACTGAATCACATTAACACACTGGCTGCTTTCCCCTAGTGCCTACAGTCATTATGGTTCAAAGATTATCTATTGTGAATGAGTAAACAGTTAAATGTGTTGTAAAATATCAGACAACTTGTATTTTGTTTTCATCAAGTTGTGAAAATTAATTAAAAGATGCCGGGAGCTGTTGGTAGAGGGGGAAAAAAAGGTCTTTGCTTGCCAAAAGACTTCGCTATCACGTTGCATTTTGGATCTGTTTGCAAAAGAGGGATCCATTTAAAAATAATAAACATTAGTATAGTGTACAACAGTACAGTGCCCCTTAAATTTAAACTGTATACTCTAAAAAATGCTGGGTTAAAAACAACCCAAATTCGGTTGAAAATAAACAAACCCAGCGATTGGGTTGTTTTAACCCAGCAAATGGGTTGTTTTAAGCCAGCGGTTGGGTTAAATGTTTGCCCAACCTGCTGGGTATTTTTATTTAACTCAACTATTGTTTAAAAATGACTCTATTGCTTGCTTAAATTGAACCCAAATGTATTCATATGTTTAATAAATGAACATTTTAATGAATAATAATTAAACAATAAACATTTTTTTAAATTGTTGATTAATAAATGTTCACCTTTTGATTATTATTGTTGCCTCTAGTAATTATGTGTCTGATTTTTAATTTCCAGCCTATTTTTGGTTCATTTTAAGCCAGCTACATTATTTTTTTAAACAATAGTTGGGTTAAATAAAACTGCCCAGCACGTTGGGCAAACATTTAACCCAACCACTGGGTTAAAACAACCCAATCACTGAATTTGTCCATTTTCAATCCAACTTGGGTGGTTTTTAACCCAGCAATTTTTAGAGTGTATTATTTTATTCAATAAGGAATTATATTTTGCTTACAGTGACACTTTTAGGACCCACACACACACAATTTTTATTACATTACTGCTAAGAAACATATTATTTTATACATCATGGAAATATTTATTTTAATGTGTTTAATATATGCTGATATGTAAATACTGCAGTATAAAGAAATGAGGATAATTGAAACTACTATAATAAACATCGATATGCATTATGGTAATCTGAAGTAAAATGTGCTTAAAGGGATAGTTCACCCAAAAAATGAAAATTCTGTTATCATTTGCTCAGACTCAAGTTGTTCCAAACCTGTATAAATTTATTTGTTCTGCTGAACACAAAGGACAATATTTGGAAGAATGTTTATAACCAAGCAGATCTCTCCCCACATTGACTCCCATAGTATTTTTTTTTTTCCCCCTACTACGATAGACAATGGGGGCAAGATCTGATGAGAGGTAAATGATTACAGAATTTTCATTTTTGGGTGAACTATCCCTTTAATAGTCATAAAAATAATGTCTCAAATCTTAAAAATAAGATTAACTTGTATGCAAAATATAATTGATTGTTTTTGTCTTTTCTGGGGAGGGTCTGACTCCTGGACAAAAGTCTAAAAGTCTCCTGATAAACTTTCATTATTTTGTTTGTGGACGTCTCTTGGCAACCAATCGCATCTTTTTAAGGAAAGCAGTTTGAGGATGCTGTAGGTACACACAGCACTCATAAGCACCCAAAATAAACTCTTACACTGGCAGGCGGATGCCACAAAAAAAGAGTCCTTGTTTCTTTTTTCATAAGGTCCTTTATTTTGACAGGAACAGGAGAAATGGGTATTTATATCTCTGGCTGTGTGCTGTGGCCTCTCCACAATTACAGACTGTTCATCCCAGACTCTGAAGAGGGAGGGACAGAGGGATGGAGGGAGGTATAGCAAGATGAAGGGAGGGGGACAGTGGGACAGGAGAGAATGCTGTAGGGACATTAAGGGAACACCTCTAAGTCTACCATACTTTCTACATTAAGATTTCTTTTTTATTATTGAAAATGAATATATTTATTGACAAAACTTTTTTTTTTTTTTTTTTTTTAAAGGAATAGTATATATATATATATACAGTGGGTACGGAAAATATTCAGACCCCTTAAATTTTTCACTCTTTGTTATATTGCAGCCATTTGCTAAAATCATTTAAGTTCATTTTTTTTCCTCATTAATGTACACACAGCACCCCATATTGACAGAAAAACACAGAATTGTTGACATTTTTGCAGATTTATTTAAAAAAAAAACTGAAATATCACATGGTCCTAAGTATTCAGACCCTTTGCTGTGACACTCATATATTTAACTCAGGTGCTGTCCATTTCTTCTGATCATCCTTGAGATGGTTCTATACCTTCATTTGAGTCCAGCTGTGTTTGATTATACTGATTGGACTTGATTAGGAAAGCCACACACCTGTCTATATAAGACCTTACAGCTCACAGTGCATGTCAGAGCAAATGAGAATCATGAGGTCAAAGGAACTGCCTGAAGAGCTCAGAGACAGAATTGTGGCAAGGTACAGATCTGGCCAAGGTTACAAAAACATTTCTGCTGCACTTAAGGTTCCTAAGAGCACAGTGGCCTCCATAATCCTTAAATGGAAGACGTTTGGGACGACCGGAATCCTTCCTAGAGCTGGCCGTCCGGCCAAACTGAGCTATCGGGGGAGAAGAGCCTTGGTTAGAGAGGTAAAGAAGAACCCAAAGATCGCTGTGGCTGAGCTCCAGAGATGCAGTCGGGAGATGGGAGAAAGTTGTAGAAAGTCAACCATCACTGCAGCCCTCCACCAGTCGGGGCTTTATGGCAGAGTGGCCCAACGGAAGCCTCTCCTCAGTGCAAGACACATGAAACATGAAAGCCTGCATGGAGTTTGCTAAAAAAAACACCTGAAGGACTCCAAGATGGTGAGAAATAAGATTCTCTGGTATGATGAGACCAAGATAGACCTTTTTGTGATGTGATATTTCAGTTTTTCTTTTTTAATAAATCTGCAAAAATGTCAACAATTCTGTGTTTTTCTGTCAATATGGGGTGCTGTGTGTACATTAATGAGGAAAAAAAATGAACTTAAATGATTTTAGCAAATGGCTGCAATATAACAAAGAGTGAAAAATCTAAGGGGGTCTGAATACTTTCTGTACCCACTGTATATATATATATATATATATATATATATATATATATATACATATATACATATAATATAATTGTATTATTATTATTATTTATTTATATATTTTTTCCCCAACCCTAATTCTGACCCTCTGTTTTTAAGGCCGGCTCCTTTAAGGCTTGTCAGTAAACGTCATTACATAGGAAACCGTATCAACGCCCACGCCCAGTTTTTGCGAACTCTCCAGTACACTGTGCCACGTTAACAAAACAAAATGTACCTTCTTTGTACCTTGATTAATACATCTAAGATGATTTGACAGATGCCAGAACTTCTAATCGTGATAATGATCTCTGGCTAATTTGGCTCTTCAAATGAATTTGCAGATTTGATTAAAATATTTGGATTAAGTTGTCTGAGATTACTGTGCGTTCTTGTGTTCATTGGAAAGGGTAGATATACAGATACGCGAAATCATGATCAGCAATGCAGCGATTTGCTGGTAGCAAGACATAATGACATCATATTAAAAAAGAACATCACACACCTGTTGAAAAACTTGAATTTCTGGACCTTTATAAGGAAACTATGGAAGTTTGTTTCCGCCACTGAATAAAACATAAAAAAGGTAATTGCGACTTTTTATCTCACAGTTCTGAGAAAAAAAGTAGTCTTTTTTCACCCTCAGAATTGGACTTTATATGAAAAAAAGTCCAGAATTGTGAGATATAAACTCACAATTACGAGAAAAAAAGTCAGACTTTATTTCTCGCGATTGCAAACATTCTTTCACTCTTCCATTTGTCCTGTTGTCAACAGACTAATGTGCGTGGAATATGTCAGAAAGTGAACGTGCATCTGTATATTGTATTCAATGTGTAGACAGTGTCAGTGATTATAATGGGTTCCATTTGATTTTGACTCAACGTGACGCTCTCATCCAGTGTAGGCAAATGCCAGCTGTTAAGCGACTGAATACCAGGAGGCGGGACCTATGCGATTATGAAAAACTGTCGATGTCTTGCTCTGGAGGCAGTTATATGCAAATATATTTGCCAGTGTGACATCACAGGTCACCAAATATCAAAACGAGCTGTTTTTGGAGCTTGATTAAATAAATGCTTTGTTTATAATGAGGAGGAAATTTTAAGCTCTGAAATTTGAGAATGTTTTAATGGTACAAAGACCTCTTATATGTCAAAAGATCAAGGCAAATTTGATTTCTCATGTTATGACCGTTTAATTCTGTGATACACAAAAGGCAAATTTTGGAGGATCTACTGGTTACTCTTCAGTGTAATTACAATAAAGGACAGACTGGAGCTTTTGAACTTTGGAAAAGACATATTATAAAAGACAAAATATCATAAACGTAGTCCATATGATCCATGTACTATGTTCAAAGTCGTATGATGGCTTAGTGTGAAGAACATTCTTAAATTTAAGTTGTTTTTTTACTGATAAGCTGTCATCTCCATTGCAATGTTAACCGAATCAGTGAGTTGAACTCAAGAACCGAATCGGCTCAAATCATGTACTAATTAATCAGACATGTTTTATGAACTTTGTCAACTTTGTCAAAAGAACACTTAATTCAACACTTCATTGTAACATTGTCAAGATTTTCTCCCGGTTCTTTACACAAAGCTGTCATATTGCTTCAAAAGACTGTTGTATTGACTAGAGCACTTTATGATGCTTTTTTTATGATGCTTTTGCTCCCGTTTTTGAAGTTTGAAACCAGGCACTATTCATTGTAGCTGCATAGAAAAGAGTACAATCCTTTACCATTTTTTCTTTTGCATCATACAGAAGAAGGAAAGTCATACAGGTTTGTTATGAAAGGTTTATTATGAATGTTTCGCCATGCTGTTTATTAATAGCAAAGAATTCTTTACTAGGCCTTGTTTACGACTATTTAAACCTCATGTACACTACAGATTGAGGACTCGTTTTACAAGAGTCTGCTTTACAAGCATGTTTCCACCAGCAAAATATACTTGTAAAACTGGGTACACCTGTAGCTGGCATGTGAAAATGACCGATCAGCACACCTCTGGCAGATAAAAGAAATTAAATCCTCACATCATGATCATTTGATTTTTGTAGAATAAAATGCTAACTCATTAATAGAAATAGTACAGTATATACACTAGCAGTCAATAGTTTGGAATAAGTACGATTTTTTTTTATTGTTTTTTTTTTAAGAGGTCTCTTATGCTCACCAAGGCTGCATTTATTTGATGAAAAATACAGTAAAATTATGTCAAAGCTGAATTTTCAGCATCATTACTGTCACATGATCCTTCAAAAATCATTCTAATATGCTGATTTGCTGCTCAAGAAACATTTCTTATTTTAATCAATGTTGAAAACAGTTGTGCTCATTCATATTTTTGTGGAAACTGATACATTACCATTCAAAAGTTTGGGGTAAGATCTTTAAAAAAAAAAAAAAAAAAAAAAATAGAAATGAATACTTTTATTCAACAAGGATCCATTAAAGGGTTAGTTCACCCAAAAATGAAAATTCTGTCATTAATTACTCACCCTCATGTCGTTCTACACCCGTAAGACTTTCATTCATCTTAGGAACACAAATGAAGATATTTTTGATTAAATCCGATGGCTCAGTGAGGCCTGCATTCACAGCAATGACATTTCCTCTCTCAAGATCCATAAAGGTACTAAAAACATATTTAAAACAGTTCATGCAAGTTCAGCAGTTCTACCTTAATATTATAAAGCGACGAAAATACTTTTTTACGACTTTTCAACAATATAGTGATGGGCCGGTTTCAAAACACTGCTTTGGAGCTTTACGAATCGAATCAGTGACTCAGATCTCCTATCAAACGGCTAAACTGCTGAAATCACGTGACTTTGGCACTCCAAATCACTGATTCGATTCGTAAAGCTCCGAAGCAGTGTTTTGAAATCGGCCCATCACTATATTGTCGTTATTTTGTTTTTTTTGGCGCACAAAAATATTCTTTATAATATTAAGGTAGAACCACTGAACTCACATGAACTGTTTTAAATATGTTTTTAGTAACTTTATGGATCTTAAGAGAGGAAATGTCATTGCTGTGAATGCAGGCCTCACTGAGCCATCAGATTTAATAAAAAATATCTTAATTTATGTTCTGAAGATGAACGAAGGTCTTACGGGTGTGGAACGACATGAGGGTGGGTAATAAATGACATTATTTTCATTTTTGGTGAACTAACCCTTTAAATTGATTCAAGTGACACTAAAGATATGTTACAACAATTTCTATTTCAAATAAATGCTGTTCTTTTGAACTTTCTATTATTAATTGAAGAATCCTGAAAACATTTTTAACATTGATAATTAGAATAATATTATTAATAACTGAGCACCAATAATAATTGATAACAACTGAGCAGTAAATCAGCGTATTAGAATGATTTCTGAAGGATCATGTGACACAGAAGACTGAAGTAATGATGCTAAAAATCCAGCTTTGCTATCAAAGGAATAAATTCTATTTATTATAAAATGTAATAATATTTCACAATGTTACTGTATTTTTCATCAAATACACTTCTTTCAAAAACATGTACAAAGAAGATTGCAGGATACACTTTTTTCTTTATCTATTTTTTTAAAGGATGTTTGACTTATAGTAGAAATATATTTTATTAGATATTTATTTATTATTTATTTATTATTTTTTTCATTTTTTGAGAAGAAAATGATTTATGTTTTGCATGTCTTTACATTACATTATGAGAATTAACTTGTGGCTGAGGCCACCCCTCAGGTTTGCATTGAGGACGGGTGTACGTCTTGGACTTTGAGATCCTGCCTTGGTTTTGTATGATGGTTTTGGGGGCGTTGAAGAGGGCTGATGTATCCAGTATGCCTGATGTTTTTTCAGGGGGCTGTGGTTTTGCGGTGCCTGAAGCCAGGGTGGTGTCTGAACCACCTTCTCTCCGCTGGCCATGTGCCCAGTGTCCCAGCTTCACTAGCGCTCCACCTCAACTATGTCACTGCAGCCAAGCCCGTTTAGGGCAGCCAAGAAGATGGCGTGCAAAGCAACAGGAAATACAAGACAGCCTTGTTTATGAGTACAGTGTGTGATGCAATGCTGCCTGCACTGGACCGACTGGTGCCTTTGAGGCAGACATCTTTCAGTGCTGCTTGTAGCGTCTGCGCTCGCAGCTACTGCGGGGATTAGAGAAGACCCAAATTTCACCAGTAAAAGTTTTAAATGTCCTTAAAGGACCATATTGTGTTTTTATATAGAGCTGTTCAGTTTGTAGTCATAAAACCCAGAAGAGAATTAGCGTTTTTGAGCCAAGGGTTCCCTAGGGAGTTTCTAATGGGTTTTTATGGTAGTGTTTGATTTATGGAGGGGAAAAAAAAGGTCAGTGTTGAACATAACTAGAAGAGACATTCTTTGTTTGCTCGAGTTTACAATTTCATTTTCTGTGCTTCAAAAATGTAAGCTGCTAAAACAAGGATTCCAACTACCACAAGGATGTTAGTATATGTGCTTAAAGGGATAGTTCATCCAAAAATTAAAATTCTGTCCTCATTTACTTACCCTCAAGTTGTTCCAAACCTGTATGAGTTTTTTCTTCAGTTAAACACAAAAGAAGATATTTTGATGAATGTTGGTATCCAGACAGCTGACAGTAGCCTATGACTTCCATAGTGTTTTTTTTTTTTTTTTCCTACCATGGAAGTCAATGGCTACCATCAACTGTCTGGATACCAACAAGAAAAATACTCACACAGGTTTGGAACAACATAAGGGTGAGTAAATGATGACAGAATGTTCATTTTTGGGTGAACTATCCCTTTGATGAGTCGTCCTTGTAACATGTAGCAACTTGTTGAAAACTCAAATGTTTTTGAAGCACACAATGGTTTCAAAACAAACATTTGTATGAAATGTATATATCTTTGAGTAATGTTAACAAAATACCTTATTTTAAAAAATTGAAAACCGATATTCTACAAACCCATTCAAAATGACAGAGAAAGCGAATTGTTCTAGCCTACAAACTAACTCTACTGAACACTATATTGCCTTGTGGTAAACTGATCATGACTTTAATTTCCTTGAGCTGCAGGTAAAGCATGTAAAGCTTGTATCCTGTAACACTCAAGGAAAGCTTCAGCAGTCTAACTATATTCTCATGTAATGGTAATGTTCTTCCTTATTCCTGCATTATCTGAAACCGATATACAGAACGACTCTATTGGGAGTCTTTAAAAGGCTTAACGGGAGTCAGGTTACGTTTGATATCACTTTCTATTTGTAAGACGGATGGTACTTGTGTTTATGTCTCAGCAGCAGTTTGTAACCTACTTTACTGTAACAGTTTGTAACAGTAAAGCGTTGGCACAGCAGCTCAGACTGTTTGCTTTTTGGCTCTTTTGCAATGCTAATATTTCATCATGTGACACCTACAACTTTGTTTGCTCATCTTTTTTTTCCCAGATATGGTTGCCATAGCAGAATAACAAATGATTTTAATATCTGCCAGTCAAGATAGGTGTCACACAGTGTTTGAAGGCACTGCATCATAGTTTTAAGAGCAGAAAGAAAACATGGTAGAGTTGTTTCTAAATTGAAGTTTGGAACTTATAATATAGAAGTTCTAATATAGCAGAATGGAAAACAGTGATAAGCATTTTGAATCTTATTGGCAAAAACATTCAATATATGCAAAGAGTCAGTATATTTACAGTGTTGACCCTTCTTCTTTGTAACCTCTACAATTCACATGCTGGATATCAGCTTCTGAGCCAAATCCTGAATGATGGCAATCCATTCTTGACTTATTAGTGCTTGAGTTGATCACAGTTTGTGGACTTCTCTCTTTTTGAGGATTGACCACAGGTTCTCTGTAGGATTAAAATCCGGGGACTTGCCTGGCCACGGATCCAAAATTTCAACATAATGATCTCCAAGCCACTTGCTTTGTGAAATAGTGCTCCATAATGCTAGAAAATGCATTGATCATCACCAAATTGCTCCTGGAATCCTTGGGAGAAGTTGCATTTGTAGGACGTTTTGATACCATTCTTTATTCAGGGCAGTTTTTTGGGGCAGAATTGTGAGAGAACCCAGACCCTTGGATGAAAAGCAATCCCACACATGGATGTTCTTAGGATGCTTCACTGAGGCTTCAGGAACGCCTCATGGTAGCGTTCAGCTTTTCTTCTCCGGACAATCGATTTTCCAGATGTCCCAAACAGTCGGAAAGGGGCTTCATCAGAGAAAATAACTTTGCATCAGTCTTATGCTCTCAAATCCTTGTACTTCCGGCAGAAATTCAGTCTGTCCTTGATGTTTTTCTTGGAGAGAAGTGGCTTCTTTGCTGACCTTCTTGACACAAGGCCATTATCCAAAAGTCTTGGCCTCACTGTGCATGCAGATATACTAAAACCCACCTGCTGCCAATATTGAGCAAACTCTATACTGGTGGTGACACGATTCCTTAACTCACTCCTCAGGAGGAGACGGTCCTGGCGACACTCTGGGACATCCTGAAGCCTTCTTCACTGCAGCTGAACCTCTCTCCTTGGTGTTCTTGATGATTCGGTAAATGGTCCTTTCAGGTGCAATATTCTTTGCAGCAAATTCCTTGCATGTGAGGCCATTTTGATGCAAAACGATAATGGCTGCACATCTTTCTTTGGAGGTAACTATTGCTAACACAAGAACACAGTGATTGGAAGAACTTCTGCCCTCCTTTTATACCAATCAGTCTGCTCGTATAAACCTATCAGAATGTTAGAGTGATTTTACCTGACAAGTACTTATGATACTATGATAAGTGAAATGATGTTAGCTGGTCATGTTGTGCCAGCCAATGAAGCTTGTGAATCAACACCACTGAAACAACAACTACACAAACACGACGGTTCGGTACGTACCTCGGTATTGAAGTCACAGTTTGGTATGGGTTCAGTACAGCAGGGGTGAGAAAACTAAACATAAAATTGCTTCTTTTTTATTAAACAGTGGTTTATTGAACTAATTGTGTATCTCTCTTTAAATAAATTCAATTACAATTTTCTTAAGGATAAAAAAAATATCTCAGCTAATACTGTAAACTATATACAGGGAGCCCTTTCTTAAACATAACTATTATATTAAAGGTTACAATTAATAAAAGAGCCCAAACTATTAAATTCAGTTGCTGTTTATTTTTAGGTATAATATTCAACACTCAAATAATAAAAAAAAGTCAAATGTAAAAGCAGGTTTTACATTAAGTTCTAAATCTAATTATAAAATTATTACTCCAATTCATTCTTGAAATATAATCATTTACACAGTTACTGTCATAACTTGTTTTCATGACAAATTTATTAAACGTATCAAATAATTAAGACATTACTAACAGGTAAAGTAACTATAACTAATATATAAGCTAATGTAGTGCATATATTTAGTAAAATGCTCCCCTCTAGAGTTAATTTCTCTAGTTAACTAACATGCTGTGGATAGTAAATGACTTGCCTGAGGTAAATGTAATGCTACTTGAGATATTATTCTATATTGAGTGATTATTATTCAATGTCTTTCTGCCGTTAAAACACTGGTTGAGAGATTACACGCATATCTACATAATCTGTTCTTCTTCTTCTTCTGCGCTTTTTCCTGTTGTGGCGGTTAGCAAACAGTGTTGCATTACCGCATGTGCCCCCTTCTGGATTGGAGTGTGGATCGCCTGAGACTGACTACATTAACCGAACCTTGACGTCCATACCGTACAGTGCAGGATGAATACATGTACCTTTACACCCCTAATACACACACAAACACACACACACACACACACACACACACACACACACACAATTATTACTATTTCTTTTTATTCTAATTATAAAAATATATTTATTTATTTTAATTTTAATTCAATATGATTAATATACTCTGCAAACCCCCTGTTTGGTTAACCCTGCTGTATATTGTGCAGTAACAGCCAAATGCATCTCAAATGGCCACTATATTTGAAGGGCAACAGATCGCTCCTCAACCACTTGACATGAAGACAAAGTGTTTGTCTTTTGAGATGTGCGTTGTCACTTGTTTTTTTTTTTCTCTCTTCCTGCTCGCTCTACACTTGAAACAGATCAAAGGTGGCACCTCCTTCACCTGCCCCTGGAATCCACCTCCTCCTCCATCTATCAGCATGTCTTCTCTCCCAGCGCATGGCAGCAGCCCAGGCCGGATCAGGCCTCAGGGGAACGCACCGTGATGGACAGGTGGCATCGCTGATGCCATTAGATCTATGCATGTGTGTGTTTACATGTGTGTTTTTGGGATGGGGCTGGTTGGGAATGGGAAGGGGGTGAAGTGGGAGAGACCAGGGTGTGAGCCTGTGCAATCAAACAAGTCACAGCTTCGCTCAGGTGATTTTTCTGATGTCTGCGGTTTAGACAGGGCGTTACGCGATGTTCACGAGAAAAAACAGAAGAAAAGAGAGGGATTCAGCATGTGTCAACACGCATACCTGTTGCCGTGCAGAGAAGGCCCTGAAGGCACGATGGGAGTTTCTCATGAGTGTGACGAGCCAAGCCCAGACAACAGGCCTGCGAGAGCACTATGCTCACCTGAGCCACACTGGCTTAGAGTGGCGTCAACCACCAACACCTTCACATTCTTCTAGGGTTTTTTTCCCTTCTGCATCATGTTTGTGTGGGCCGCCGCTGACTGTGGCTCTCTCTAGAGGTCTTGTTTTTCTCATGAGTTTGTGGGTGGTAGTTAGAGAGCCAGTTCTTAATGCTCTATGATGTCTGTGGGACTATACAGTATTCTGCACGTCACAAAGAGCGGATAATGCGACTGGCACCAAGCACTCACCATGATTGTCACCTTCATAATAGAATATGAGATATGAAGGCTTAGAAAACTTCTGCAGTCAAATTACTGTGTTGGCTATTGGGTCAGTGACGAGATATGTGTGCGTGTGTGTGTGCGCGCACGTTTTTGTGATTTATGAGGACACAAATTTGTATAATGACATGGGTATTACACTGGTATTGCGATGTAAACGTGAAAAATTAGGACATTGCATGAGTCCTCATATTTAAAATAGCTTTAAAAACATACTAAACAATGTTTTATTAAAAATGTAAAAATGCAGAATGTTTTCTGTGATGGGTAGGTTTAGGGGTAAGGGTAGTGTAGGGGGATAGAACATACAGTTAGTACAGTATAAAAACCATTACGCCTATGGAATGTCCTCACTTTTAGCAAAACAAACCTGTGTGTGTGTGGGTGTGTGTGTGACTGGGACTGTGTATAACGGCTAAAAAATAGTATACCAGCAATCAGTGTGAATTCCAATTACATTTATGCATTTGGTTGAAGCATTTATCAAAGCGACTTAGATTACAATTAAGGTCTATTGTTAC